>JAAEAF010000203.1:0-377812 GCA_011037195.1 Triatoma infestans
AAAAAATAGATCATCACTTCCGGTTACAACCCTCCAAAAGTATGTCAGCCCTTTCAATTACAACCCCCCAAAAATAGATCATCACTTCCGGTTACAACCCTCCAAAAGTATGTCAGCCCTTTCAATTACAACCCCCCAAAAATAGATCATCCCCGTCCCGGTATTACACCCCCCCCCCAAAAGGATTCAGCACCTTCAGTTTACAACCCCCCAAAAATAGATCATCACTTCCGGTTACAACCCCCCAAAAATAGATCATCACTTCCGGTTACAACCCCCCAAAAATAGATCATCACTTCCGGTTACAACCCCCCAAAAATAGATCATCACTTCCGGTTACAACCCCCCAAAAATAGATCATCACTTCCGGTTACAACCTCCCAAAAATTTCCATTAAAATAAATTTTCCCGGAAAAAATGTTTCAAATAAAAGGTAATCGATCTTTGGTAGTTTTTTGTGGAGGGAGGAGAGAAGGGAAACAGAGCACTACGACCAAAAGAGGCCACCCCAATGGTACGAAGCTTGATACCACTCACCTTCATTAGCACTCCTTCCAGAACTCTGAGGTATCTCAGGATCTTCAGGTTCTAGGTAGGAAATATCTCCTTCAACCCCCCAGACTTCCGAATTTTCTCTAGATGATAACATCGCAATCCCTTAGAAAGTGTATTTGAGTTTCCTCCAACTACTCACAGAATCTGCAGGTGCTATCATGTTCTAGACCACCCAGTTTTTTCAGGTACTCCTGAGTCTTCAATGACACCCTCAGTTTGTGAAGCCTATTTTTACTCAGACTGATGCACGCTTCATAGATCTTTTCTGGTTTTTACCGCCCAGGCAGGTCCTAGAAGGGTTTTTCCAGACCTGTATTCTCTTCACTTCCTCCTCATTTCTGAGTTCTTCTCGAAGAGATTGTTAGCTTATTCAACAGAAGGGTTCAGGCCTCAAAAAAGAGAGATGCATCCCGTTCCTTGCCGGGCTGTCGGCCATTTCTACCATAGGTAGGTTAGTTAGTGTAGCAAGTTTGGAGAAAATTGCAAAATGGAAAAAAAAAAAAATTCAGTAAAGTGGAACCTTCCGGTCGATCAATTTTGACTAAAAACTTATTGTCAAGTCTTCTGGAAAGAACTTGATCATCAAGTTTGATCTTTCTCCTACTTTCCGTTTTTTTTGGTTAAACTGACCATCTCAAAACTTATATTTCCGGTGAGAAATCGATATCGTAAATTTTGACATAATTGTAATACTTTCTCTCTCAGCAGCAGTAAGAGGAAGTAAAAGAAAAAAAAAATCATTCTATGAAATCGCCTAATTTTGTGTCAGATGCCCTGGTGGTACCTGAACAGAATATCAAGTTTGAGATCCTTGCGATTTTCCATTAGATTTTTGAACAAAAGTTGAACATGTATTCCGTACTCTGATGCAATTACGACAATCTGACATTATCGCAATACTGTTCCCTCTGACCCTTCAGAGACCAATTACACGGAAAGGAAAGAAAAAACATTCAGAAATAAATATACCCTCAACTGATTGTATATATTAGTGAACTAGTGGGGACCTTGATGAAAATGTATGATGAATGATGAGCAAGGTGGGGAGCGCACCAACACACTGGAATATTACAATAAAGAAAAAGTTGCAGATTTTTTTTGTGTTTCACTGAATATAATTATCACAGTTGGAAAGTTAATTAATAAGTGGCACTTTTAATTACTTTTAATATTTAATTTGGAGCAAGCGAACTGTAAAATAAACTGAAGTAAGCAATTTTGAGATAAGCCTGACCTAACGTCACACAGCTTAACCAACATCATCCAAAAATAATAACATTTATTATGGAAAATGTTTCAAATGAAAGTATACCTAGTACTACACCCATACACAGTTAGTTGGTCATGTAAAGTCGGAAGAACAGCACAATAGATCAAAAGGTCGCAGTGCATTGGTCACCCCTTCAAAAAAAAAAAAGTCGAAAGAAAATCTAGCTGAGAATGTCGAATAACTAAAAAAGAAAACTTTTCTGTTTCACACACACACACACACACACACACACACACACGTGTACAGAAATAAAGTCGAACTCTGCAAAATATATAATTTTCTCTCGCAATTAAAAACAATCTGGTATGAACCAGTCACACTACATTCTCTTATTGCTGCAATCTGCACATTTATGAATGACTAATTTTCTTCAAATATATAACTCTTGCTAGAGGGTCAGCTGTCTTCACTACATACATCAATGTGGGGGAGTCTAAACTTAATAAAACCACTTATTCGAGGAAAGCATAAGCTTACCATCCCCCGGAGAACCCGCTGGAATGAACTTTCTCGGAAGAAATGTTTCAGATAAAAGTAGTAGCTCCATAATAAATCTAGTTGATATTACCAAGTTGGAGAAGGACATGATAACAGAAGAAGCTTCCCATTTTTGGTCTATTATCGAGCAGCGTGGAAAACTCCGCAGAAATGAAATTATGTATATAATGTATAGGTATGTATATCTGCAGTATCTCCCTATAAATTAAACTAAATTTTCAACATATTCATACCAAAAATTATTGTACAGCCAAATAAAACTGCTCAGCCAAATTCTAGGGTGACCAATAATAAATATGTAATAATCGAGTTTATGGTTCGATCGATGCTGATCATAAATTCTAACTATGTAGGGTCACAGAGCTCCTCGATCTGAATCTCCTGCCACCAGATGCAAATGACACATTATTTACTGCAACATTTAACGGGTCAACAGCTTTCCTTTTCCATATTTATGTATCTAATTTTAGTAACACTATTACATTACTTATATCATAGCATATTATTCAATAACATAAATTTTAACACTATTATTGTCCATATATTTTGTAATGTTATATTTAGAGCAAGAATTAATATTTGTTACTACAAATAATATTAATTAATCTTACAATAGATATTATTTTTACTCTTGTTTTTTTAATTTGTCTTACTACTGAGGTAAAAGAGGAAGTATTGTGATCGTGTCAAATTTGCAAATATTGTCATTCATTCGGAAATACATGTTTTTAGGCCCTCTGAGTGTGAAAAAAAATTATGTTTAGAGAGAATAATCTGTGTATGTGTGTGTGTGTGTCTGAACAAAATTGCACAAAAAAATGAAAAATCGCAAAAACTCAGAGTAGGTATTCTGTTAACTAACGCAAGTTTCGGCCAAAATCCGTTAACAGGAAGCGAGACTTTACTGAACTTGAGTTTTTCGCGATTTTCTCGGAAAAGAGCTCGCAACGATTTCCTTTAAACTTCGGCTGCTATATAACACACACACAAATACCTATCACTTTTATTTGTAACATTTTTCCGGAATAATGGTTTTAGGTAGTTCTGCGGAATTTCGTGGCGTTAATTTTAAATGTTTTATAGAGCGGGTTCGATGTTATTGGCACTTTCTTCTGGACTACAATGTAAACAATTTCACTTGCTCTCTGGGTAGGTATTTATACCCCACACAAAAGACAGACAGACACACACACACACACACACACACACACACACACACACACACTTATACACAACACACAAACATAGAGGGAATGGTGGAAGAACGTAAAATATTCTCAGCTCTCAGCGAAGTCCTATATATTTCCGGTGAACACATAATTTTCGAAATTTGATGATACGATCACAAATACTTCCTTCTTTATTTTTCTCTTATCACAAGAGGAAACATTGTAATCGTGTTAAAGTTTTTGATATCGAGTTTACACCGCAAATAAATATTTTTTGGGTCCCCTCATTCCAAAAAATTGTTGTTTAGAAATTGGTTTGTGTGTGTGTGTGTGTGTGTGTGTGTGTGTGTGTGTGTGTGTGTGTGTGTGGTCAGCATAACTCAGAAATGGAAAATCGCAGAATGTTGAAAACGGTATTTTGTTATCGACGTGCTATCAGGGCACCCGATAATAAGGTTTTGATCAAAATCGAATACAATTTGCGGTAACAATTATTCGATTTCTTGAGATATTCTTAAAAATGGCCTGTCGATTTTCTTTAAACTTTGCAGATCTATGACTTTTATTGGAAACTTTAATTAACAATTTTTTTTTTAAATTTAAGGCGCGTCAACATCTATGGTCTTTAGCGCCCGGAGCCTTCTTAGTGCACTGCCGGCTTCCGGAAAGTGTTCTCTCATTGCAGACAGTACTGTCCATCTCCGCACCGTGAGCTAAAGGCTCCCTAGAAAGAGAAAATCTAAGGGTAGCACGGCTGGATTCGATCCCGGGATGTCTTCGCGCTGTTAATCCACTGATAAGAGGGATTTTGGGGGAGTGATTTAGGGTTAAGTTTTTCTCTAAAGTGCTATTTCAGTTTATTTACTATTCTATCATCTATACGTATAATATGATGTCAACATTTCGAGCATGAAGAAAGCCGGCTCACCGGAAGTCCAACTTTACTGAACAGTTTTTTGCGACTTTCTGCATAAAGATAGGAATGGGTTTCATTAATCCTTAGTATATTTACAATATATACTAAGAGAGATATCACTTTTGCTTAAAACTTGTAGTCGAGAAAATTGATTTCAGAGAGGTCCCGAGGGGAGCTGGGGAGGTCAAAAAATGTTAAAGACTACTAAGCATTCGAGAAAAAGTATAAGTATAAAGAAAGTTTGTCACTCTTAACTAAGTAAATTGCAGTTAGAGAAAGTCGTGTGAGTGTTTCACAGCAGATTTATTTTCTTAACAGCGGTAAGAGAAAATAGAAATAATAATTAAGAGTTTAGAGAAAATTAGATGTAATAGTAAGTAATATAAATCGATTATTTATTGAACACAGAATTACAATTAATGGTTACAGCATATGCAATCACCTGGAAAATAGTTGTAATTGTTTTTTACGTGTCAGTGTGGGGGTTAGAGTGCATTTCCAACAGATAATTGGATGTGTTTTAGACGGATGACGCTACATTCTATGCTTCAGAGCATACATACAGTATTTAGATTATGTACAAAACAGTGTTGCCTTGCAGCTATAATGCAACTATATATAAAATTTATATATGAATGAGTGTGTATGTAAATTGATTATTATCTAAAATGATCATACTATTTGATGAACTTCAATTACATACCAGTTCCACCGGTCTATTTTATTACATGTACTTGTATTACATACATTTTAAGTAATACCACTAATTATTTATCTATCTATATAATCTCAGCATAAGTTATTTGTTTATTGCCTAACATTTAATCAATTTTTGTTCACTTCTTTGTTTTCTCGTAGTTATTTGTTAAATTATTTTGAAAACATGTCGCCGGAAATAGATGATAGAGATCTTATACAATTGAGAAGAAAGTTTTAAAAGTATAGGTACTCTAGCGTGTGAAACAATCTCCCATTACTGCGGAGAGAGGGCGAGAGACAGATAGATGGTGACTCTCTGGTCCCCAAATCCTCAAGACAATCCTGTCTCCAACTGGGGTATGTTAATCAGGGCACTAAGCCTAGATCTTAATCCGACATCCCTGCTCATTTCTAGTGATCCATTCACCACAAATTTCACAACCTGAGATTTCTTTACATAAATTCCCTGACTTTCATCACTGTAAATTTGAGAGATCACAATCTAGCTGCAATGTAGAGGAAATATTGTAATCGTGTCACATTTTCGATATCAAGTTATCACCGGAAATATACGTTTTGAGGTCCCCAAGTTCAAAAATTGGTTTTTAGAAAATGATTTGTTTGTGTGTATGTGTGTTAGTGAACAGCATAGCTCAAAAAAGAAAAAAATCGCAGAAAGTTCAAAACTGACATTCCCTGTGAGCATCACCATGCCATCCTACAGGAACTTACCTGGCAAAATTTCTCAACTCGAAGAACCACTTTACTCAATGGATTTTGCAGTTAGTTTTTTTGCGATTTTCTCGAAAACGGCTCCAACGATTTTCTTTAAACTTAGTATATCGACTACACACATACACAGAACTACAACTTTTATATGAAACATTTCTCTGAGAAAATTCTTTTAAGGAAGCTTTTGACGTGAAAGTTGGAATTATATTTTGCTCTAAAGGTTATTTTAGTCTATTATACAATTCTATCATCTTAATAATATTAATTAGAATGAAATATGTTATCAAAATCAAGTTTCAAGAAAATCGGTTGACCGGAAGTGCTGTTCTACTGAAGTTATTTCAGCTTTCCACGATTTTATCCATAACGATATCGACGGTTTCATTAAATTCGTTACAATAACTATGAATTTAGAGACCTATCAGTTTTGTTGATAACTTTCATCCGAGATAGTTCATTTAAAAAAGTTTTTGAGGTGGGGAGGCTTCCTCAAAAAACTCTTTTTATTAAGATTAGATTCTCCAATTGATAAATATAATTGCAGACAAGCCGACATTTAGTAAAAATGATAAATTTGTCATTTGTAAATTGTGTAAACTGCAGTGTAATTGTGTCAACTGCAGTGTAATTGTGTAAACTGCAGTAAGAAAAAGACACGTGGAGTGTTTCACACCAGAATTTTTTTTTATGTATATTTTCCCTGATTTCCCTAAAAAGTGTTTTTCTTGTTTAAATTGCCTTGTGGTTTTGTTATGAAGATACAAATTTGAAGATAGAAAATTTACTTCAAGTCCAAACTTAATATTTCATTCAGCTACTACCAGGGAATCCGAAAATAAGGTTCTGGATAAAATAATTCAACCAAAAGTACCAATTTATAAACGGATTTGTCTTCAGTTCTATTTATTTATGTTTTTCAGTTTTTTCGCGGAAGATTCAAACGATTTCCTTCCAAAATTTGTTGAATCAATTAAACACTTCATTATCTAAAATTTGTATTTGAAACATTTTCCTGGTACAGTACATTTTAGGTTTTTTGTTTTGTTTTGTGATGGGAGCCTCATGATGCTGGACTTTTCCTTTCGAGGGAACTTTAACATATTTAATAAAATTTGTTAAGAGGTTTCTCGAAATTAGTATGTCAGCTCTGTCTTATTAACCACATTTTTACTTTCTCTTACTGCTGTGGAATTACGTGTAAGTGCTGTAATTGGGATGATATCAAATTGTCCAAATTGAATTTTTATCCGGAAAAACAATATTCCCAGGATGGCGAGGACCACACATAGTAAATGAAAGTTCCGGGACTACCCCGGAATAAAAAAGTGTTTCTAGCTGTAAGTGTTTTGAGTGAGAGTGTGTGAACAAAATATTTTAAACACGAAAACATATTCTGGAAAGTAGTGACAAAAAAAAGGAGGACTAGAAGATTATAATCTCTACATCTCTACCGGGTTAGTGAGAGTGTGTTTGTTTTTGTATCCTTGGATGAAGGAGGAAATGGTGATGAGGAAAATGGGCGGGTTTCAAGTGAAGTTGGTTATTTGTTGATGCGTAAATGTGTTGGTGACATTTTATAAATTGTTGTTGGACTGTTTTATACAAGAGAGACTTTACTGTGCTATTAGTAGACCTAAATTTAGTTTTAATACCGTATATATATGCTTTCGAGAAGTTTTAAACAAAACAGTCACAAACAGAAAGCAAGAGAGGGAGAATGAGAATGTTATTCTTTTCGTAAATAATAACAACAGAAAAGCGCATGCGCATAAAATCTCAGTGTTTCATTACAGAAAATCGTTTTTCCATATACGAAATGTTGGGTAACATTAGTTGAAACATAAATACATTCCGGTCTGGTCTTTATGTAAAGAGGTTTATCTGTTGTGCAAGTGTGTTTGTGTGTGTGTGTGTGTGTGTGCGTACAGTATGTCAATATGTAATCATGATTATATATTCTGTATTCTGTGTGTATTATCATTCTCACAAGGGAAAACTCACTCACTCACTCTCTTGATGAACCTACTACAACCATTGGGGAAAACTGGATGTATATTTATTTACCTTTTACCGTGGAGGCGCGATTATTCTGGACTGTATGTACCTAACATACTGACAAATATACAAAGAACTGCAAGCTGCTAGTTAAACATAAAGAGTCATAAGTTCTCACTAATGGTGTTCTGGAAATTACACGCAACCTAAATAGTGCATCACAGTTAATTAAAAAAAAAATTACAAAGAAATCTAGATCATCAGGGAGATTTTCCGTGATAGTCTGCTTCATTTTGTGGTCATCGACCGGTTTCGGGCGTTCGCCTTAGTTCAGGATGCGTTTGTCAGACAGTGTGATAACACAGAATTGCACAGAGCAAATTCAATTTACACACTCCTTCAGCTCACAAATTACGATATCATAACTCAGCATGTTCAAATATTAGAATTGAAATCAAATTCCAATAGAAATCTAGATGTGAAACATTCACACATCTTACTCACACCGCATTTAACACAATTTCAAATAAAATAGGACAAATTCTCTTTAGACTTGTAACATTCACTTACTTGTAGAGTTACAATAAAGGGCTCATTCTGGAAGTCAATACAGAGATAGCCACCCACGAAGACTGTACGAAGTGGCTCCACCCAGGACGGACAGAAAAGGTAGATAGACTTAACCGTGAAAATATTTACTGACAGCCGTATTTCCATATTTACTGACAGCAGAAGAATAACATTCAGTTGGATGTGCCTTCCTGGTGCAGATCACAAAGAAAGATCTTTAACGGTTTATACAGACGTTTGTCATCGACAACACCGCTGCTTACTTAAAAGTTAAAAAAAAAAGTAGTTGCGAACCGCGATCCTCTTGCATATATCAAGCCCATCAAAAACTTAATACCTACGTCTTCAGTTTTTAGTGCCGCAATAATTTGTATCGTTACCTTGTATTAAAAAAATGAAATCTACTTTAACATGAATCCAAAAAATAAAAGAAATAACAACAAAAATTTAATCAAGTTTTTAAAAAGCACGCTCGAAGTAATAATGTCATAACTTGTAAAGCTTACGTCTGACGATATCACAATTTCTAAAGCACACAAATTACGATACCATAACTTAGCATGTTCAAATATTAGAATTGAAATTAACTTCCCCTAGAAAAGAACAATATTTCGAAATATAAAATAAATATGACTGATGTTAAGTAAGTAAACATAAGAAATGAATAACAAAGTTTGTTAAAGACACAGAGAGGAACCAGAAGAATACTCAATTCAGTTCTACCAACAAAGAAACAACAAAGATTAATGTGTCAAGTAACTCTACTCACCTAAGGCCCCAGGCGCGGCTCCTTTAGAGATAATCCTACACTTTACTACCACTAGTTTTCAGTAATTATCCAACAAGGTTTCAAGTTCGTTGAGTGTAAGAAAAGGCTAAAGTTAATTTCTAAAAGAAATGAATAAGAAAAAATACAAAAGGAGATAGAAATAGGTAATTTTTCTTATAAATTAGGAGATCTAGAAGGTACGGACATCCTGACATATTACAAGAGACTAACATAGATACTTTTAGAAAAGATAAAGTAATCTAACATTTTTTAATGGAGAACTATGGATGGTGACAACTTAATAATTTAACTGAATTGTAAATTACATAATTGTAGGGTATCTTTTTGTAGTTCCGAGCCAGCAGTAGCCGTCAGCAAGCAATTTTGCAACAGGGGGGTAAAACAATGAACGAATAGGGAACTGGAGAAGCACTGTGGAGACACGGAGGAATGTCTCTAGGCTAAGAGATTTATAAAAGTTATAAGAGTGGAGGGAGGGGAACTTGAAATATCTTCTCTCCCAGTGGCATGAGCAAACAACCTTTCTGGACTCAGGGGACCTCAAAAATTATATTTCCGATGAAAACTCAATATGGGAAATTTGACACGATTACAATATTCTTCCTCAACAGTGGTTAGATTACAATATCTAATGTAATGCAAACATTTTTAGTAAAACTTCCAACTCTGAGAGAAAATTTGTCAAATGGAATTGTAATAATGTCAGTCAGAGAAAGTCGTGTGAATCTTTCACAACAGACTTTCTACTTTCTCTTATTTGGAATACACATAATGCACCCGATATCCAGTGCCAACTAGATAATTGGGTCATTTCGATGTTTACTTCTTTTTTTTTAGATTATTATATTTTTTAAAAAACATCATCAATCATACTATAATCTGGCAGGCTGTATATGACATAATCCTCCTGATTTGCTAGGTTTTTATTTATTTTATTTTTTTTTTATTCTAAATTTAAACATCTGTTTTTTTAAATAAATATACTTCCGCAAACGGTTTCTTGACTGTGATTAATGAATTATAGATTTTCATAATCGATTTATATATAATAACAGCTGGTGTTTTTGTTACCCAAAAATCTGTTACGACAGGAAATCAATATAAACAGAACGCGTTTTTTTTTATTTAACCTTGAAAAAGAAGACATTCTCTTTCTCACTCACACTCTCTCTCTCCCTCTCATCTGTCCCGCTATAGCAGACAAGTCTAGCCTGAATAGACAAAAGTAATTTTTGTACAAAGCCAAATATGGAACTAATAATTTATTTCTATTAATCGGCAACATCAATGAATTTATAGTAAAAACCTATCCGCACCAAAATAAGTTTTTATAACAGAATAACGTAGGGGCACGTTCACTAGCGTATTTTTTTTTTAATAAACAAACTGTCTATCAAGTTGGCTGCGGTTTAATTTTAATTCTATTTTATTTTCATTATTTTTTTTTCATTTTAAATTTCCAGCACCAAACAACAGAGAGAGATTGAGTGAGACTTTGTTCTGTCAAAACTATATAAATAAAATTAATTTGTGACTTTTAGATCTTCCATTTTATTAATTTTTTAAATGATTTTTTTTTATTTATTACTTTCTCTACTCCTAGTAAGAGGAATTATTGTAATCGTGTCAAATTTTTTACATATTTTGTGAAAATATGAATTCTCTTATGCGAATTTATTTAAAAATGATGAGGAAACATTTCACTTTATATTTAATTCTGTGTGTCTGTCAGTTTGTGCTACAATCATACATGATTTATTTATTTATTTTTTTATTTTTATTTTATTCAGGTACCACTGTGTTCTAATAATAAAAAATGTATGCGAAAGTTTTATTTTCAACAAATCATCAACTTCATCATTTTCTCTAAATATATAAAGAGATCTTTTTATTTTTAATTTAAGCACTCTTACTTTCTCCTCACTCATATGAGTGAGAAAAAAAAATGATTATCACACATTTTCGATACTGAGAGTTTTCTCTGGAAAAGCTGCTTTATTTACGATGAAGCAAAATACCGGAAATGACACAGAAGTGGGCGTTATACTTTCCTCTCTAATGCCACTTCAGTATACCACCAGTATAATATTAATATGAATTTAATTTATTGCCGAAAATTCCGAATTTGAACAAAATCGGTTTAACCAGAAGTACAACTTTTATATTTTTTTTTCGGATGCATATATAATGTATGTTCTGTTATCTGTGAAATTTGATAACTACGTAAAACCGTATAAGTACGTTATCGCGCATCAAAATTATGTAATTTGTACTAAGTTATAAGTTTCTATCTGGTGCAGCAAGCATCTAAAGAAAATCGTTGCAACTGTTTGCGAGAAAATTCCAAATAAATTCAAAAAAAAAAAAACCATTCTGTAAAACCGCACTTCCGGTAGACCGATTTTCTTCAAATTCGGAATTCTCTCAATGCTTCCAATGTGTATTAATATTATGTATGTGATGAAACCATGTATTATACTGAAGTGGTACTGTAGAGGTGGAGCATAACGCTGCTGATCCCATAGAACACCCCAAAAAATCAATATTCCCTGGAAAATGTTTCAAATAAAAGTGATTGGTATTTATGTGTGTAGATCGTAAATGAAGTTTATGGAAAACATTGGAGCCAATTTCGAAAAAATCACGCAAAAATAAAAAAAAAAATTCGTAAAGTCGCATTCAGTAAATCGGTTGATGGATTTTGCCCGAAATCTTTGGTCTGATGCGGTAATAGTGCCTCAATGAACACTAAGTTTCAGCTCTCTGTGACTTTTTGTTTTTGAGATATTCTGTTAACACAGAAACACACACACACCGCTAAACACATTTTTGTTCGTATTCAGGGGACCCAAAACATGTTTTTCTGGCATAAACTCAATTTTGAAAATCTGGCTGGGTTGAATACTTCCTCTTACTAGGAGCAAGGAAAAGTAAAAAAAAATTAACTTAATATAGTTTTTTAAAAAAGGAAATTAAATAAACGCATGCATTGCTGAACAAGAAAATTTGCATGAAACGAAAAACTGTATTCCGTATTGTTAAAAATTATTCCCATGGGTTCAAAGAAATGGTAGATTAAAAAAAAGAATAATATATACGAAAAGGCGGAAGAAGATGAAGTGAAATGAAACGATAAAGTGACGCGAGAAGCTGTGTAAATTCTCAAGAGAGTGGTTAATTCATTCATCAACTTTGAACAAATAAACAAACATTCTGCTTTCAGGAAGAGAGCGACAAAGTGATAGAGCGAGTGGGAGAAATACTACGTATGTTTTTTTGAAATAAACTGAAATATACAGGTAACAAGCGTTCCAGGTGGCTTTCAGGCATCATATGAAGCAACTCCTTGGGTGGGGGAAATACTAGTTCATGTTTTTATTTGCATTATTTTTTGTTTTTTATTGCATAAACAATATTCTTAATTAAAGAGGTTATAGGGGAAGGGAATAGCTAAGTGGTTAGTGTACTAGACTCCTACGCGGAGGACCCGGGCTCGAGTCCAGCTGTGCTACCTTAGGTTTTTCTTCCTAGGAGCCTCTACAGCTCACTGTCCGGTGATGGACAGTGTTGTCTGTAACGAGAGAACACTGTCCGGAGGCCGGCAGTGCACTGAGAAGGCTCTGGGCGCCAATGACCACAGATGTTGACGCGCCTTAAATTTAAAAAAAAGAAAAGAGGTTATAGTAAGCGCGGAATAGTTATTTATTTGGAGAGGGAAATAAAATGGCTCTTGTTTAGATTTGCCCATACGGTCATGCGAGAGTGGCAATTGCAAGAGTGTTAATTAACGTTAAATATTAAATTTTTCTTCGTAAAAATGAATAGAAGATGTAAACTTAAAGGAAAGATAATTAGAACTTTAGGTTATTGTTTAACAATACTATATTATATTTAATATTATTATGATTATTTGTTTCTTTCATTGTTAAAACGTATTTAAATCAGGACCAATTTTCAAAATCAAATTCTCGAGTTTTCACGGGAAAACCATACATTCGGCACCTTGAATAAGAGAAAAGTTTTTCCACACAGCACGTGTGTGTATTTGTGTAAAAAATAAAACTGATGTGAAACACTCACACGATTTCTCTTACTGACAGTTTATATAATTTTGCAATTGATAAATTACCTTTAATTTATAATTTTTACTAAATATTTATTATATTCCAATTTTATATCAATTGGAGAATCTGAATTAAATGAAATGACATTTTTGAGCAAAGCCTAATCCGCCCCACTTCGCAAAACTTCTTTAAATGAACGATCGCAGAAAAAAGTTCCCAACGAAAGTGTTAGGTCTCTGTAATCATAGTTAGGTCTCTGTAATCATAGTTAGGTCTCTGTAATCATAGTGAGGACTCTGTAATCATAGTTAGGTCTCTATAATCATAGTTAGGTCTCTGTAATCATAGTTAGTGACCAAATTTAAAGAAATCCATCGATGTTTTTATGGAGACAATCGCAGAAAACTGAAAAATAATTTCCAATTAAGACGCACTTCTAGTCAATCGATTTTCTTCAAACTCTGAATTTTCACAGCATCTTTAATTATATTTACATGAAAGAATTGTATAATAAACTCATATAGCGCTTTAGAGGAAAACATAACTCCCAACCCTTCCCCCAAAGACGCCTTCATTGAATTTTCTCGTAGCAATGATTCAAATACAAGTTGGATGTGTAAATATAGTTTAAGTTTACAAAACATCGTTGGAGCCATTTTCCGAGAAAATTGCAAAAAGTGAACATTCCATTCAGTAAAGTGGCACTTCCGGTTGAGGAATTTTGATAGATAACTTACTGTCGGATGTACTGCGAAGGAAGTGGGGTTCCTCCGGAAGGAGGACGGAACCTTTACCTTCTCCGAAGAGGAAAGCTTAGAGCTCCTCGCGGAGACGCACTTTCGAGGTTCATCCCGACTTGAAGGCCCAGAGGTGGCGGGTGTCCCCTGGGAAAGGCATATTAGGCCATCCCCACAGGACTGGAAACTCGCCATTCTCATTACGAGGCCAAACAAGGTCAGGTGGAACATCAACAAAGCCCAACCTTTTAAATCCCCTGGGATGGATGGGATTTACCCGGTCCTTTTATACTATATATACTCTACCATACCTGTGTAGAATCTTTAGGGCATGTATAGCCCGAAGACATACACCGGTACTATGGCGTGGTGTCAAGGTGCTCTACCTTCCCAAAGTGAATAGAGTGCCTGACCTTTCGCCAGGCTCGTACAGAGCAATTAATTATCCTCCATCCTAAGCAAAGCTCTGGAAAGATTGGTGGAGAGATATATTAGGGATGAGGTCCTGTGTTTAAACCCCCTAAGTGCCCGCCAATACGCTTATCAAGGTCGGCAGAGGCACACTGGATGACTTTTATAGGTTGCTATCAAAATCCTTGGAGAAAAAGGAAATTGCGGTAGCCACCTTTTTGGACATTGAGGGCATATTCAATAATGTCTCGCGCACCTCGGTCATCAACTCTCTCCATAAAAGAGGAGGTCCAGCAGCGTTATGCGGCTGGATGGAGTCTGGTCTAAGTAATCGAATCAACAATAGGCTAGACCACCCTCAGGGTGAAAGTAGGGAAGGGGTGTCCACAGAGAGGGGTTCTGTTTCCTCTGATGTGGACACTGGTCGTTGATGACCTCCTCCACCAACTATCTGCGAATGGCTTTGATTGCCTAGGTTACGCAGCGATTGTAGTAAGAGGTAAACACCCTACTACGATCGCAGACTGGGTGCTAGCAGCTCTTAACCTGGTCAGGAACTGGTGTAGGGAGGAGGACCTGTCCATAAACCCCCATAAAACCGTAATAGTACCTTTCACATTATGCCACAAGCTGGAAGGCCTTACACCACCATCACTTGGGCACACGCCGATTCCATTTGTGCTGGAGGCTAAATAACTTTGTGTTACTTTTGACCGCAGACTCACTTGGGTTCAACACATTGACAAAATTTCACACAAGGCCAATGCGTCATTCAGTAGCTGCAGACGGCTTTGTGGTGAGAAACTGGGGCCTGCGCCCAAGTTTGACACTCTGGATCTACACTAAGGATCATCAGACCCATGGTCACATATGGGTCGGTGGTTTGATGGACCAAGACGCTGCAGATGTGGGCGGCGGAAAGGCTGGGTGAGATCCAAAGGCAAGCATGCCTGGGTTCTACGGGGGGGCCATAAAAACCACCCCGACTGTGGCGTTGGAAGTCCTCCTCAATTCGCCACCATTACACATCCTCGTTCAAGACGAACCAGAATGGGAATACATATGCTCTTGCAGGGGCCACCTCCCATCACCTCTAGATGATCGTAATAACCAGAGTTTGAGTGAGGAAATTAAGGCTGACCATCTTCTTGGAATCCAACCGAAAGGATGGTTCCTAGGTATCATTTCGAAAAAAACTTCAAAATTGCCTACCGAGCAAGGTGAATGGGACTGTGACCCCCTGTTCGGTAATTTGATCTGGTATACAGAAGGATCCAAAACCCCGACTGGGGTCGGAGCCGAGGTCTATGGGGGCAGGCCTAAAGTTAAGATCAAGGCCAGCCTAGGGAAGTACTGCAGGGTCTTTCAGGCTGAAGTCGTGGCTCTACAACTCTGCGCTAAAGAGATTATAAGGCAAGGCATAGTACTCGTAGATAGGAGAGTGGCCATGTACTCCGATAGTCAGGCACCCCTGAAGGCACTCTCTTCACACCAAATAGTCTCAAGACTGGTGTGGGATAGCCTAACTGCCCTAACCGAGGTGGGTGCTTGGAACAAACTGACATTCGCCTGGGTGCCGGGACATGCGGGGTTTCTGGGCAATGAAAGGGCGGATGCCCTAGCGAAGGAGGGTTCGCAGGATACCTTTGTAGGCCCCGAACCCTTCTGCGGCTTGTCTTATTCAAACTTCTATCAAAGGTTGGATAGAAGAACAGTTTCTGCTTTGGTGGGAGAGCACACCAGGACAGAGGCAGGCAAAGCTCTTTATCAAGAGACATTTGCCTGAATTCACTAGAGACCTACTGAGCCATAGCCGAAGGCATATAAAGCTAATTGTGGGTCTACTAACTGGGCATTGTAGGCTGAATAGACACATGCACCATCTACAACTTGCAGATAGTACGGTATGCCGATTCTGCAAGGTGGAAGACAAACATTCACAATCATCCTCTGCGAGTGCGCCGGCCTGTCGAGGACAAGGTTTCTTCGATTGGAGACAGGTAATCCCGAAGCTATGAGCTTCATGACGGAGCCGCTCTCAGCTTTGTTAGGACTGATTAGGAGGGCAAAGCCAGGGGTTGTGCTATAATTTAAGGGGAGCCACAATAGACCTCGTCTTGCAGGTCGCAGTGGAATTAGGCTCGTTCGCCCTCGTTTTTATTCTATTCTTCTGTCGGATCCCCATGGTGATACCAAAACGTAATGTCAAGTTAGAACTTTCTACGATTTTTCAATTTTGAGCTATGCTGTTCTCATATGTACACACATACACTCACACCTAGACCATTTTATAAAAACCACTTTTTTGGATTTAGCAGAACGCAAAATGTGTATTTCCGGTGAAAACTCGTTATCGAAAATTTGACACGATCACAATAGGTATTTCCTGTTACTAGGGAGTGAGAGAAAGTAAAAGTATTTCTTTCAATCACGCGTCACATTTTTTCACCCAGGAAAATTTCTTCTATTTTTAACTGAGACTAAAACATTAAGCTTTCATTAGAGGTAACTTCAATTTTTGTTTGTAAATATACAATGTACTTTTAGCACGTACATAATACCAAGTTTGTAGAAAATCAGTTCAGCAGGAAAGTGCGACTGTACAGAAATAGGTTTCTGAGTTTGTTTTTTGTGGAGGGGGAATTTTCTCGAATTTTAAGAGCGGATTTTGAGAGCGGGGAATCTAGACTTAATTTTATACTGCTGTTTAAAACTGTTTGTTTGGGGCGATAGAAGGTAGTTTAGTCATTTTCAGGTAGTTCTTATGCCCCATACATACATTTGTATGTAATAACCCTCACTACATATATTTAAATGTAATACTAAGGCCAATTGAACTTATAACAAAAGTCCGTCTGCCAAGAAAACTTGTCACTTAGATAATTTTGCTTACAATGACTTCTCTTAAGAGAGTCATGTGAATGTTTGACATTCTACTTCACTTATTTACCGCAAAAGTAAAAAAATAATAAAAAATGTTGACACAGAATAACTTAGAAAAACAACAACTTGTTTGAAGTACACTTCCTAAAAAGGATAATAGATGTTAGGGAGAGGGGGGGGGGGAGTTGAGAAATGAAGCAATATTCCACTTTCACAAATATGCTAATTTTTTTTTTTGTTTTAAATCATATTGGTGTAAATTTATTTGTTTTAACATCTAATTATATCTTTTAGTTGCGAAATCAGAAGAAAGTTAGTTAATGAATGAATAGTGTCACTTTATGTTTTGTTTTGAATGAATACAGTGGACTAGCAAGTAGGACTATTGCAAAGCAAGGTGTTTATGTTCGTAAGAAGGGGAAGAGGATTAGCACACATGCAACTCGGATGGTCATCCATTCAAATAACTATTGTTCTTCTCTGTTAACTGAAATGAAATTTAGATTTCAAAATGTTTCTTAAGATAACAATATTGAAGACATTCTAGTCTGGACTTTACCAGAGCTTTACTTGCAGCAAGAGGAAGTAAGAGGAAGTATGGAATTCCTGTTAGTTTTACAAAACTGAATTTTCACCGGAAATAAACTTTCCGGAAGTCTCCTGAACAGGAACAAACTATTTGTAGCAAGCGAATCGTCTGTACATGTGTATGTGCTTCTTTTTTCCAACCAACATTAACCAAAATTAATTGGATGGGAATTTATTTAAAGTACAACGTTACACAACATGCTAAATAAAATACTTCATCACTCACTGATTAAATTAAGTTAAAATATGTTCATATCTATGTTATTTATGCATTTTTTAAAAGATGGCAAATATTCTTCAGTTATCAGTAGCTGTGTTCTTGCCGGCCAGGTGTTTCCTCTGTCGTTACTATTTCTCGGATCAACTTAGTTCTCGGTTTATCTAGTAGTGGATAGTCGTAGGTTAAGTGATTCCAAGCTTGTCTAGTTCCGTTGTTACATATTCATTATGGATTGTCAGTAATGTAAAATCTATGTAGATAGTCGTTTCCTGTCAGGATTTGCGTTAGTTTATAGTCCATTTTAGGTGACTTAACTTTCTCCTGTCTTGTATAGTTTGAATGTATTTGTGCGTTTCTTGTCCTACTGAAGTTTTTCTCCAATCCATGTGTGTGTTGTGTGTGTGTGTGTGTGTGTGTGTATGTGTAAAAACCATATCAATCCAGAAGTGCGACTTCACTGAATTTTTTCTAATTTTCCGTGATTTTTTCAAAAATGCTCCATCGATTTTCTTTAAACTTTTATACTATCTAAACTCTTCCAATCCAATCTCCAATCTCCAATCCCTCAATAGTCCATGCACTTCACCGGAACAGTACACAATTAGTTAAACTACATACACTCGACCCTTTATAGACAAGGATAAACACAGTACACAAACTAGGTTCTCTGCCCCTAGTTAACTGGCGTATACCAAAGGAGAAGGAAGGGATTAGCTCAGTGGTAGCGGGCTGGACCAGCAACATGGAGGTTCCTGGTTCAAATCCAGCATGCTGCCCTTAGTTTTTCTCTTCCTAGGAGACTCTACAACTGGGCAGTGCTGTCTGTAGCTAGAGAACACGGCTTGGCGGCCGGCAGTGCACTGAAAAGGCTCCTTGCGGCACAATAGACCTTGCAGCCTCAACAATAGACCTCCCTACAACAATCTACATCTACATCTAAACTCTTATAAAAACCTATAACTTTTATTTGAAACATTTTCCTGGAAAAATTGATTTTGGGGAGGTGGGGGAGAGGTCTGTGCGAACATAAGCTTTCCATTAAAGTACTCAGTAAAACGTATGGTTCTATCACGTTTATAATTAATATGACGATGTTTCAAATAGGAAAAAAAATCATTTTAAGGCGGTTTTTAGTAGCGGGGTGGGGTCATACTTTTCTATAAAGTGCTAATTCGGTTTATTAAACGATTCCTTTATCTAAATAATATTAATTAGAATTATATAGTTTCAAATATTTGGAGTTTGGAAAAACTAGGTTTACTGGAAATGCATGTTTACTGAACCGGTTTTTTCTTTCTAATTTGCTGCGATTTTCTCCATAAAAACACCGACAGATTTCATTGTATTTGATACAATAACTATGAATACTGAGACCTATCAGAGTTTTGTTGGAAACTATTGTCAAAGAAAGTTCATTGAAAGAAAGTTTTGCTGGAGGGTGGAGGTTATGTCGTCCTTAAAAAAGTTTTGGCTTCTTCCATTGATATCAAATTCAAGGCAAATACAGATGCAGCAAAAATTGATAAGTTTGAAGAAAATTTGTCACTTATAGTTCTAGACTGCAGTAAGAGAAAGTCACCATACTTTGTTTCTCGCCGGATTTTCTTTTTGTTTTCAATTTTCTCATAAAAAAGAGAAACGGCTCTAAAGATTATCTTTGAACTTTGTAGTTTGCACACCATAAACATTTTATCTGAAACATTTTCTCATGGGAAAAATTTGACTTTAGTGGAGTTCTTGGGGTGAAAGGATGACGTATGGAATTCAAAAGGTTGCTAAAATCCCCAGTGGTGGAGGAATACCGCTAGCAGGGACAAGTCACGCTCCCAGAGGGCCAGTCGGTTTACAACAGAACTAAAGAAATTTGTCCAAGCTTGAAGCAAACTATGAGATTTTTCAGGAAGAGGAAAACCCCAGATTTTCTTCTTTTTTTTTAACATTATACAACCAATACAACAGATTTAAACAAAATAATTATTATACAATCTTAATTATATTACAAAATATGCAAATAACTTATGTTCACAGATCATTCCATTTTTGTGACCTTCCTTCCGGAGTTTATCATTATCATTTAGCATTACAGTGCAATTCTTAAATATATCGATTATTCATTATAAAACAAAAAAAAATGATGATAATCATATGTGAAAGTCAAATTGATATAAAAGTATTCTTAATTTTTGCCGCAAAAAAATATACAGACATCATTTGCTATTTGTGGAATTATCAAAAGAAAAGTCCATTATGGGTCATATCATTTGTATGAAAATATAAATAACTAACAAACAAAATATATATATATAATTAAAAATATTATTTAATAAATTTTATATTAAATATTTTCACATTTAATTGTTTAATAATAATACAGAAGTAGTAAGAAATCTAAGTAATTAATCTTAAAGTAATTATAAGAAGTGTTTAATAGATAACCTGTTAATTATAAATAAATAAAAGAATGAAAAAAAAAATTGTAAATATTAATTAATTAAATTCTTAGAACTGAAAAAAAGTAAACACGAACTATATTTGAAATTCTGCACATTTAATGACATAATTAAACATATACATGTTCTTTTTCAATTATTTTAAATAATTAGAGATGGTTTCTAATAGAATAAGAATGCATAGAAATTTAAACCATTTTTTTTTTGCTCCGCAGATTCGTACATGCAGAAAAGAGACCTAGTTTGTGAGGAAGAAGTAAAGAACGGTGTAAAAGTTGAAGATATAAGAAGCAACAATGAGGTCCCAGAGCAGCTCGAGAAGTGTACTGGTGTCTATTACTCAGTCAAGCAAAACCAAACAATTTAAAATGGAACCAATGGTCAGCAAATTTGCTACAGAAAAAATGGATTCATCAGTTTCATTAGCAACTGCATCCAGGCGCCACCAACGCGCTAACCAACGCACGTTACTCTACGCATTACAACGCCTGTAATCATGCCAAAAACAGTCTAATGGAGAATGGCTAGACTTCAACCATGGCTGCCAATCTCTTACCTATAAATTGTCTCTAACTGTAAGACAAATCGAATGTAAGCTAATTATGTGAATGGGTTTAAGAGTCACCAACTTCGAGTAAGTTTAACATTCAACTCTGAAGAGTACAACCAGTTACCATATCAATTTTGAAAGATCCATCAAACTGGCTAGACTTACTAGCTCACTACCGTAAGGGCAGGCAAGTGTTCTAAGTTGTCACAATGCTCTTAAAGCGACTCACATCAACCAACGCTACACCATTCTACATTCACCACAATCATCACAACTCTTCGCTCGCTCATACCATTCTGCCCTCATTATCTCTTCTCCTTTCTAAGTATTACGCAAAACCTAAATTGTGAGTTTTGTGTCAGTTTGTATGTTCTCAATTACTCCATTTATCAACCACCAACCTGCTACCATTGCAGTCAATCAGACCCGATAGCCTTATATGACAAGAATTTGGATGACATACACTATTAGAGGATCTGCAAGAAACTAACTTATGTTAAGTCGCGGTGGAATGAGGCTATTGTCACCTCCTTCCAATCTAATCTAATCTAATCAATTTATACTTCTTAAGACCTAAGCTGCCGGCGAAAAGACCTATCATAATCTATAACGTTTGCTAACAGGTCTGCTGCAAGCTTTTGCTTGGTTACAAGTTTCCTCTTTTCGTTTGCCTTAAAAAGTAAACTGCAAAAAAAATCTGGACTTTTTTACTTCAATTTACTAAACAAAGTTATAATTTACAAATTTCCTTCAAAACCGGTATTTTTACCAAGCGAGCAGGTGCTTCAATGTTATATAGGTGGGGGAACCTAAACTAAAATAAGACGGCACATTTCAGAGTAGTGTGGGCACCCAGTTCCCTCAGAAGCCCCCATACAAAAAAAATTCTCGGCAAAAGTTCCAAATAAAGGTGACAAGTCTGTAAAGGTGATACTAAGTAGTTTATCAACATTAAAGAACCCCATTGATGTTTCATCGTTAAAATCGCAAAAAAAATGAAAAAATGGGACACTTTATATCCCTAGCTATACTATATGTTTGTGCTAGAATCGTATAATAAAACCAAAATAACAAATTTACTAAAATGGTACTTTCGGTTCACTGATATTGATCTAAAACCTTATCGCGTCCCCTGTTTAAACGAAATATTTTTGAGTGCGCTGACACACACACACACACACATGCACTTGCAAACCTCACGCAAGATGCACACAAAATGCACAACATGTGAGAGATGGAGGAATTTCTAAAAACCACTTTTGCGTGCTCAGAGGACTTTACACATCTATTTCTGGTGTAAACTCACTTTCGAAAATCTGAGTGAATGAAGGTTTTCCTCTTCCGCTTCATTAAGAAAAAATAAGTATATTAAAAGAAAAATTTATATAGAGGTTTGTATTTGAAAAGAAAAATGTTTTCCTGGTTTAGACATGAGAAATGCAAAGAAGAACATAAAGAAAATGTATATAGAAAAAGCAGATTTACCTCTGCACTACTGGGAGACTTAGCGAAAAAAAAGCCCTGTTTAAAAAGCGGGAGTAAGAAGACAAGAGTCGTTTAGTACAAAGCGCAGTGGCCTGCAAGAGATGTGTGAAGTTCCCAAACCTACAAACATAACGGGTTATTTACCAAGACTGTAAATCACCAAGCAAAACCTACAGCCATTTCCTTCGGCTTTTGCTTCTCTTTGCTTAGTGGAGAAAGGAATAAAGATGTTTTACAAGCATTAGGCAAGGA
Organism: Triatoma infestans; assembly: GCA_011037195.1. Lineage (NCBI taxonomy): Eukaryota > Metazoa > Arthropoda > Insecta > Hemiptera > Reduviidae > Triatoma > Triatoma infestans. Next base: position 22,835 of record JAAEAF010000203.1, read on the forward strand.
ACACCAGGAAATAGTAGGTCTTTGGTAGAGGGTATCGTCGTCGTGAGAAAGTTGTGCATAACGGCCGGGAGAAAGCGTGTATGAAGTGAGAAACTATTTATCGCTTGGTTTATATATATATATATATATATGCAGAATGTTTAGTTGAGTGAATATACACATATGTTATCGCCCACCCCCTTAAAAGTTTTAGTTGTAGAAGTGAAAATGTCAAGTGTGCAAGGGCACGTTGCCTTAGCAGAAGATATGTATTATTTAAGCAAGCCACCACCAGGGGCGCTATATACTAAGTTAACGTTAAATTATTTAAAAGAAGCACCGAGGAACTTTTACCGTCATGCACTTAGCAGTTTACACACTTACAACTATTTGCTGAAATAAATACTAATTTCTAAAGTTTATTACAGCTATATGACAAGTAACATTGCTATTCCTTAAGCAAAACTAGGTTCCATATAAATTTTGATAAGATAAGAAAAAAAGGAAAATGAAGAAGAGGAGGTTAAAAGAAAAAATAACTATTTCTGCAATCGTTGAATAATGTGACGATTATTACACTAAATTTAGTGAAGACAGTTCAACTTTCACACACAAGTGTGTTACGCACTACATTCTCTCACTAGTGTGTAAAAGTACATTGTTCAACTCTAATAAGCCCATGAAATCTAATACGCGAAAACAAGAAAAAAACAAATTCCAGATACAGTGTGTTTTAGGTTATACCAAGCAGAACAGGTTATAGTGAGGGAACTATTCAACTTGAATTTAAAATAAATTCTCAGTATTTGCGCCTTTTCATATTTGTTCAGATTTATTCAGATAAATTAAGAACCAATTGAATGCGATTGTAGGAAAAAATTTAACTCTAGAGAAAACTTCTTTAGACTATCGTTCAGTTGCCGCCACACTCGCTAGCGCCCCTGTGGACAAATTCTGAAACTCAAGTGTAAAAAATGGCCCTTCTGGTCAAATAAATAACTATTTTTGTTTTGTATTAAAACTCACAACTCTCTTATGTAGTTCAATTTATATATTCCTAGATCACACAGATTATAATTATTGATTTTTTACTCCCTGTTACAGCTTTAAGAGGAAGCATTGTGATCGTGTCACATATTCGAAACTGATTTTTCACCGGAAATATATGCATCGTAGTTTCTGGGATTCCTTGAGATAATTCTCTCTTTGGCTGAAGAAGAAAATTTGCCGGACGAAAATTCTACTGATTTTGTTTCAGATATTTTTCCCAGTTTTTCACTCTCCTAGTAAAAGTTTTAGGAAGAAGCTGGGAAATCAGCTTTCCTCAAATGTCATTTTTAGTCTAGGTTCTCCCAAACTCTACGTTCATATTGAAGGTAGTTAAATTTTGTAAAAACTCCAAGTTCAAGGAGATTTGTTAATTATAATTAGATGAATTGCAGTAAGAGAAAGTTCGTGCGAGTGTTTTGCACTAACACTGAAAATGTTTTGTGGGAGGTTATTTGATAAAAATCCTGATGCTATCTTCCCGAATGAGTGCCGAACATTTACGAAGACAATCGAACCACTTGCTTGATTAATTATTATACTGCTTGTAACCAATTTCGGTATAAACGGGTAATTTGTGAAAATACAATAAAGTATTGTTAAAATTAACTCGGCGTGTTTTTTCTTAACTTTTCTTTACATTTAATCTATGTGATAGAAAGCTTCAAATAAAACCTACCATATTAACAAGTGGGGATAACCAATAAAATTCCTGAAGAATGAATAAGATTTCCTGAAAAATGGAGTTTTTTTTTTCATTATTGTTACTTTCTCTTACTAAATAATGACTGATTTTCGAGATTGAATCTTCACCGGAAATACATGTTTTGGGGTTCCCTTAAATATGAAAAAAATGTTTTTACCGAATGGTTCTTGCATGTGTAACATCTCAAAAACAAAAAGTCGCAGGAAGCTCAAACTTGATATTATACCGTTTAAGCACTAACCATGCACATGAAGGTCTCGGGCAAAATCTATCCACCGGAAATGCTACTTTACTGAATTTTTTTTTCCAGTTTTTCGTGATTTTCTCGAAAATGGCTCCAACGATTTTCTTGAAAATACACACATATGTACCCTATTCCTTTATTTAAAAGATTTTCCCGGGAGAAATTGATTATTTGGGGGCAACAATAGCGTTCCTCTATAATACCATTTCAATATAATATCGGTTTAACCACCTATATATACTGATATAATTCCAAATTTAAAAAAATCGGTTGACCGGAAGTGCGATTTTACAGAATCGGTTTTTGAGTTTTTTTGGAATTTCTTGAAAACAGTTACATCGATATTCTTTAAACTTGGAATGCTTGCTGGCTAGATAGAACGTTTCATTTTTATTTGAAACATTTTTCTAAGAAACAATTGATTTGGGAGATGTATTGGAGTTCTGTCCGTCGGTTAGAAATTAAATTTACATAAGAGTGCTTCAACATAAAGCCGCTCACTATACAAAATCCCCACCACCATGTTTATGACCAGCCCAACTAAACATGGTAATGTTGCAATTTTAAGAGAAAATTTCTTTATTAAATTGTATTAATTAGTGTGAGAGAAAGTTGTGTGAAGTGGTTTTTTTTTTACTAGATTTTTTGTATTTAAATTTCAATATACGGGGAGGAGGGAAACTGTTATAAATATGAAATTACCGTGGAAAGATGATTAAAATAGTTAGACCATGATGGTGGGTGTTACGTAGAAGGGCATCTCTGTTCTCTGGGCGTGAAGGAGCAGTGATAAATGTCATAAAAGTGTTAAAGGTTATGAATTAGGGCGCTAGCTGAGCAGGGCAATCGTCGGTTTCTTCTCATTTTAAAAGATTAGTGAAAGCGTATATCTACCATTTAAGTTATTTAATGATTTTATTATATCCATTTTTTATCACTTTTTACGCATAATTACCATAACTATAACATTCAGTAATAGTAAATAATAATAACGAACGTTACTTATTAATGTCCATGGGTTAGGTTAGAACCTTTATTGTAGGGCACATTGAATCCAGCTTTCCACCGACTGAACTACCTCTCGATATTCTGCATCCTAATGAGCATCAGTTCTGTTTCTCTCTCTCTCTTTAGACATTCCCTATTGAAACTACCTAATTATTCATTGCACACCTGAGAATATTTTAATTAATCGAATCAAATTTACAAATGTTACATAGTAATTTGAAGTGGATTGTATGGTGACTATTTTCAGTTTTATTAGGTGAAGGATGGCGGGTGGAGAATGTATTCCTAAGCACTATCACTTTCCTCTTAGCGCTGCTCTAAGAGCAATTATTATGATCGAGTCAAATTTTCGAATTTCTAGTTTTCCCCGGAAAAACATGGACAGAGTTCAGCTGAGAACAAAACAAATCTAGTGTGAAACACTAACACACTTTCTCTTACTTCCTGTTACTACAATTATATATAAATTACGAAATATATAATCTAATTGTAATCGTAATCAAGTAATTAACGACTTAATTACAATCGTATCCAAACACAATAATCCAAAATTGTCCGCAAAACTGTTTCGCCCCCTTTCTTTGTTTCCAGCCATACAATTCAAACAGATTTAAAATATTCCATATTTATACTTCATTGTAATCCTACAATACATTTCATAACCTACAATAAATTTCATAAACTTTATCCTCTCGAGTCAATTCTTTTGTCCAGAATTAAAAAATTTACTATTATTATGCTTGCAACTATCTATCTATAACTAAATATCAACTAAAGAAAAAACAAAACGTGAAAACTCAATTTTGTAAAATGTTTACAACAAACTTAATTTTGTATCCAAAATATGCAGTCGGAATTAATCACTAGTCTAACTGAAGAAATTTACCCAGACAATAAGCTGAACAGGGCTGAGCGAACAAAGTGCTTTAATCGAGATTTTATCGATCTTCTAATTAATCAAGATTACATAGTATAAAAAAAAAAAAAACTCTATAATAAATAACAACATAATTTAAAAAATAATAATGACAAGCAAATCCATATATTTATAAACATTTGACGTATTTATAAGGAAACTGAATGTACACAAACATGTAAACATATATTTATTTTTTTTTAATTAATAGAAATTAATAAATCTTAATAACTATCAAAATGGCATTGGCACAAATCCAATTCAATTAAAAGTGAAGGTAAATCGAAATAGGTATGTAAATGAATAGATTACCGTATATTTGAACACTTTTTATATAACTTATTACTTTAGTGTGAAGATTAAAGAATGTTTTGGATCTTGCACCGCATAGCACGTCTGAGTGCGTATGTATTTATTTTTTTCCTTAAAAAGAGATCGTTATCATAAAGTGTATATAGATATATTTATATTGTATATTTAAGTGGGTTCCCAAAATAAAACATTGCATGGCCCAAGGTAAATAGTGCCGGGATTATCTCAGCCAGTCAAGGATCAAAATAAAACCAAAAATAACAAAAAGTTATATGTAACAAGCACAGAGTGCAGCACCGTTGATATTGAGCATAAATATTTGGACCGGTTCCAAAGAATTATTTCGTGGTATTGTTAAGATTATATTATGTAAATAGTACACAAATTATGAACACTTAATATTTAATTATTCTTATTAACGTTATATAGATGATAAAATCGTACAATATACTGAATACAATAGTATAAAATCGTACAATAGTACTTTAGACAAGAGTCTAACTTCACTCTGCACACGCGAATTCGTTTAAATGAATTCTTCCGGAAAAAAAAATTTCAAATAAAATTTATGTGTGTGTAATGCGTATAATATAATTATGTGTATGTAACGTGTATAAGTAGCAAGTTTAAACAAAATCGCAACAACTTTATTAATTACTTATCGATTAATTGACCTATTTTTGACCAAATCCTTATTGTCAAATCCATAGAGTTCCTAGATGAAATATTAACTTTGAACTTTCTGTGATTTTCCATGACTGAATTTTATATTAAAAGCACACACATTCACATACACTCAGACGATATTCTGAAACCGAGTTTTTTCGCACTCAGGGAAACCTGAAAACATGCATTTCCGGTAGGGAGCGGCGAACAAATGAGATATAATAAAATGACGTTTCATTAAATTATTAAATAGTATAGTCAACATACAGATCTATTAAGAATTAATAGGTACTTCAGGTAAGGGATTAGCTCAGTGATACGCCCTGGACTCCCACGCGGAGGTCCCTGGTTCGAGTCCAATAGTGCTGCCCTTAGATTTTCTCTTCCTAGAAGCCTCTTACAGCTCATTGTTCGGTGATGAACATTGTTGTCTGTAACGAGAGTGTACTGTCCGGAGGACGGCAGTGCATTGAGAAGGCAACCTTACTGCCTTATTGGCTTTCAAGGTGTAACAACCCTGAAGAGGCTCATTGCAAAATGGGCGAAACGTTGGTTTAAAGCAAACCACTGACGTGCTCTCAACCCGCAAACTTAAGTGTTTTTCATAATTACAGTTATTTTTGAGGAAATTAAAAAAAAAAAAAATCTGAGAAACCCGACCACAAGAGATGTGGTACCTTAGAGAAAGCTTAACGTTATTGTTCATCTAGAATTCCCCTGTCCAGAGTTTTTATTTTTGTAAGAGAAAAACGGAACACCGAATATAATGACACCAATTTAACAATATTGTCCATTTCTCGCTGGGAAAATGTTTCAAATAAAAGTGATTGGTCTGTATGTGTGTGTGTGTGTGTGTAGATGACAAACGAAGTTTAAAGGAAATCAGTGGAGCTGTTTTCGAGAAAATCGCGAAAAACTAGGGGGAGGAACCATCCAGTAAAGTCGCACTTCCGATAGATGGATTTAGCTAACCTTCCTCGTCAGATAGTGCACTATTATCTTAACTAGAACACTAAGTATGAGCGTCACCTCTTAAAAAAGACACACACAAACCATTCCCTAAAAACATTTTTTTTCAGACTCAGGGGACCTCAAAACGTTTATTTCCGGTGGAAACACAATATAGAAAATTTGACACGATCGCAATACTTCCTTTTATCAAAAGTAAGAGAATTAAAAAAGATGTAGAAAATGTCAGAAAGAAACTAGCGCTCATGACGGAAATATACCTAACACACAAAATAACAAATTTAATTTGTTCATAGATATAGGTAATTTAAAAAAAAAAATTGCAATATAAAATAAAATATATAATTGTTATAAATGATATATGAAGAATACTAATTGTAAAATTATTGATCAATAAGTACATTGGGCAAAATTAAATGATAAGTAAGGGTATAAAATAATTTTTAATAGTGATATTAATGATTATTACAAATATTACAGAAATTAACAATTAAAGGCATGTTTAATAAGACCACCAACAACATAATAATGATGAAATGTCCAAAATTATGAAGGTATGAAGGAAATATATATATCCAAACATGTAGTGAACAAAAATTTTATTTTTGTAAGAGAAATACGTGACACCGAATATAATGACACCAATTTAACAATCAACACAACAATTACATAGAACAACAAAACAATATGATTCCACTATCAATAACTTATTTGCAGTTGAAATATTAACAATTTTAACAATTTGCAGTTTAAAACAGATAATATGGTGTGAAACAATCACACGACTTTCTATTACTGCAGTTTGCAGAGACTGTCAAATTTTCTTCAAACGCAATACTAAATTGAATGTAGTTGGGTCTGCAATGCTGGGTAACATCTATGATTTTATCACTCAGCCATGCTTCATTCTATTGGTTCTCACCGGTTCGGATTTTCATCATCGTCAGAGTAAGGCTGGCAATCAATTCGTCTAAGGAGATAAGTTTAACTACATATGTATATCACAAATGACACTGGTTGATCGGCACTCAGTGTCAAAGGGGATTTTAGGGTGTGCGGTGGGATAATATTTTTCACTAAAGTGCTACTTTAATTTATTATACAATTCTATCCTCTAAATAATATTAATTAGAAATAAATTTGTTGCCAAAATTCTAGGTTTGAAAAATATCGGTTGACCGGAAAAATGCGGAAAATACGTTTTTTATTAAGCAGTTTTCAGCATTTTTCTACATTAGAAATTCTAATGCGATTTCATTAAATTTGGCCGACCCATTTTTGTTTGAAACTTTCTTTTTGGAAAAAGTTCATTTTGAAAAAATTCAACATTTGAAGAAAATTTGTCCATTCATAAATTTGTAAATCGCAGTAAGAGAAAGTCGTGTGAGTGTGTCACATCAGATTTTTATTATTATTATTATTATTATTATTATTATTGTATTATTATTATTATTATTATATTATTATTATTATTATTATTATTATTATTATTATTATTATTATTTCAAGAATTAGATTTTAGAGGTATTATACTGGGACGTCAGGCTTCACATATCACGATAGTCCTCAACAGTGCGAGTCAGAACAAGTACGTTCTACCATTATAACAGTTAATAGGGGAACCATTATTTTAGTAAAATGTTCGACTTTTAAAGCAAATGTTTCAAACATAATTACTGAGAAATCCAGTAGGAGACTGTCATTTGAATATTTCACACTTCTTTATCAATTTATACAAAATAAAAGTATAGCTATGTATGGCAATGTATTAAAATAATCTTACGCCCACATTGTTTGCAAAAGTAGAGGTTTTTCCAGTTTTCTTACCGCCAAAGAAATTAAACTAACTAACTAGTTTGGATTTATTATTTTTTTTTTATATTGGATGCTGCTATTAGTGCAGTTTGCCTTGAACTCTATTTATAAAAGAAAAACGTAACACACAGACTACCCGCCGCAAGTACTTGACATTGACTCAGATTTATTTATGATTTACTCTTTTTATTTCTTTATGCAATATCGCAAAAGTTCAATGCCCAGTTTTGACCTATTATGTAACTATGTAATACAAACACATGTTACGCATTTCGAATAACTTTTTCTTCCTTTTTTTTTCTCATTTGTGAGAAAGTAAGAGTTTATTTCAGGCTGTTGTTTGCTTAATCAAGATCTCTGTCGATGGAAATCTCTAATTCCAGTTTGTACATTTTTATTTGATTTGGAATCTTCATTTGTATGGTCGAAATGATTTTTTGTGACACCGAATACTAACATTTTTTTTTTTTTTTTAAAGCGAATGTTCTCTGTGGTGAACAAAACATCACAGAAAGGAAAATCGCAAGCAGTTGAAGCAGACAGTCCATTAACCATCGGATCCGAAACAAGGAATTTTTCGCTCAAAAATCTATTCACCGCAAGTACCACATTTTGAATAGATTAGATTTGAATAGAATTGAATAGATTTTATATTGTTTTCTTTTTTGCGATTTTAGCGAAAATGGTAGCAGGATATTTACTTTCTCTTATTCTCCAGTAAGAGAAAGTATTACGTGTCTATACAGAATATCTGAAAAACGAAAACTTGCAGACTGTTCAAACTTGGTATACCCAATTGGTACTACAATCTGGTTAAGAAGGTTTCCATCTCCATATACTGTGTGAACTATCTGCACACAAATCCGTATCACTTTTTTTTACGTATACAATATTTATCCTGGAAATTGATTTCAGGGGAGGGATTAGCTAAGTGGTTAGCGCATTGGACTCCCACGCGGAGGTCCCGGGTTCGAGTCCAGTGCTACCCTTAGATTTTTTCTTCCTAGGAGCCTCTACAGCTCACTGGTCGGTGATGGACAGTGTTGAGTAACGAGAGAACACTGTCCGGAGGCCGGCAGTGCACTGAGAAGGCTCCGGGCGCTAATGACGCCTTAAATAAAAAAAATATAAAAAAAAAATTGATTTCTTGAAACCTCGAAAGGTTCTATTGGGAACGGTAACATTAAGCTTACCTCTGCAGTATCTCTTCAGTATACATTACAAGTACTTCTGGTATTCCAAATTTGAAGAAAATCGATTAACCGGAAGCGTGGCTTTATACAATTGATTTTTGAGTTGTTTTTTTTTTTAATTGGAATTTCCACGAATATGGCTTCAAATTTGGAATGTTGGCTGCCCTGACAGTGCCAATCACTTCTATTGTTGGCTGCCCTGACAGTGCCAATCACTTCTATTGCTGGCTGCCCTGGCAGTGCCAATCACTTCTATTTGTAACATTTATCCAGAAAAACTTATTTTGGTGGAGTTCTAGGAGCTTTTACTGGTTGCGACAGAGTGTGCTGCTACTCAGCAATACGTAGCAATCTTTACCACCTTTTTTCAAGTGCCTATCATTTCATTTCAATGTAATGTAAGGTGCCTCCATCTAGTTATATTAAGGCTAACTAGAATTTAAATTAAATTAAAGTAAATAATTAAAGTTAAAGAAAATTTATTAATTAGAAATGTAAATAATTGGTGAACGTGAATGTTTCACACCCAATTTTTTTATTTCATGTAGTGTAATCTTTAATTAATGCCATCATATCATTTAAATAAAAGATCATATAGGAAAGGGATTAGCTAAGTGGTGAGCATACTGGACTTAGCAACGCGGAGATCACGGGTTCCAATCCAGCAGTGCTACCCTTAGATTTTCTCTTCCTAGGGACCTCTACAGCTCACTGGTCGGTGAATAGACAGTGTTGTCTGTAACCTGAACAGGCTCTGCACAACATAGATTTTGACGCGCCTTAAATTGAAGAAAAAAATCATATGATCAAAATTTATAAGGAAACAATTTATAGTAAAATGTGTTTTGTGAGTACAATGAGTTAATATGTTAGATCTGAGTCCAATTACGGCAATAAAATAAAATTAAAAAAATGGACAGCCGAAAAGTTGAAAATAATGCAATTAGATATTGTGAACCGTATATCATTATTATACTCTTATGATTTGATTTGTTTTCAATTAAAATATGTCACATACAGTACTCTCAACTGTACTATACACTGCTGTACATATATTTTTTAAATTAACTATAATAAAAGCATTTTTGGGTCACACTGAAAATGAGCGTTCGCATTTTCAATAAATTTCTATTCTGCTATTTATCTAGTTTTTTGTATATAATAACAAAATATTTCTAGAAAATTATTCTGAAAATTTCAAATTGATCATTGGCTCAGACTTGTTTCATTTAACACATTTTTCGGGAAAAATTGATTTTCTTAGGTAGAGCTACTGTGTTGGGGGGGGGGGGAGCTGATGGTTTCAGAGTACTGTACCAGTCAGTGTTTTTATGAATAAAATTTTAAAAAACTGAAATAACTCCAATTTAAGACGCACTTCCGGTTGACCAATTTTCTTCAAACTCAGAATTTTTGACAAGGTAAATTTAATTCTATTTAATATTAGTTAGATGATAGTATAATAAATTGAAATAGCTTTTTATACGAAAATATAACCTATCCTCCAGCCACCATGTGGTACCGCAAATGAATTTTCCCAAAGAAATGTTTCAAATAAAAGTTATTGCTGTTTGTATGTGCAGTTAATACAACTGTAAAGAAAATCGTTGGAGCCGTTTACGAGAACATCGCAAAAAACTGAGAAAATCAATTTGGTAAAGTGGTACTTCCGGTTGAGGAATTTTAATACGTCCTTTGGTCATGTCCACACGGAATGTCAATTTTTAATTTTTTACCCACACACACACACTCACAGAGAGAGAGAGAGAGAGAAATTGCTAATTTACTCTATTTTTCTTAGTTTTTCCTTTTTTTTTTGCGAATTCCGTAAACCTCTACACTATAATACAATCTTATCATTTCTATTTGAAATATTTTGATGGAAAAGCTGAAATTTGATGGGTTTCTAGGGTAGCGATGAGCTCTTCACCTCTTGGTTTTCCTCTAAAGTACTATTTCAACATACTGTTTCGCTAACTATTTTTAAAACTGAGTTGTCTGAGTCAAGCTCCAAATATTTTTCCTTATACTTGAAATAAAACAAAATTTTAATTATCTAATATAAAAGAATTTGTTGATGAATTAAGGTATGAAGAAATTTGGTGAGGATCGTTCAAGAAAAAAACATTCAATTATGCCGACGTTTCGACAGAGTTTCCTGCCTTTATCAAGGCTTTAATCCATAAAAACAATACAATGAGGAACCACACTGCATTAATAATACTATAAAATTCAGAATAATAATACCAAAAACAAACGAAACAAAAATTGTTTAAATTAAAAAAATAATATCCATGTCTGCGATGCAACAAATGTATACACATTCATAGAACATACGTTCTTAAATACTTTTTCCACATTTTGACGATTGTTTATATGTAAGTTCGATATTATTTTTTTAATTTAAACAATTTTTTTTTTTTTTTGTTTGTTTTTGGTATTATTATTCTGCATTTTATAGTATTATTAATGCAGTGTGGTTCCCCATTGTATTGTTTTTAAGATTAAAGCCTTGATAAAGGCAGGAAAATCTGTCGAAACATCGGCATAATTGAATGTGTTTTTTTTTGACCGATCCTCACCAAATTTCTTCCTAACTTAATTATCTAATATATTTATTTGAAACACTTTTCCAAAAGGAAAACATCTGATCTGAAACACTCAGACGATTTTCCCTTACTGCTGCTGTTAATAATATGGTAAATAAAACGACAAATCTTATTCCAGTTTTGATTTGCACTAATATATAAATTTAAAGATGTTGGAGACAGGTGCCTATCCAGGCAGGTCTATACTTGTGGCCCAGGTCTGGACACTGTAGTCCAGAAGAGAGCGCCAATAATATTCAACCAAATCCATGAAATTGAAATTTAACGCCACAAATACTCAAAACAATTTAGTGTTTAGTGTTTATTTCTGCTCAATTTTTGCACTTCAAGTTTTAAAGCGCCTAGCGTACTATGAAGGCGATAGAAAATTGTTTTGAGCAACTTGAGAGGAGTGCGGCATCAGTGGGTCTTGGGATTAACTTCCAGAAAACTAAATATTTGTTAGTATCCAGTTATGACAATAGAATCTGTCGGTCGCAAACTGTTACAATAAATAAAAATTGAAAGTGTGAAAGCTTTTAAGCACTTTGGAGCCATGTTCACGCAGCAGAGAGACATGGCAAGGGAAATAAAAGAAAGAATGGCAGACGGCAGCAGATGCGTCTTTGCTCTAGGTTCAATCCTCAGAACGAAGTCGTTTTCAAGGAAGCATAAAAGGTTAGGATCTATACAAAACAATAATCCGTCCCATGGTTATGTACGGATGTGAATCATAGGTATTAAATGTATGTGAAGAGAATTTGCTCCGCATTTGAGAAAGAAAAATTTTGAGAAAAATTTCGTTAATGGGGTTTGGAAAATTAAAACTAATGCGGAGCTAAGAAGTTTTTTGTACAATGCACCCAACATAGTATCCGAGATAAAGGGGAGGAGACTGGAATGGATCGGGCACCTTATAAGAATGGGCAGAAAGCGAATGGTTAAGAGGCTGTATGAAGATCGGCCCGAAGGAAGAAGAAAGGTGAGAAGGCCGAAAAGAAGGTGGCTGGATGAGTCGAAGGTGATCTCAGAAAGTTGGGGATAGAAAGATGGAGGATGAAGGCAATGGATTGGGAAACTTTGGAAAAGATTACTTTGTAGGCCAAAAAAAAAGTTTTAAAGCTAATCGTTGTAGTCATTTTTAAGAATATTCCCCCTCAAAAAAATTCAAAAACCTATTATGTAAAGTCGCACTTCCGGTTATCCGTTTTCTTCAAATTTGGAATTATTCTAATACGTCTAATACAATATATTAAATATTACATGGAAGTAACAAACATACATTACACCGACGAGATATTGTAGAGGAAGGCTTAACGCTACAAGGTTAGAAGTGGCCTCCCTTTTGTGATTTTGATTTTTTAATCAATTTTCCCCGGAAAATGTTTGAAATAAAAGTGGCATATATATATAAAATTTACTAAAAACATTTTTTTCGTACTCTGAGCTCCTCAAAACACGTATTTCCGGTGATTATGAAACTATCACACGCTCGCAATAATTTCTCTTACTAGGACTAAGAGAAAATAATAATTTTAGGGGATTTGTGGAAGGAAGGAGGTAGGATTGGTGCGACAGTAGGCATTCCTTTAAAACTGCCATTTCTTTATTATCGTTCGGTTGCTCTGTTAAGCAATAATAAATATAGTGCAAAAATGTCCGTGTTAGTAAAAAATTTGGCAACTAGAAGATAGAAATGCAATAACAAAAGTTCGTAGGGGTGTTTCACACCAGATTACTTTTTTTTTCTTGGCTAGAGATCTTAAAATATTTAGGGGAGTGATTAATTGGGGTTAGAGAGAGAGGGGGGACAATAGTCCGTAAATATTGTCGGCATTATCTTTTTGATGTTTATATTTAGAATGTAAATCTATTTAGATATAATTCTATTAAATTGTTTTATATTAAACTTTTTTTTTTACTTTCACTTATTTTAATTAAGAGGAAGGAAGGATTAGGAGCGTGTTTAGCTCTCGTAATTGAATTATATCACCGGAAATATAAGATTTGAAGGTCACACCCCAACCAAGTGCGACAAAAGTGATTTTTAAAAATCGATTTAAGTGCCATACAAATCACAGGAACCTCAAACTTGATATCCCGGTCGGGTAACAGCAGGGTATCCGGCAGGGTATCCGACTGGAAGTTATCAGTCAAAATCTCTTAACCGGAAGTATTATTTTACTGAATTGACATTTCAGTTTGTCTTTTTCTTTTTGCGATTTTCTGGAGAAAAAGTCAACCTTGTGTACATAACTTTTAGGACTAACACTTTTTATTTCACATATTGTTCCGAGAAAAATTATTTTATGTAAGTTCTCGAGACTATCTCTAAAGTTCATTTCATTATACGTATATGTAGATTCTATGTAAATATTACATTTTCAGCGATATGTGAAAATTTGGAACTATAATTACCTAAAAAATAAATAAATAAAAATTATATATAAATTGGAGTAAGACAAACCCTCTGAATGTTTCACACCGGCCCTTTTTTTGTTTAAATTGAAATAATACATGAACTAATATGCAATGAGGTCATAGCGTTCCTGTTATTATATGATTATCAGATTGGTACAGAGCATTGAAAGAAAAAAAAGAATTGGATAATTAGCGATATTAATCGCTTAGTATGATAACAAAATTGATAAGCACTGACCGAAGTAGTGAATGGCAATCGATGTCTTATATCAGACTGTAGTAGCTCGTCTTGAGGCTCCTCAAAATCATCATCCTCTTCATCTTCATCTTCATCAAACGGCACTGGTTCTTTATATTTATTATTATTATTATTACCGTTATTATTACTATTTAAACTATCGAATTGTTGAAAACTGTTATCAAAATGCTGTTGCCAATGTGTATGACGTATTCTATGCGGTGCAGATGTTGTCGGCAATGTAGAAGTTGACGGTAATTCGGTTGTACCATCTAAACCATTCAATAATCGATTTATATTTGAAAATCGTTGATGTGCAGCAGCGTTCACCGTTAACGTTACGATAAATGCTAAAATTGCCGTTACAATCACTAAACGATAATAATACATTTTTTTTTTTTTTTAATAAATATTAATTATATATTATTTTTTTAAATTTATTTTCTTATTTCAGAAAGTAAAAATAAAAAAAAAAATAAAAATAACTAATTTCTAAGTTTTTGGTTTTTTATTTTGATTTTTTTTTTATTTTTTATTTTTAGAATTGACTTTTTATTTTTGCAAAAATTTTCGTGTTGTCAAAAAAATAAAAAAAATAAAAAACGATCACACACCACTCAGACACATCACACTTTTCGTAATATCAGCTGTAACCATACACATGCTACAGCACAGGATGTCGAATGACTGAAACTTGACGAACGAATCCAAGTCAACTAAAGCGGAACGCGGGCACAATCTCCCGCGCGCACATTTATCCCCACCACCAAAAGGCCTTACTGCCCTACTCCAGTGTATACTTTTACAGACTCCCTCCCTCCCGCCAGTTTGTCACTCTCTCTCACTTATATCATCGTTGCTCTCTGTCTCTCTCATCATCGTTTGTACATCTAATGTGTTGTTACACATCTATCTGCAGCATCCCTCTCCGTTTAACAACTACTATTACACCTATAAAAATTAGGTGATATCTCTTTTCAACCCATTAACAGACGGCTTTTCCGTTGAAGTTTTCCTCCTCACACACGCACCACTCATTCATCTTACGATGATGCGCTCCTATGAAGAATTAATGTATAAATATTACTCCAACGCAATATTGACCACTTTTTTTTTTGTTTAATTCTTTTCCTCTGTTTTAAGAGGAAGTATTGCGATCATCAAATTTAGGAAATAAACTTTTCCAAGGAAAATATATGTTACGAGTTCTCCTGAATGCGATTTATTGTATGTGTGTATGTTTGGTGTGTGGGAAAAATATTGACAAAAACGAGAAATCGTAGGAGAAATCAAATTTATTATTACATTTTTTTTAGAAACCAGTATTCAGATACAACCAATGGTTTCAGTCGAAAATCGTCTACCAGAAAACTTGTATGTCTACTTTCCTTATTTTCTCAAGTACAGTTCTACAAACCATAAAATTCATTGGCCAATGGCATATGTTAATAAAAAAAAAAAATCAAGCGAAAATGCGTCTTTATAAAATAGTTTTGTTTTATTTTTACTTTTTTAGTTTTACTATCTCAGTTCCTCGAAAACTGCTCTAAAGGTTTTCCTTAAACTTGGAGCTACCTAAACCGAGTACCAACCTTTGGTAACCATTTGCTAAAAACATTTTTTTCGTATTCATTGGACCTCAAAACATAATATACCATATAATAATCATACTGTTTATTCAAACAAAAATTATACAATCGTTACAAGAAAAAAAGAAACATTTTTTGAGCGATTTTATCCATCTGCAGAGTTTTATACCTCAACAATAAGTTCAGTTTAAATAAACGACATTTAATCGAAAACATTGATATTCATTGATAAAAATTTATAATAAAAAAAATTAAAAAATTTGCTACTTCTGCCATAAATAAGTTGGTAAAAAACAAAATAATGAATACAAAATGAATTTACACTTTATAATGAGTCCTATATGCATACACACACACTATACTATATATAAACATCACAGACAGATACATATAGTCGTACATACACATAATATTAATCTTATTAAAAACATTCAATAATATCTCATGTAATTACACAAAATATTTATATTTCAAAACATATATATTTCAAGTGTAATCCTCACCACCCGAAAAATTTGACACGATCATAGAACATCTTCGTAAAGATTTTTTAGCAAGTTTTAGTGAACTAGGACGCTAGACTTTCCTTAATATTGCCATTTCAATAGAAAGAATCACCTGATGGGAGAAAAATGAACTAAACTTGCTAGTAAAAATTCCGACTTGGAGAAAATGTTAATAATGTCCTAAGAGAAGTTTCACACTAGATTTTCCTCATTTAAAACAAAAATGATAGAAAATTCTTTGATCTTTGATAAAAAAATGAAAATTTTCAATTGTAGAAAGAAAAGTCTAGATCTGATAGTTGAGTTTTATAGCTAATAAGGAATACTCTAAAGCATTTTATTTTACCACCAGGAGTAAATACATTAACACTACATTAAACAAATGTAAATTCCTTATTTTATTTTATTTTTGTTGCCGCTATTCAAGTAGAACCGTAATGTTTTGTTAAAATGGTCCCCCACGATGATTGCAAATATTAAAATGACTATTGCGTCAATGCTTTCCGTTCACACGACATTAAACATTTTCTTCGTTCATTTGAATTTCTGAATCATTTATAATTTAATTCCATTTTTATTGATAAAAGGAAAGAAAATACTTAATAACTAACTACTTGAACGGGTTTTTATTTTTATAAATTTATAAGTGGTTTATGAATCATTAGCATGTGTAGTAAAGGAAATTCCACTGCCATGAGTATTTCAAATTTGTTGTTTGTTTTTAATGAATGAATAAAACAATCTTCTAATGACAACAGGAAAGTTATATGTCCCAAAATATACGCGTTTATTTCCGGTTTATATAGTTATATTTTCTTCTAACAGACTTGTTTTACAAGATAATTTCTGTGTGACAGTTAATGTTTGTACAAGATAAGAGGTACAAGCAAATATAGAGAGCGCTGCTACCTGAGTTAACTCCTTTTGTTCACGTAAACTCTTTGAAGCTTTCCAAGAATTTTTTTAACTTGGATTTTTACAAATCTTAACAGTTTGTACGAGTTGTTACGATCGAAATGAGTTCTACGAAATGAGGGTATCTCAGAATTTTAAAACTGAGCCTATAAATATAGAAAAAGGAAAAATCTGACGTGGAACACTCTAACGACTTGCTCTTACACCTGATTGTGCAATTATATAAAATGACAAATTTTCTTTAATATTCTAATTTTGCTCATTTGACCGAGCATAAATATAGAGTTGGTGGGGGGGAGTGCCAATCTGCCAACCGAAGCAGGTAGAGAATGATGACACTCTACAGAGCACCAATAATAAACATATTTAATTTTAACGACTCCGATTCCTCAGAACCAGATAAAAACAATTTTTTCAGAAAAATTATTCAAATAAAAGTGACAGATTTACATATGTGCCGCTAGTGGTCTAAGTTTAAAGGAAATCGTTATAGTAATTTTCGAGAAATTGTATTAATTGGAGTAAGAGAAAGTTGTGTGAACCTTTCACACCAGATTTTGTTCTATACAAACTCAATCTCGGAACTTTTCGATACCAATTAGTACTGCATCGTCTTGCTCGGTTCTGCCTGTAAGGGTTAAACTTCCGCGTGCGCCTCCGTCTTGGGGCCAGACATCCTGTTTTTATACCCTTTTTTAATTCTCTCCCGCCAATTCTCTGCCGCGTTCGCGTCTTCTTTCGCGTCTCCGGACGCTGGTTTCCTTTCCACAGCCACCTCCTTTTCCCTGGTTAATCATCCCTTTTCTTCACTTGTCGTTTGGCTCGCTTCACTTGCATATGTCATCATTTACTGCTTCATCATTAAGTTTCACCGCCTCCACGGGTGTATTGTGTTTACAACACAGGCCTTTCATCTCTGCCTCCAACCAGCTTCCGAGAGGTCTTATTCGCGTCAACAAATGCACGCTTCCGTAACGCTTCATTCATCAATTACCTTTCCCGCAACTTCCCTTCATACACACCCATACATAAACATATTTACACAGCCTCCTTAATACCCTTTTACGCTTCCTAGCGTCCTTCACAGCTTCTCCGGCTCAACATACACTTCTCCATCATCCTAACCGCATCAACAAGGTAAGCCAATCAAAACTTTATTGCTTTGTTAATTTTCATAATTGCGTGCTTCATTAAGCCCCTCTTAAGCTTCCGAGTTCACGCCTGTGCGTACAATTAGTTTGCTAATTATTTTCAAATAATATAACTACACCTGATGTGGAACACTCCAATGATTTTCTCTTAATGCAACATTTAAAAAAAAAATACCAGACGACTGCACTAGATAAAACCCTAATAATACTTGAAATATGCCAGAAAACACAACCAAAAATTATTTTTTTCAGAAAAATGTTTCAAATAAAAGTTTGAAACTATACATTAGTATTACAAGTTTAAAGGAAAACATTGAAGCCTATACTAACTTAAGGGCAATGGAAGGGCGGTCGAATTGGCTAAAGTGGGATCGTCACTTCCGTTTTGTGGTCCTGAGCCAGCGGTTTCTCCAAGCTAAGAGATTTGTAAAAGGTTGAAGACAGGGGGAATTGAAATATCTTCTCTCCCCTGAGTAGGATACAACTTAAAGTTTTAGTAGGTGTACTTACTGGATACTCAAAGGGTAGCGGGTAATTTATACAAAATAGGCATGGCGTCTAGTACTTTTGGCCTAGAATGGTGATGAATAAGTCAGGGAAACGTAGTACCTCAGTTTCACGCGGTGTCTCCGTTACATGAATACAATGTTCCGCAAATTTGAGAGGGCAACACATTCAATGGAATGCTTAGGTAAGTTGGAAATTAAAGAAATCTTAAGATAAAGTAGTCAGACCAGTAGATTGCTGAGGTCAGCTTTTTAGGAACGTATGTCTTTTGTGGATGTTTGGGAGGGGATCGTATTCGCTTAGGTCTTGCGCCTTCATGCACCCACTATTAGGTACATGCACCCGTTGTTAATGATAATAATATTCTACAAATTCATACTGCAGAAAATCGATTTTCTTTGTATTTCGGATCTACGAACACTTTAGAAGAAGGCTTAGAGATTTTTGGTTTTAGGACATATCTATGTGACATTAAGGAACGTCTCCAGGAAGATACCAAAGCTGATGGTTCAGGTCACCTAGAATTCCCTCCAAAATGATATAAGTGCAATCAGTATTCCAAGTTAAAGAATGTCTTTGGAGTTATTTTCGGTAATCATGAACGATTCAGAAATCTCCATATTATAGTCGCACTTATGTTTAAGCGATATACTCCTCCATTCAAATCGCTATTCTAGCAATGCACTTAACAGACTTTTAATACAACATGTAAATGATAGATAAAAGTGATAGAACTGGAATCTAATTTTAAATAAAGTGACATTTTAGTTTAGCTCCTCCAACATAACTATATAATTATTTATTTGACAAGAAAGAAAATGATAGCAGTTGTGGCAACTGAACGAGAGTTGTAATGAACTTTACTCTCCAATTAAATATTAAATTTTTTCTGCGATCGTATTAAACTGGTTCCCAATTCACATAAATATAAAAAAAAATGTGAAAAGTTACAAATACTGGGAATGTGTTTTAATTCAATTCAAATACTTCCTCTCTCTATATAACCTGTTCCGTTTGGTATAACCTCAAATCTACTGTATCTGAAATTTGTTTTGATCCTGTTTTCGCTTATTGCCGCTAGATGTCGGGCTAATTAGAGTTGAATAAAGTTACTTTTACACACTTGTGAGAAGAAAATTAGTGTGTAACTCACTTGTGCGTAAAGGTTGAAATTTCTTCACTAAATTTAGTGTAATAATCGTCACAATATTCAGCGATTGCAGAACAAATAAATTTTCTTGGAAAAACTTTTAGAAAATATAAACCGATATCAATAAAAACCGATTCAATAAATTCACGGTACTAGTGGTAAATATATTTTGCTTGATATTTCATATGGGATTCCATCTAGATCTAACCGGGATATCAAGTCAAAGTTTCCTGAGCTTTAGGTGATCTTTCGATTTTTTAAATATCTTCTTCACATAAACATCCATATAGTCGTACACCCAAATACATAATAAACACGGAACATTTTCTCGTAGTACCAGAGTTTCTCCAAACATGTTATTCCTGTTAAAGACTCAATTTCGAAAATTTGTCACGATCCTATTGGAGAAAGTTCCAGCAGCAAGAGGAAGGAAAAAGTATAAAACAGAAATGGAAAAAGTTTTCCTTAATCTCTTAAACAAAGCGCTCGATAGTATTACTATGAACTCTTGAGCTTCATCCGCTCTCACAGATCACAACTCCCCACCTTATCATCGCCCATAATTTATAATGACTTTTCTGTGAGTTTACTTTGCCCTTAACGTACGACATTTGAAAAAAATTGATAATCTAAATTGGCGTAAAATTTGTTTAGGAACTAATTTTATTGTAAATATTTCAATTAACTTCTCTTATTATCTAAGATATTTTGCCCCTGATAGTCTGCGTCATTTCTTTTATGGTCATCAACAGGGTTTGGGGGGTGGGGAGGTCCGCCTATCACACATTGGTACTGTCAAGACAAATGATAAGCACTGTGCGCAGATCTGTGAGTTATACCCATTTATCTAACTTCCTCAGTCGAAGACCGCACAAAACATGCTCCTGACGTTCTCTAGCATTAGATCTAGCCATGAGAAACACTCATCCGAACTTCCTCTCGCAGCAATTTACTTAATGTCATGTTTGGTAAATTCCTCAATATTTTTTTGAGGAAGCATGTGACCTTCCAGCTCCACAGTGCTCCAGCTCCAGTCCAAAAATAAGTTTTCCCACAAAAAAGTTTCAAACAAAAATGACAGATCTCTATATGTGTAGTTACTATCACATGCTTAATGAAACTTGCTGGTATTGGGAGAAAATCGCCCCCCAATTATTATAAGTGCGATTTTACAGAATATTTTTTACTTTCTCTTACTCCTAGTAAGAGGAAGTATTGTTTTTTAATTTTCTCAAACACGGTTACAACGACTTCCTTTAAATTTGGAATGCTTGCTGCATAGTTAGTAACGTATCACTTTTATTGGAATCATTTTTCTGATAAAAACTGATTTTATAGGAAGTAGTGGAGATCTGTCAGTTAGTTTAAAATTGAACAAGCTTTCGTGGGTTTTGACATATTGTGCTCCACATAAGGTCGCTCAGGTTTACAAGTAAAATTCCCCACGCCATTTTTATGGCCAGTACAACTAAAGACTGTAACGTTGCAATTTTAAAGAAAATTTCTTTATTAAATTGTATTAATTTAGAGTAAGAGAAAGTCGTGTGAGACGTTGGGTGTGTTCGACTTTCGGTATGTTGGAAGCAGATTTCCTTTTATTGAGGGGGATATGTTATATTCTCACACACACATACACACACACACACACACACACACACACAGACGCATATATATATATATATATATAGACCATTGCTAAGAATATTTTTTCCAAGTCAGGGGAATACAAATCATTATATTTCAACATTATAACTTTGTTGTGTTTATTGTATTTAACAGCTTTTACAAAATATAATGGTTCAAATTAAATGATAAAAAGTCCACAATATACAATATCGAGCTTTAGACCTGAGGTCAGGTCATTTTCAAAATTACACAACTATATCAGAACAACATAGCGGGTTACATTTTAATGATAGGTTATATTTCATACTTTACCAGTGCTGGAAACCAAGCGGTGTCATCACTTCCAATAAATTTGTATAGATGGCATTAAGATCAGCAGTATCTATTTTAAAATTGATAGCTGTTCTGTTACCATTGATTAGGATCATTTCAAAAAAATTTTTTTTTTTTTTGTGAATTCTTTTCTCTGTCAACTATTGTAGTCTTAGTGAAGTCAAAAGTGTGCCCAGTTTTTGTGGTGTGTTGAGAGGGAGCTGTGTTGTCTTTTTTTCTTTTAACCTCATATTTGTGTTGCCGAATTTGATTTTGAACATATTGTTTTGCTCTCCCATATAGTTGGATAGGCAGTTTGAACAATTTATTTTGTAAATAACATTTGTAGTAAGTTTTTTATTTGTCAAAACGGGTAATAAGTAGAAACACTGGAAAGTAAATATTATATCTTTTATTTCTAAAACTCGACAACACAACACTGTATCTAGCTACATGTAGACTGACTCAAACACAACACTTTTGTGAACTAATGGCTGACCTTTTTTCACTACCAATTAACAGTTAGTTCTCCATCGATCTACCTCCCTCCATAATCGATATACAGTCGATGCAAGAAGACTAACCCCTTGATATGTTCCCCTAATATTACCACAACTCGGCCAACCTGACTAAGTGATTGATCCAATCACTGAAATACTGTTTTGAGCCTTTAAATTTGCCTTTAATGCTTACAACATAATTACTGACTAATACCTAAAACTAATAATAATAAATTACTGTATTAAAATATTAGAAGTAACATAACAAAATTGTCTAAAGTTCATTATTAATAATTTAGCTTATTTTTTTTTCTAGAACATATCAATTAAACATAGTAGTTACCACAATAAAAACAAATCTGAATCTATTAATACAAATGAGTACCCTGAAAAAGAAAACTTCCTTTATCAATGAAATGAAAATATACTCAATAAACTAATTTCTAAAACATAACAGTTGACATAAGGCATAATAACATAATATACGAGTATAACTTAAAATGATTTAGCCTAGAAAATAACATAATTGCAGGATCAAAAGAAAATCCCTTTATCAATGAAATGACAACATAAACATAATCAATAAACTACCTTCTAAAACATAATAGTTGACATAAGACATAATAACATAATGTATAACTTAAAAATGATTTTGCATAGAAAATAAATAATTGCATGATTTTTTTTTTTTTTCACCACCATGGGAAACACACTCCCATCTGAATAATTGTCCACATCACTTTCAAATCACGTAACCGTTTTTCCAGCCAAGTAGTTCCCTCTTAAGAATGATTTTGCCGTACTAAATGTGCACTCTTCTCCGCACTTCCATTTTAAGTGCCCTCTCGAACCGCAATTGTAGCAAGTGCCTCTCTCTCGAATAGGTTTTGGACAGTCAGCAATTCGATGACCTGGTTCACCACAGTTGAAACAGCTATCAATTCTGGAGCTACGATTATCAACCAAGCTAGTGTTAGGTATCTGAAAATTAATGGAAGCTGAAGCTTTTGATACCTGTTTAGTCTCCTTCTTCATATTTTCGTAAATCCTTAACTTGTCCTTAAGCTGTGCAACAGATGTAGCATCGTAAAGCAAAACTTTGTTCTGCGGTGTATCAATAATGCCATTTATTACATAGTGAATTAGTGATTCGGTATTTATCGATCCTCTAGGGGCTAGTTCTCTCATCACAAGGTGGTACTCTTACGCACTCTCATTCTTCTTCTTGACTCTTGAACTTAGCATCTTATGTAAGTCAGCAGAATTAATCTTCTTTTTGAATTCATTTAGAAGAGCTGCTTTTACGGCATCCCAGCTTACCAACCCTCTTTCACCTTGTACAAATAATTTGGCTAGTCCAGTTTGTTTTTTCTTTGCAAATATAAGTTATTGGAGGCCATTCCAGCCATAAAGCTTGGCGTTCTCCTCAAACAGCTCCATCCATTCTTCCACCCGTAAGCTGTCACCACCATCATATTCAAGAATCGAATCTTCCACATCCTTGAAACTTAAAGCGAACTGATTGAGAACTGGCTGCGAATTCACAATACATTTTTCGATAGAAGGAATCGAGGATTCAGCTTCCGATTCCCCTTCACTTTCATCGCTATCTTCCTTCGAAGAAAAATCTGTCAAATTATTTAATTTCGTGCAAAACCTACGTGCAATATCCTTGGCGTCACCCGAATAATCTATTGTGAGGATGCTACAAATGGTTGCTAGCTCCGCCACTGGAAATGATTTCATTGCAACACCAATTTTCTCATTAAACTCTGCCTCTGAAAAGTTGAATCCAATAAATTCTTTTAACTTCTTCTACTTAACCGACCACATTCGTCACCAAATATTAATCTAAAAAGAAGCATAACTGTTTTCGATGAAAGTGAATCAATCACTTTTCCCAAGGACGTTACGCTTCCAAGTGACGCCATCTGAATTCTTGTTGTTACAGCAATCAACACTTTATCCCACTTCTGAAATTGTAGTAAGTTTTTTATTTGTCAAAACGGGTAATAAGTAGAAACACTGGAAAGTAAATATTATATCTTTTATTTCTAAAACTCGACAACACAACACTGTATCTAGCTACATGTAGACTGACTCAAACACAACACTTTTGTGAACTAATGGCTGACCTTTTTTCACTACCAATTAACAGTTAGTTCTCCATCGATCTACCTCCCTCCATAATCGATATACAGTCGATGCAAGAAGACTAACCCCTTGATGTTCCCCTAATATTACCACACATTAGAATTTATTTTTGTAGGGGTTTTTGGTTTTTCGAATCTAAATAATCTTTTATTGCTGTTTGAATTAGAATAGGAAATTTTGATATTGTTATTTTTCGAAAAGTTATGCGTTAATCTTTCAGAAAATCCACGGTATAAAATTTTCTATCTTTGTTCGGTGATATAGAGTTGTTGTTTTTGGATGTCTATGGTTTGATTTTGCGTATTTTTTTATGAGATTATGGATAAGTTTTTTTTTGGTAACAATTTTCTTTCGGTATGTTGGAATCATATTTGATTGCGGAATTATGGTACCTATTTGAGGATAGAGTCAACCTTTTTTGAATGAGTTTACAGCTGAGTTTAATTTATAAGAGTAGGGTTGCTCAGAATAGAAATTAAGCATTTGTCCAGTGGCAGTGGGTTTTGTGTATAAATTAGTGGAAATGGTACCGTTATGTTCTTTGATTATATAAGTACATCCAGAAATAGTAGTTTGTTGCCTGTTTCTATTTCAATGGTAAATTGTAGATTGTTATTGAAGGAGTTGAATATTTTGAGGACATGGTCTACTTTATAGGACTGTATGCTGAACCAGGAATCATGTACATAATTAATTGCAAATTGTACATATTTTTCACATTGTTGCAGACAGTGATTAAAAATATTATCTAAAACAATGTTAGCTATAACTGGTGACAGAGGGTGCTCATGGCTAAACCATTCTTCTCTAGGTAAAACTCGTTGTAAGAAAAGTAAGTTGTGCATAAACAGAAATCCAAAATTTGTATTAAGGTATTTTGATTATGGAAGTATGTGGAGCCTATGTGATGCCATGTTGACATTATTATTTCTTTGGCTAATGGAATGGGTACAGAATTAAAAAGGGACACTAAGTCTAAAGAAGCTAGAGTGTGAGTGTTGGGATAATTTGTTTTTGTATAAAATCTATGAATTCGTAAGAGTTCTTAATGTTATATTTATTCGTATTGCGGAGTGGTTGGAGAATGGTTAAAATGTACTTAGATAAGTTATATATTGGAGCTTAGGTAAGGGAATATTGATTTTATGTATTTCTGGCAACCCGTAATATTTTGGAACAATTGATGAATATGTTATGAGTTTATATTTCGTGTTTCTATCGACGTATTGTTTTGAATATAACATGTTCACTAATTACTAGTTATTAGTGTTTTGGTATGATTTTGTGAAGTCTCGTTTCAAATTGAGTATGTGTCTTGTTCAAATAAGTCTTGCATTTGCAGTTTTGTATTGTAACTGTCTTTTGTGAGAATTACAATTTTTTGCCCTTTATCTGCTCTAGTACGAGGGTGGTTTGAAAAGTTCTCGGAATGTACTAGAAAGAAGTGTCTTACCTCGGTGGAACTGCTTTTATTTTTCAACATAGTCTCCCTGTAGACTCATGCATTTGGTCCAGCAATGTTCCAATGCCTTTATCCCATCTCGAAAACGAGATTCCTCTAGGCCTGCAAAGTACCTCTCCAATTCGACTGTCAGTTCTTTCGTTGTAGGAAATCTCCGTCCACCGAGGAAAATTTTCAGCTTGGGGAAGAGATGAAAGTCTGATGGTGCCAAATCAGGTGAATAAGGTGGATGTGGCAACAATTCGTACTTCAGTTCATGAAGTTTTGCCATGGCAATAACACTTGTGTGCGGGCGGGCGTTGTCCTGATGAAAGATGACTTTCTTCCTTGCCAAACCAGGCCTTTTTTCGCGTATCTTTTCCTGTAGTTGGTCTAGGAGGTTTGCATAGTATTGCCCCGTAATTGTTTGGCCAGTAGGAAGATAATCTATCAGCAGAATGCCTTTTGCATCCCAGAAAACTGAGGCCATGACCTTTCCGGCCGAACGTACTGCCTTTGCTTTCTTTGGTGGTGGTGACTCAGCATGTTTCCACTGCTTTGACTGCTGTTTTGTCTCTGGGGTATAGTAGTGGACCCAAGTTTCATCTGTAGTCACAAACCGGCGCAAAAAATCTTGTTGGTTGCGCTGAAAACGGGCCAGACTTTGTTCGGACATTTCCAATCTGGTGCGTTTATGGTCCAATGTCAAGAGCCGCGGCACCCATCTTGCCGATAATTTTTTCATTCCCAATTCTTCGGTTAAAATGTGATATACCCGTTCAGATGACATCCCTATAGCTTCAGCAATCTCTCGCACTTTCAGTCGACGATCCTCCATGACCATTTTATGCACTTTTGCGATAAATTCTGGGGTCGTAGCACTTTTTGGCCGTCCACTACGCGGATCATCATCTAAGCTCTCCCGACCAAATTTAAACTCGCTGGTCCACTTGGCAACAGTTGAATATGAAGGAGCAGAGTCCCCCAGTGTGTTCTGAAAGTCGGCATGAATTTCCTTTGCTTTCATACCTTTCTTTACAAAGTACTTAATCACTGCTCGAATCTCAGTTTTTTCCATTGTCACAAATCACTACGCGGGAACAACAACAAAGAGTCGTCACTACCACTCTCCTGCAGCAAGAGCACTGACGCGCCACGTTTTCACTCACAAAGGATGTGTGATTATTGCGCGGGAACCTCGTTGCTCTAGCACTGACATCTAGCAGTGATTCCGAGAACTTTTCAAACCACCCTCGTAATCGCTAAACCTGGGTAGTTTTTTAGAAATTTCTTAGTAATATTTATCACCCTTTCAGTGACTATTTGGAAGTGACTACTATTGTTGTTGTTGCTACATTTAATATGGTTAATTAAGATATTATCTATTTTGGCCCCTGTGAAGGTTTCTTTGATCTAGGTCTTCAGTTGAATCCGCTATTAATATTCTACGTCTTTTTCTAGAAGCCGAGTAATACTTCGGTCGGAGACTTAGTACCTGGCCAAAAGCTCAATATTGTATTATAAAGTGTGTTTTATACAAATTATGGACTTTTTGTCATTTAATTTTAACCACCATTTTATAAGTCAATTACGAAAATTTGTCATTACCGTTATACTTCCTCAAACAGCATTAAAGAATGCATGAACGAAAAAAATTATAAGACTGTATAAACAAACACATTACTATTATTCCAAGTTCCTCTAGTATAGTTCCATTAGAACTAAAAATAGATTGAAATGGAATCTTATAATGGAATGTTACCGTGAACTGTACCGTGTTTTGTCTATTCACTGATATAATCTTACAGCGATCTAATCGATAGATTGATTGGCTAACTGATTGGTAGTGATCTGAACTATTCATAATATTTTCAAACACATCTAACATCTATAAACAATATCTTTTACAAATTATGTATCTTATTTTATAAACAATTTATCAACTGAATTATTATATGTACTGTTTAAAAATCATCATTTTTATTAAAGGAAGTATCAATTGTCAGTTTTAATTTGTTACGTTTGATATTGATTGTATGTAGAAAATTAATTAAGATTGGCAACACTGTCACGTGGAGTTTTGTTGTTTAAAAGTTTGCTTCTATAACATTGATTACTATTTTTAATTAATAATAAATACCTACTAAATATGCTCATATTATTATTATCTTTATAACATAGTCTACAACAAAGTATCAAATATCTAATGAATAAATTTTAATATACATATTTGAATCAACTTTTTGTTTTCTTTCTCATTTTCTCGTCAGAAACGAATTCATCAAAAATTTGGAGTGAAACTTGACTTTCTCTCTAGTGCAATTATTATTATTATTATTCTAATTAACAAATTTTGGGCGGGAGGAACTAAACAGTTACGGG
Organism: Triatoma infestans; assembly: GCA_011037195.1. Classification (NCBI taxonomy): domain Eukaryota; kingdom Metazoa; phylum Arthropoda; class Insecta; order Hemiptera; family Reduviidae; genus Triatoma; species Triatoma infestans. Next base: position 51,170 of record JAAEAF010000203.1, read on the forward strand.
TTAGTTCTAGACTTAAAGGGCTATCTTCAGGCAGCCGCCACACTTTGGGTATCGCCTTAATCAAACTCCTTAGCAAAACTTAATATAAGCAGTGTAAAAATAAGTTCATAGTTCTCTTGTGAGCCTACCCAAAATTTTCTTTTCCAAACAAATACAAGTGATAGGTTGTAATTGATATTAGCAAGTTTAAAGAAAATGAATGGATTCGTTTTCAAGAAAATCCTCCCTCTCCCCAAAAAACCTTTAATCTATTCTACAAAATCGTACTTCTGGTTAATCGAATTAGCATTTGCTATAAATTTACCTCAATATTTCATAGGTTGTAGAACCATTCATTACACTGAAGAGGGAAGCTTAGTGATGCAGGCCCGTCACCGAGAAACTCCCTAAGGTCAATTTTCCAGGAGAAATGTTTCAAATAAATCTAATAGACAATGATGGGTTTGATAGTATGCAAAGTTTACAGAAATATCGATATTTGATCTGTGTAGCGTTACTTAAAACAATCAGCAGCATTTGTGTGCGTGTTCTTATCACATTTTATTTTTACTTTTTATTAAAAAATATTCTCTGGAATTCCATACTTTTTAAACACCAATAACAATCAAAATTTTTTTATTATGGTCATAAAATAGAATTTTTTTTTTTTAGTGGGAAAGAAGGAGGTTATATATATTTACATATACATTGGAAGGAGGCAGTCGACACAAATCTTAACACATTTCCATTATCTGTCATAATGTTTATGTTTTTGATTTTTTTTTATATAGGCGGAAGTGTTCACATAGAATAGTACGCGCATTCTTTTCAAAAGAACTGAATAGAGGAAATAGTTGAACGGTTGAAAGGAAGATAAAGTGCACCGACAACCCATAATTTACAGTCTTTTGTATATTGCATTCCGAGTTTTACCGAATGGGGCGTCCGCTACATTTTTAGCTCTACAAATCCAATATTAGACACTTTATTATTTTCTTCTCTCATTCCTTCAGAGAGAAAGCATTGCAATCATGTCAAATTTTTGAAGTACATGTCCTTGAGCTGTCCAAAATAAGACAAAAATGTTTATAACGAGTGGCTATATGTATGTATGTATGTGTGTCTGAACAAAACGTCTCAAAAATGAAAAATCACAGGAAGCTCGAACTTGGTATTTCGTTTAGGTGCCGGATCTGACTTGAAGGTTCCGGGCAAAATCCATCATCCGAAAATACGTTATTACTGATATTTTTAAAATGTTTTATTGCGATTTTCTCGAAAACGGCTCCAACGGTTTTCTTTTAAATTCGTTTTACTATCTACATACTATCATCATTCATGTCTATCATTCACGTCTATCATTCATGTCTAATCATTTTTGAATAAATTTCTTGCTGTAAAGATGAAAATGTATCACTGTTATTTGATACGTTTTTCCAAAAAAACTCGATTTTAGAGGTGTTGTGGGGGGCCCCTCAATTACGTTCAAATTTAAAATAACGTTACATGATTTCGAGACAGATGGGCGCCCAGAGTGTCCAGTCACATGCATATATATAGGTATTATCCCTAACACCTTTTTTTTTTAGGCCAGCCCATCTAAACATTGTTAAACAATGTAATTTTAGAGAACACTAATTAAATTGTATTAATTCGAATGAAAAATTCAGAAAAGTAATTTGATGTTAACTACTATGTAATTGTATAACAAATAAATAAATAAATTAAAAAAATACGAACTATGAAGAAATTGAAAAAAACGTGTAGTGGCAAGTGAATTACACGTATGTTAAAAAAAAAAAACTGCACGAAAACAAAATTAAACAATGGGAAACATAGAATGTTATCCAAATTAGTTTTCCCTCATAAAAAAAAGGAAAACCTCCCTGAAGGAATTAAGGCAAGTGGAAAATTAAGGGATGCAGCTTGTAGTTGCGTTTTCTTTAGTTGTTTTTTAGTGGTATTTAACCAACAATAAAGTTTAAATGAAATAGAAGATGATGTAATCCTTCTTATAAGATCTAAAAATGTTTCTATGGGAACATGAATTTAAAGAGAATTAAACAGGTTAGGGAGAACAAAAAACGCAATTAACGAAGTTAATATAAAAAAAGAAACAGGTACAACGGTGTAGGATGTTTAGGACAAATTTTAATGAAAATCTATTAAGAAAAAGAAAAAAATAATCAGTTGAGAAACATTAAAACAACTTTCTCTTACTGTAATTTTGACTTTCTCTTTCTCTAAATTGTAAATATTGGGAACATGTCATTCATGTAGGAACATGAATTTTCACTGGAGATACTTTTGAAGTCCCATGAATATGAAAAGCATGTTTTCAGCGAATAGTACGTGTGTGAGTTTGTATGTGTGTTTGTGAACAAAATATCTTAAGCGGCGTTTACACGATCAATATTATTGTCAATACGAGTATTGACAATATTTCCATCAATGATCGTACTAACCACTATCAATATTTCATTACTTTACACGATCAATATTATTGTCAATACTACTTACTATTTCTGCCACTAGGAGAGTGTATTTACGTGTTTATACTCATCAGTTTAGTTGTTTTTTTTTTAACCTTTAAAAAATGAATAATCGTTCTAAAGCTTGCGTAGCTATTATTTTGGCCCATGGTTATAGTTAGCTCTTTACCCTGCTGCTCACTTTATTAATATTGTATAGAAAGCTCAAGGGGGACAGCTCTAATGTTTCTTATTTAAATTACTTCCACTATCGTTCACTCTTAATTAATTCCTTTATAAAACATCGAAAATAAACATTTATCCTAATGATATATTTAATAAAATATAATAAATTCTGGTAATTTTGTGTTGCATGTTTTAGATACATTTATTTTTTATTAACACCTTAGAAGGCAAAATACTAAATCTTTATCTAACATTCCACCAAAATCAGGCATAAACAAGGAAAATTGTTTGATTGACTTTTCATGTAGACATGTAGTGATTTAATATGCCTACCATTCGGAAGGAAAGTTAGAAGCCTATTTTCTCTCTATATTAAACAGCATGGCATATAAAAACCCTTTTTGAAACAAAAAATTAAATTAACTGCGAAACACTCATACGATTTTTCTAATAGTGCAATTGTCAGAGTTCAAACTGAAATGTTTTCTTAAAATGGAAATTTTAAATTAATTGGGCCAGTCAGCTTTAATATATTATAGGAGATGTTAATTACATAGAATTCTTTAACCTATTATAATAGTATCGCTTTTGTTTTGTACAGGTTAGTTGCAACGTTCGATAAAACTATTGAACTGACCAATAATATTGTCGATATCCCCTCCAATTCTCAGTATTGATAGAAAATCTGAATTTCATCAATACTCTTGTCAATACCGACCATCAATACATTTTTTTCACTTTACACGATCAGTATTATTGTCAATACTCTAAAGTATTGTCAATACTATTGATCGTGTAAACGCCGCTTTAAAAACGAAAAATTGCCGGAAGCTTCAACTTCGTATTCCGTTTACATCCAACCACCGCATCAGATACGAAGGATTCCATCGACCGGAAGTGAGAATAAGGTTTTTGTTTTTCTCAAAAAATAGTTTTTTCGTAAAAAAAAAAAACTGAAAAAATCCTCAATCGCATTTCCGGTCAACCGATTTTCTTCAAACTCATATTGGCAACAAATTTAATTCTCAATATTATTATGTAGATGATAGAATCTTATAAATAAATTAAAATAGCACTTTCGAGGAAATCATGAATCCTGTTTCCTAAAGCCGCCCTTATATGAATTTTACCCAGAGAAATGTTTGAAATAAAAGTTTTAGCTCTTAATTATTTGCAGTCAGTGTTCCAAGTTTAAAGGAAATTCTCCTCCGCCCCAAAACTGAAAAATCCATTCAATTGGTACTTACAGTTGAGGAACTTCCTGTCGGACCCCGCGGTGATACCCAAGAGGAATATTAAGTTTGAACTTACTGCAACTTTTCGTTTTTGAGTGGTTATTTTTTAATAAATACTTTTTCGGACTCAGGGTCTCAAAATGAGTATTCACGGTGAAACTTGATATCGAAAATTTGATACGAACGCATCACTTCCTCTCAGAGGAAGGAGCAAGAGAAAGTAAAAAAACTTTTATATTTAAAACTATGACAGTGTTGTGTGTGTGTTTCACGCTAGTATTTTTAAATATTAACCTTATGCGGCTAATTTTTGTCATGAGGAAGTTCTCACGCAATACTCATCAATGTGAATCAGTAATATTAATTGAACGATGTCGTAAGTCAGCTGATTCATTTTAATATATATAATCTTTAGTATTTTAATGAAGGTGGCCAGAATGAAAAGGAAATAAAAAGAAGTTTGTTAGCTATTCTAATTTAGTTAATGACATTGATGACGTAGTGATTTGCTTCTCAGATCTATTGATCTGACGATGCTTCTACATTGCGTAATAATTAATTAATATAATTAACGGAGGGCTAACTAATTGATATTCTCAGAACTTACGAGTTGTATACCGAATTAAATTAGTTTTTAGATATGAGAGGTTAGGATTCCATTATATTAAATGATGACAAGGTCAAGTTCCAAAAAAAATAGATGGAACTTATTTCCTGTCATTTTTTATTGATTTTTTTTACTTTCTCTTAGTGCTTGTGCTAACAGGGGGGAAGTATTGCGATCGTGTCAAATTTTGGAAATTGATTTTTTCACCGGAAATACAATGTTTTGAAGACCCCTGAGTCCGAAAAAATGTTTTTTTTTTAGAAACTGGTCTTTGTGTATACGAACGTATAGCTCAAATATCGCAGAAGGTTCAAACTTGACATTCCGTTTGGATATCACCATTAGATTCGACGGGAAATTCTCTTCCATAATTCCTCAATCGGAAGTAACATTTTATAAAATGAATTTTTCATTTTTTTTGCGAAAAAAATCCAACGAAAATAACTCCAACGATTTTCTTGGAGTAAAGAAAATTACACTACATACATGTAGATCTGTGACTGTAGATCTGTGACTGTAGATCTATGACTGTAGATCTATGACTGTAGATCTATGACTTCTAGTTGCAAGTTTTCTCCAGGAAAATTCTTTTAACATGGGTTTGGTGGGGAGGTAGGTATTAGAGGGAAGTTTTTCTCTAAAGTGCCATTTCAGTTTATTTGCTATTCTATCAACTATATAATTTTAATTACAAATAAATGTGATACCAAAATTTGGAGATTGAAGAAAACTGATTCACCGGAAGTGTAACATTATTGAATAGTTTTTCGGCTGTCTCCATAAAGCTCTTAGTTTTTCGCGACTTTATTTAAAATGGCTACAAACGATTTTCTTTAAAACTTGTTTACTATCTAAATACGTAAATACCCATCACTTACTTTTATTTGAATCATTTTCCCGGGAGAATTTATTTTTGGGAGAGTTGCATTATGCTGCCCTCTACACTACCACTATTGAAAAGGTTTTACTACGTACACAACATTAACATACATTGTCGGCACTGGTAGAATTCCAAATTTGAAGAAAATCAGTAAACCGGAAATACAGCTCTATGGACTAAGTAGTTAAGTTCTTCGAAATTTTCTCGAAAATGACTATAACGATTTGTTTCTAACTGCATAACTATGATAACTATCACTTTGAAACATTTTTTTCAGCGGTTTTAGTGGTCGGTTAGTTTGGTTTAAATTTAAACTGCAACAACTTTCTTGGTTATTGGCAGTGGGCGTTCCATAAAAGCCCGCTTAGGTACAAAAGTTTAACCCCCACCAACTTTTATTTTATGGCTCGCGCAACTAAATATTCTAAATGTTGCACTAAATTATATGAATTGGAGTAACAGGAAGTTTTGCGAGCTTTTTTTATATTACAAATATAATACAGTATTTTGTCCAATTTTATTCGTAAACAATGATGACATATAGGTAATATATTACATTGTTTTGCGTTTGTGTGTTTCATAAAATGGATAAAAGAAAACCAAACAAAAAATTAGGTTATGGCGAAATTGAATATCACAAAAGCACTTCCGTATAGTAGAAAATTGTCTTTTATGATAACTGTATTTACCAGAAACAAGAACTACCGTACATGTGAAGTAGACGAAGAGCATGGAAACAGTCTCTAATATAAACAATAATTTCCGGTTTACTAGCCACTTTTATGCAATAAAAGACTGTTACAATAAAATAAAGTATATTTTATTATGTGTGACATACAAAAGGAGATTTCTGAAATGGAAAAGTTATAGCAATTTGGTATCTATTTTACTTCCCGTTTTTATTACTTACTCTCAGTGTTGTAACAGGAAGTATTGCGTCGAATTTTCAAAATTGAGTTTTGAGGGTCCCAAGTAAGAAGAAAATATTCAACAGATAGACTTATATGTTCTTGTGCGTGTGTGTTTGTATGCGTGTGTGTGTATGTTTGAATAAAACATCTCAAAAAGGAAAAACTTGTAGGAAGCTCAAACTTTATAATCTAACATGAAGGTTTCGGACAAAATCCATTAATCGGAAGTGCGACTTTATTTAATTTAGATAATGATTCCAATGATTTCTTTCAACCTTCTTTGAAACCTCTTTCCAAGGAAGTTGTTTTTTTTAAGGCTTTTAGGGGAGCTGCTTAGTTAAACTTGTTATTTCCTGGACACAAAGGATTGGCTACCTCAGTGCGAGTATATTGAGTATTCAAGAGCCAAGCGGTCTTTGACAGCTCCCACAGCAAGTCATGGACAGTTTAAATGTTTTGATCAAACAGTAATGAAAGTTTGGAGAACCACAGTCTGCAATGATGGAAGGGAACACCAGGGCAGAGGCTGGCATAACTCTTTTTTTAGTAATATTCTCCCAAATTTACCAGGGATCTACTGAACCATAGCCGTGAGGTTGTAAGGATTATTGTAGGTCTATTAAAGGGGCAATGTTGGCTGAATAGACAAATGCAGCAACTATTTAGAGGACGCGATGTGCCGATTCTGTAAGGCTGTGGAAGAATCCCCGGTACGTATTCTTTGCGAATGCGTCGGTCTGAAAATGTTTAAGCTCTTTAAATTTGTATGAAGTTAATAAAATGACTTTTTTGAGGAAAGCAGAACCATCATATAACACCAAAACTTGAAAATTAACTTTCTCGGGGGGAAAAATGAAACAAATCGCAAAAAAGGAAAAGAAACTGTTCAGTAAATAGGCGGCACTTCCGTTTAACTAAATTTCTTCAAACTGGGAATTTAGAAGAAAATCTAACCCTACCTTTCCCGCCGAAAGCTCCCTAAAATGAATTTTCTCGAAAACGGCTGCATGCCGCAATGGATTTTCATTAAAGTTGGAATCTAATTACACAAATGAAAATGTATCACTTTTATTTGACAATTTTTTCGGAAGCATTGATTTCAGTGTTTTTAGGGCGTCTGTCGGTTAGGTTTTTAAAATTTAAACTGCCTCTTTAAGATGACAGAGAGTTCTGCCAGATAAGTTACACTCAGGTATACATGCGTAAACCTCTAGTAGAATTTAATGGTAAGCCCAGTTGAATGTTTGTAAATGTGGTAATTTTAAATAAAACAATTGCATTAATTGTTTAAAGAAAGTTCGTATGAATGATTCACAAACCTTGTGGTGCAACTATTTAGTTAATAGTTAGAAATTAGTATTTACTATTTATGAATATGAATAATAGCGAGGAAGTTTACGCTAGAATAATGTTTATATCGACTGACAAGTGAAGAACAGACACCTACAGTAATTTACCACTTCATTAAACTTTATCAGAAAGATATGAATATAAAATTAGTTGAAGCGTTGACAACATAGAGCACTAAGTGTGACGTCAAAGGAAAAATATACTTTAATATAATTTATTTTAAAAATAAAAAAATCTTTCATTATGCACATGATCCTCCATTTCAGTTCACTCAACTCAACTCTGACGTAAGTGAAAATGTGCACTTTAGTAACATTACGTCATCAAAGAAAAAAATGTTCTCTTAATAATTGTGACGTGTTTTCCAGAAATTCAGAGTTCGAGACTGGATAGATGAAATTGACTTGTTTTCATTTTTACATTTTCGTACATCCTGGGAAAAGTGTATGCATTGGATCATGTCAAATTCGCACCGGAAATATATGTTTGTAAGGGTCCCGCTGAGTATAAGAAAAAAAGTAGTCGTATGGAGCTCAAAATTTATATTCCATTTAGAGAAAATTTCAAAAAACTCAAAAACCTATCCTATAAAAATGCACTTTCGGTTAACCGATGCTAAAACTATATATTATACTGAAGTGGTATTTCAGAGGAAAGCATCACACCACTGTTTCTGCCAGAACAAACCTAAAATCAGTTTTCCCGGGAAAATATTTAAATAAAAGTGGTAGGTATTTATGTGGGTAGATAATATAGGAAGTTTAAAATAAAATGCTTAGTGCTGTTTTCGAGAATTCATGAAAAAGTGCAAAAAAATCAGTAAAATTGTACTTCCGGTTGATGGATTTAACCCAAAATCTTGGTGTCCAATGTGGAGTACCTTAAACGGAATACGAAAGTTGAGCTTCCTATGACTTTTCGTTTTTGAGATATTCTGTTAAAACAGGCACGTACAGACTGACTATTCGCTAAGGACAAATTTTTCGTATTCACATTATTCATAAAGCGGAATTACCGGTTAACTCAATTTCGAAATCTGGTACGATCGCAATACTTTCCCTCACTAGGAGTAAGAAAAAGAAAAAAAAATATACGAGTATGTTACTTTCTGTGGAAAAAGATTGTCAAAACTGATAATAAAAACAGAATCCACAATTAAGATTGACGAATTCCAACAGAGCTAACATGGTATTAGTTTCTAAATTTAGAGCGCTCACAACTCTAGCGTTAGTTCCGAGAATTAGAAGAATTTAAAAACAAAAGAATTACTTATTCAAAGAATATATGACATTCAACTTTACAAAATCAAAATATTAATCATAGGTTTGTCATGTAAATATTACAGATAGATCTAGTTGTCAGAGTCCATTAACTTTGGTATTCCACTAGAAAGGAAGTCACACACCACTTTTACCTGTGTGATCTATTCTAGGTTTCTTTTTTTTTTCAAAGGTTGGGGGGGGGGGCTACATTTGGTGGTTCCTTGAAGAAATTATATTTCAATATGAATAGTACACAATCATTGTCATAAATGTCATAATTATTACATTTTTAAACAAAAGTTAGTAGGTACCTGTCGTAAAATTAGTTCTTAATGCGTATACATAATAATAATGCGAATCGATTGAACGCTTAGAAAAAAATGTTCTTTTATTAACACATTAAAGGTAATGCCGCCAGTATCACACGTTTCAAGCCACATTTCTTATCGTTCTTTATTCATCCTTGTTTATCCGCAATATTCGGCTCCTGTGAGTGATCTACGAATTTGTATTATGAATCTTTTACTGAATCAATTTATCAATTTTTTACGATTTTCTCGTAAACGGCTCCAAGGATTTTTCTTTTAACTAAGTATATTGACTGCACGTACAACAACTTTTATCTGTAACAATTATCTGGGGAAGATCATTTAAGGGAACTTTAAATACATAACATAGGGTTATGTTTACTATTAAAATGTTATTTCAAATTATTATATAATTGTATCATCTAAATAATATTAAATAGAATTAAATATGTTGCCAATATTCCGAATATGAAGAAAATCAGTTGACCGGAAGTGGGATTCTACTGAACAGTTTTTTTTTCAGTTTTCTGAGATTTTCTGAAAAACGGCTTCAACAAATTTCTTTAAAACAAGTATACCGACTACATGTACAGGAAACTATAATTTTTATTAGCAACATTTCACCTGAAAAATTCATTTAAGGTGAATTTTTGGGGGAGGGGTGGGGTCATGTTTTTCTTAAAAAGGCTATTATAGTTTATATTATACAACTCTATCATTGAAATAATATTAATTAGATTTAAACATTGTCAAAATTCTGAGTTTGAAGAAAATCAGTTAACCGGAAGTGCGTTTTTACTGAAGTTATTTCAATTTTTTTACGATTTTATCCATAAAAACACCAACGGATTTCATTAAATTTGTCACACTATGAATACAGAGGCCTATCACTTTTATTGGGAACTTGTTTCTAAGAATGTTCATACAAAGGAAGTATTGCGAGGAGGGAGAGTGTATGGTTCCTTAAATTAGATTCCCCAATTGCTGTAAAGTTGAAGCCCAGCGACATTTAGTAAGAATTATTAGTTTGAAGGAAGTTTGTCACTTAAATCTGTGTGAACTGCAGTGGAGGGGAAGTCCTGTGAAAATTTCACTCCAGATTTTTTTTTACATTCTCTTACTAACGTAAAAAGAAAATGCTGCGATCCGTGAAATATTTGGAATTGAGTTTTCACCAGAAATACTAATTTTGAAGTCTCCAGAGTACGAAAAAAATGTTTCCAGTGGAAGAGTCTGTCTCCAGAGTACGATTTTCTGTTCAATATATTTCAAAAATATAAAATCGTTGGTAACTCAAATGATATTCCATTGAGCTGGTACTATACCGCAATTATAAGAAAGTTTCGACCAAAATCGATCAACCGGAAGTGGTACTTCACTGAGTGTTTTTTTTTTTTTCAGTTTTTCGCGATGTTTTTAAAAAACGCCTTCAACGTTACTTTCATCTGAAGTGCCATGTCAGTGCACTATTAAGTTCTAGCACCTAAATAGTATTAAATTACAGAAAAATAAAATTCCAAATTAAAAGAAAATTCATTAACCGGAAGTTTGATTTACAGAATAATTTCTTTTTTTTTTTTTAATTTGTCTGAACTTCTTTCGAATTTTCTATTCCAAACTTGGTATGTTCTCACTGCACAAATAAAAGCTACAACTCCCCCCCCTGAACGATTAGCAAACATTAAATAGTAACAAAGTTTGAAATAACATTATCAATTAGAATTGTTATAATCGCCACAAGAGAGAGTTGTGAGAATGTTTCACACATCGCCATTTTTATTATTTATTTTTTATACACAAATAAATAAACGCTCCCTAATAAATAATATATTTAAATCACAACTTTATTGTTTATTACAATTTTATTCGCATCAATAACTTCAATTTCCTTCCTCTATTTTGGGCATTGTTATAAACCATAATTATCTATTTTTTGGGGGAACTAAATTATCATATATATTATGATCATTACTAATATATTATTAGGCCTATATTTACGCTTCCATGAAATTATATTTGTGTTGCAATATGTTTACATACACAACAAGCGGTCATGCCTAAAATCTTGTCTCATTAAATTTAGTAAGCTAATAAATAAATTATACTAGAAGGTCAAGTAAATTTCAGAAAGCTACGTATTAGTTTCTCCAGATGTTGACAAAAGAATAAAAAATCGGGCCCAGGTTAAAAAGATTTAAAATACTTAGGAACTAGGATGGTGTTGTCATATTACGATCGTAAATTTAAGAGGCGAAAGTCTAACATTAAAGAGTCAGAGTCAATTTAAAAAAAATGACTGGTACATTTAAAGACCTATCCTTCTGTGACTGTATTGTGAAGCAGCGCCCCTGTCGGCAAAACAGTTCAAATTTAAGTCTAATTCACCTCCCCCACAACTTATAACAAATTCTGCTATTTGTATTAATATTACGTAGGTGGTAAAAACATATATTATTATTGAAGTGGTACTTTCGGGAAAGTATCACTCAATTCCAAATATTTCACGGATCGCAGCATTTTCTTTTTACGTTAGTAAGAGAATGTAAAAAAAAATCTGGAGTGAAATTTTCACTCCCCCCCCCCAGAACTATCAAAAAATAAATTATCTCGGGAAAATGTTTCAAATAAAAGTTATAGGTGTCTATGTGTGTGTGTAGATGGTATACGAAGTTGAAAAGAACATTGTTGGAGCTGTTTTCGAGAAAATCATTAATACTGACAAAAAAAATCATTCAGTAAAGTGGCTGATGCGGCTAATACCTAAACGGAATGCCAAGTTTTAGCTTCCTGCGCCTTTTCATGTTGGAGATATTGCGTTATCACACATATACAGACCGTTCGCTAGAAACATTTTTCACATTTTCAGGGACCCCCAAAACATAATTTCCGATGAAAAAACTCAATTTCGGAAATCTGGCACGATCGTAATACTTCCTCTTCACAGCAGTAAGACAACGTAAAAAGTCAGGTGTGAAACATTCACACAATTTTCTTTAACTTTCTTTGGACTCAGGGGGCCTCAAAACGTGTATTTCCGGTGAAAACTCGATTTCGAAAAATTGAAACGATCGCATAAAAGGTAAAAAGTGATAAAATAAAGAACTTTTTTTTGCATTTAAAATGGTAAAGAGAAAAGTTAAGTATCCAAGTTCTCTCAGTGTCTTCTAACTAAAAGTTGTAATACAATCAAGTAAAGTTAACATAATTAAAGTTCAACGCAGCAACGCCTCGCCCACCAGATCGTTAATTAGTTCTTGTTTGCTATTGTCTTTTCTACAATTGTTCCAGTAAAGTTGAAAAAGAAAGAAAGGGGTAAAGGCTGAACGGATGGCTAGTAGCTGAAGCTGTAACAGGAACTTCCGCTACAGCCATCGGCCAATACCAACTGTATGTTTCTCTCTCACTTCCTTGCTCACTCTCTGTCTGTTTCTTTAACTTCTTGCCTATGAAAGACAAAGTTCCTTTAAGCGCAGCCGCTCGCCCAACCTTATAGAAAACTCTTCTTGTTACTTTTTTCAAAATTTCCTATTTCTCTGCAAACTTCTGCTTACAACTTTTCAACACTTTTCAACAACACATATGTTGACAAGAAACATATGCATTATAATTCAATAAAACCTTCAATATACAGCATGACGGAATCCTGATAGTTTCTGTAATATCAAGATTACGTGCTTGCTATTCTACCATATGAAACCGATCGATTTAAACTGAATCAGAAGATGCAATCATAATCTCACCGGAAAATAGTTCGGATGCTTCAAAACAAGCTAGAGTGAAGTCTAGCGCAAACTGGCAATACCCGTAGCGAATCTTATGGAAATCAGATTTCAGATAAACTTCCAAAGAACCAGAGACTTCAGATGTACAAGATTGAGCTAACAGGACATGCAAGTGCAAAGTAAGGGGAATCAGTCCTTACCTTTCGTGCAACAGCCCTTGAAGGGGTGGGTTTGCCCTGCGGCAATTTTGTTAAAAGTCAGGCATAGAACATCCCTCCCCCACCCACCGCGCATTCTAAAGGTAACATTTAAAATGCAAAATAATTTTAAGAAACGGTCATAACATAAAAAGCTTTTTGTTACAATCAGCTAATCGAAGGCATTGCCCCCGCACACCATTTACCGCTCCTACACCCTCACGATCCGGAGAGCTCTGCTGCTTGACCCTCACTGAAGCGCGTTCAAGAAATAGTAAAATAACCCCATGCCGGTCCAACATACGCTTGGATCACTGTTTTGTATAGATTCGATTTATTCCTACACCCTTTTCTAAGTCGAATATATTGCAAATTACTTACTTACATGATGACGGCACTTTGCTGTTTGCAAATTCCATACTTCACTTTACACACTACTTATCTCCAGAAGAAATCATATACGCCGTTTATTACTTCCCATTAATTCCTTCAAATAGAAAAAAATGACATTCGAACTAGATGATCATCCATCTTTAAGTTCTTGTAATAACCGAAAGAACGCTATTCCCAGCCGGTGCCAACTAGGTGGGTATGTGTGTATGTAAGAAGTGACTCTAAGGCTAGTTAAATGCACTAAGGGCTTGAAGTTCTATTGCAACTAATTTATATCTTCTATAAAATTAATGTGAGATATAAAAATAATACTCAGAATTTTTATTCTATTGGAAAAAGAAGGCAAAAGAGAATTATGCAAATTGCATTTCCACTTTCAAGTCCGCCATTTTGCATTTGACCGTTTATACTAATGGAACAAAATAGAATTGATTTAAACTCAATTTTCACAGAAGTTTCCCAAAGGATTCATAATATTCAGTTGAAAAACTTTCTTAGACCCGGAAATTTTTCACTTTATTGTCCTTAATTTTATGTATGTGGCGAGTCAACAAAGCGTTGAAAGAATACTATAAAGATGGAAATCTAGGCATGATCTAATTCATGAAAATCTAGTTGGGGAAAACATAACGCTACCCCCCCAATAGCTCCCTTAAATAACTTCACCCAGAGAAGTTGCCAAATAAAAGTTTGAGAGAAAATAGCACAAAACTGAAAAATACTTTTCAGTAAAAATGCAGTTCCGGTCATCCAATTTTCTTCATACTCGGAATTTCAACAACATATTTAATTCTAATTAATATGATTTAGATGGCAGAATTGTGTAATAAACTGAAATAGCATTTTAGAGTACAACCCTCGCCCAAAAGTGCTCTTAATTGAATGTTTCTGAAGAAATGTTTCAAATAAAAGTTGTGGATCTTTGTGTGTGTAGTTGATATACAAGTTTCCAGAAAATCGTTGGAGCCATTTTAGAGAAAATCGCAAAACGTGAAAAAAACTATTCAGTCAAGTGGCACTTCCAGTAGAGAAATTTGGACAGATAACTTACTGTCAGATCCCATGGTGATACCTAAAGGAATATCAAGTTTGAACTCCATTCGCTTTTTAATTTTTGAGCTGTGCTGTTCACATACATACATACACAATTTTGTAAAAATTCTGTTTTGGACTTGGGGGACCTTAAAACGGATTTCTGGTAAAGACTCAATATCGAAAATTTGTCACGATTACAAACAATACTTCCTCTTACTAGGATAAGAGGAAGTAAAAATAAACGGATTTATTTTTTGAACTAACAAATTTTTACAAACAATTCAATAAATTATTAAATTACAATCACTGCCGGCCTTCTGATCTGACGTATTCCCACCTTGAGAAATGGTTTATATCTCATTAAATCTTCAACTAAAATTGGATAAATTTTTGACATAACAAACAGGAAGTGAGTGTGTGTGTGATGGATGGACTGGAGTTTGCCTAAATGGATACGATGCTGAATGCATCCATTACAGGTCCTTTGTGTGCAGGTGTGAATGTTGGATGGTAACTTCACACTGTAATTGCTACTCATGTTGCAATTCCAGGATACGGAAAGAAAGAGTCACTTTCACTCTACAGAAATATATTGGCAATATCTAATACAAACAAATGTAACTGGCCAATTTTCTCCAAACACTTGTCATTTATAATTAAGGTTTGGTTGGCCAGAGAACATGATGGAGATAATAGCTATTGGTATTTTAAGGCATAAGAATTACCAATACCCTCTACAGCCTACAGCAAAACTTTAACAATGCAGCAGCTTTGAATTAAACCTAACTTACAGATTCCACTTAATATCCGCAAAATAAATTTTGTCAAATAAAAGTAATACGTTTGTAAACTAAAGAGTTAACATTCCAAATTCCAAGAAAATCTCTGAACTGACTGTTTTCCAATAATATTCCACATAAAATATAAAACTCGGAAAACTTTTAAGTAAATTTGCGTTTCCAATGAACAGATGGTTATCAAATCTGAATTGCATTTATTGCACTTCAATATTATGCAGGTGGTATCACCGCTGCTTAATTGCATTATCGCCAATACCATTAAAAAAATCAATTTCCATGAAAAAACGTTAAACTAAACGCGATCGCCCTTTATGTGTTAAAGTTAATATGCAAAGTTTAAAGAAAATTATAGCAGTCACTGTCAGGTAAGTCGCGAAGAATCAGGAAATGCCTAAGTAAAACCTAAAAATTTAAGTAAATGAAAGTGACAAATATGTATTTCCATTAATATTGACACCAGCAACACCATTATTACCAAAGAAGCAGAAAAAGCCGAGAGCAATAAAAGTAAGAAAGTCAGAATTTCTTACAGTCAAGATTTCAATGGTAAAAACTGTTACGAAAGGAATTTACTGAAGTTTTACCCGCCCATTATCATTTCATATCATGGTGTTACAACGTGATGGCTAAATATTAAAATATAAATATATTATTAAATATACGGCGTTTTTTTTTTAAAGAAGGATTTAGAGAGATGTCGCTCCGAGCATAATCTCAGAATTATGAATTGGCTTTAGCAGCCTTAAGATGCCATAATTATAACTTGTTTATCTTCAGCACCTAATTATAATGATAAACTTAAAGAACATCATAGATAAACTCTCTCTCTGCAGAGAGAGAGTTACATATATATATGTGATGTTACATTTATATACATTGTATATTATATATAGATGAGTTCCTGAAACATAATGGCTGCAATAGATGTTTATATAGTTTAAAAGTCTACGCAGTGGATTTAGAATCCTTAAGAAAGAAATCCAGAATGAAATCTCAGAAGACTTCCTCTAACTGCCTCTCTTAATTTCCCAATGGAAAAATTTCCTTCAAACTTGGTATTTATATCATAGCGCCACTTGACGTCACCATTTAGCTGACGGAAATATGCAATAGGTTCAAATAGAATTTCAGAGGGGTGATTAGAATCCATTAAAACCGACTACTATCAAATTTTGAAAAATAAAAGATGTTTCAACTAAACTTAACAGGCTTATACAAATGAAATTTTTTACATCAAGTTTAAAGAAAATCGCTGGATTCACTTTGACTGAATTGTTGACCCACATTCCAAAGCCAGATCTAGAAAATAAGTCCAGGATCACGCCTTAAACAACTACAATTCACAATAATACGTACAATTCGGACAATACTCTGAACCGGAAAAGCCTAAGTTCTTCCACAAACTTCGCATACCGACCATAGATCCTGAACCGAATTACATAACACAACCCAAGCAATGTGCCATAAAATGGATAGGTATTTCTATCATGTTTCAATAACTCTTTAAAAACGTTCGGGCTTTATCCTCTTTCATCATTTCCACCATATGATCTGGTTCCAGCCTGGAAGAATATCCAGGAAGATTATGGCAGCCCTGAGTGTCGAATGTTATTGAGTGTAATCGTCTGTAAAGAGGACAACTGCCAGCGTGAATGAATATGTCTGGTAATGAGCGAGATTTGGCTTGATTACACTTAAATTGCAACATAAGTATCTCTGCAGGTCCTATGGAGTAGTGAGGGTTACATTGTTGTTTGGAATACCCAAAGGCTACGCCAGTACCCTGAACAAGTGGCTAGATTTCCCTCTAACAAAATGTTTACTTTCATCATTGATCATTATTTTAGTTTCTTTGAATTGATTAAAGTATATTGAAACAATTTTGCACATATAATTATTGATGTGTAAAGTTTTATTTTTAATTGATAATTGACTTATAAAACAATCAGACATTTTTAAAAAATGATAATAACTATTACACATTATCATATTGAAGTGATTGATATTTTTAACAGTCCCATATGATAAGAATAGAAAGACTATGGAGTAGAAGATGAAAATCAATTCTTAATATAAGATATGGTTTCTTTTGAAAATATGTGCCACGTGTGTATAAGGTCATGATAACAATAAAGCTAGACTAGTGGGAGAGAAGAGATTCAGATGGACAATAGGATGCTGTTTATGAAAGAATACGAAGTAAAGGCCACAGAAGACAGACACAAATGGAAAGTAAAAGAATTGGTGTGACAATGAGAGTGGTTCTAGAGGAAAGAGGACCTCTACCTCACCCCAATTAAACTAGTCAACCATCTTTTATAGCCACCCTAACTAAATGCTATCTATTACATTAACAAATGTACCGGAAAATGATTGAACATTCAATCAATATTATTATTACCTTCCTGATTGGTTTGGTAAACAGTAGAGTCTCTCCCACAGCTGGCGTCTATGTACGATACTTCCAACAATTTAGCTTATACTGTATGTGTCCACCTAACAGAACTGTAACTTTCTTTCCTCTCCAAACACGACAAAAGATACTAATCATATTTAAAAAAATAGATGAAACGAATGAGAAAAAAAAATGAGTCTTTGTGGAAAAAAAGAAGTTAAAAAAAAAATTAAGAAAATAAATAAGGAGAAATAGAAATGGAAGACACTATAACTTAAAAAGAAGAAGAACATGATAAAAGACTTGAAGGAACGTGATAAAGAAAAAGAAAATCGAGAAAGAAACTGAAAAAAGGCAGAAAGAGAAAAGAAAAAAAGTAGAAAGAGGAATTTAAAAATTAGGAAGACCCTAAAAGAAATGATCTAGGAGAAAGAAAACGGATAAATAAACAGAAGAGAGGGAAAAATCTAAAAAGAAGACAAAGAAAAGCGAGAAGAAAGCAAAATAGAAACTTCAAAATATAGCTAATGAATTCGAGATTAGGAGTCAAAATGGGAATAGGAAATTCAAACAAAAGGAGAACATAAAAATTTATGAAAGACGCAGTAGAAGTTGAAAAGTAATAAAAGTTGATAAACTAAGAGAAAAGAAATAAAAAGGGAAGCAAATAAATTTAAAAATAGAAAGAGGCAATGAAAAATTTGTATAATACATCTTCCGTAATGTTTTATTTATAAAAGTAACTTTTCAAGCAAACTGCATTTATGAGTATTTTGAATTAGAATTTGTCTATATCTATACGGTATATTCATCAATCGGTTTGAACTGGCAGCATGCATGCTATCTAGTGGATATTCCTTGCAATACGACAAAGCACCAATTTGTTACTTTATTTAATATAGACACTTTTCTTGTTGCATTATATAATACCCTTTTTTACTTTCTCTTACTCCTATTTTTATTTAAATTTATGAGACCATTTTTATTTATCGTTTGAAAGTAAAAACTTCATTATTTGATCCGTTTATGATAATTTTCTTATGGTACATTTGATGTTCTTTTGCTGTTATTTGCCTGAACTTAAAAAAAAAAAAAAACGGCAAAATCCTGTCTAATATGTACTGTTACTAAAATCTGTATTTCCTTTAATGCAATTAAATTTAATTGGAATAAATATATTCCATTGAAATTATTATTATTATTTTAAAGAAAGAAAATTCAATCAAACATCTCTTTTTATTTTATTCCAATTTTTTTCAAACAACAAGTCCAAATATTTTTTTTAAATCTCTACATTTATAAAGAATTACTTTTAGAGAATTTCAGAAATATAAACAATAATTAATTTTGTTAATCAATATAACAGATCATAATAATTATCTAACAATAACAATGCAGAATTATGTAAAATTGCAGCATAAATTTTCTAATTTTATAGCTAAAATTTTTTTTTTTTAAATTACAAAATATGATATCACAGATTAATAATATTAACATTTTTAAGGAGAGTGCAAAAGTTATTTTCTGATTTATTTCATTCAAAATTAATAAATAATATAGAATTAATATTAAATTATCCATTGCTGTATGGCAATCATTGGATACTTAACAGCGGGCCTTCTTTGCTCGTCGTTGAGGTTAATAGTATAGGGAGTGTATGTTGAATTGTTAAAATTGTTTACAGTTCTCCGAAAATCTTATACCGGGTGCAAGAAAAGGTTAAATATGTAATTGTCCTTTGTACGATAAAATTAGCATTGCTTTGTTATTGGTCAAAAGATCTAGTGTTCTGTAATATATGCTGCTACATGGCCATATGACCAGGCCAGTTAAACCAGGCTAAACCAGTGCAGCATCACAGGATGATTTCGGCATCACAAGATCCGAGATATTACTGTTATCTCTGTAACGATTGTGAAACTAATGGAAATTAATTTCAACGAGAAGGAACAGTTACATTTCTCCCTTCTCGAAAAGTCGCTAACAGCAACTTGCAATACCTTCACTTATCTGGGAAGTAGGATTTTGGGTGGAACATCTTCTGATTTGTAAAAAAACCAAACAGCCATATCTGCCCCCACCGCCAAGCAAGCTAAAGTTTTGAAATACAACATCCAATGGATCACCAGACCTAGGCCCAAAATCACACTTCCCATTAGAGTTATGTTCGTGGAGTTGGTGGGAACAAATCTCCGCTCGCGCTTGCGACAAGATGCGAAACTAGATGTGCTCAATGATTTATTTCAATGAGAAGGGAAATTACATTGGTGAGAAAAGATATTACCTGAATAGGTAATTGTCTAAGTTTTAGTTTAGCTAGGAGTATTTGTAACTTGTTAAGTTCAGTTTCTCTACATTCCTGTTAGTTTTTGTGAGTTTACAGGTTTAACAGTCTTCCAAAATACAGGATATAGGCAGCGATAGGAAAGCATTCATCCTTTTTATTCAAACTAAAATTTGGTAAAGTAGCCTTCATTAATTTTAATGACATCATGGTCAGTGAGGTGCGCAGGAAGGTTGAATGTGGGATTTACAATCCTCCTGCAAACAATCAGGCAGATAAAATATTTTTTTCAGCAATGAAATCATATTTTCACTGACTCCAAATTATCCAACTCCTTTTGGAGAAAGATTCGCCTCAAAGAATTAATATAATTTCTGGAACCTCCTGGAAAAAATGTCTGTCTTCCCTGAAGGCCACATTACCAGACTTTTCTACTTGAAATGATAACTGAAGAATTTCTTTTTAAAGCGCATTTACAACAAAGTGGCTAGATTAATAAATCATAAAGTAACTTTTATTACACCATCCTGAATTCTCAATAAACAATTATGAATGTAATAAAAATAACTCAAAAGTTTTCTGCCAACACTTACTGAAAACACACTGTAATTATTACATTTATTATTTTTAATTTTTAATTACTAAAAAATTTGGTTCAACTGTGAATTATTGCTATTATTACGAATACTTTTATTGTTTCTTGTTTGGTGTATATTAGTTTTCTTCTAAAAAAAAAAGCACAGCCCAGAAATTTACTTTATTATCAGACTTTTTTTATTTTAATAAAGCAAAAATTTGGGTTTTTTATAATTTTAAGACTGGAGATTTTAATTTTTATATAGACGTGTAAACTGTCGCTAGGCATCAATACCATTATATATGTAATAATGCTGTTTAAAATGAAGGGTTTTGATTCAATAGAAAATACAATAAATTATACTAATAATTTAACTTTATGCTAAAAAGACTTTGAAAATAATTTTACTGGAACTGGTTAAGTTAAGCTAACGGTTAACTTAGGAGTTTTGATTATGTCTTTTACTACTATCAGAGGTCTCCAAAATATTCTAAGCATTACTTTACGGTGCATTTGTTCGCTGCAGGGAAAAAAGTAAGATAATAACTTCTTCTGGGATCTTGGAGTATCATTTCAATAATTATTCGGGCCTTACAGCACATATTCTGGGAACTTTGTCTCCCTGTAATACTGGGGATACTTCTTAGCACAACAATACATATTGATATTTTCTAAAATTAACTACTACGAATCAAACTAGATGTAAAAAAATCATGTTGTCAGATTGTGCAGGAAATTCTTTAAAAGATTGTGGGTGATTGTGGGTCAGTTGCAGCGCGCTCTAACGAGTAAAAAAAAAAAATCTATCGATGTTTTCCAGCCATTTCATTATTCGCTGAGTTTTCTTAAGAATACAGATTTCTTTTTTAAGCTACATTCAGACTTTAACTTTTTTAACAAAGCAGATGTACATTTGTTTATTTGACGAGAATTGTAAATAAAATTATAGCAATATTCAGACGCTCTTCAGACAAGGCTCATATTTAATCCATATCATTTGTCCCCTCACTGGCAGAGCACTCGCCCCCTCAAATTTTCGTTAATTTCTATCCCTCCTAACTATTCAATATTAATATTATATTGAATGAAAGTGAAGACAAAAAGGTATTGAATCAAATCGGCTTAAAGCTCGATTTGTTCCAAATTATAATGGTAATTTATCTGAATGGGAGCTTATTGGTGAACCATATAACACTTATACACATGGCGGAGGATGATGGTCTTTAGAGACAGTTGTTATATGTAACGGTTTAGAATACATTATTATATAATGCAAACTGTAGCGCACCAGCACATAATAACCATCCTCTTCCATAATGAAATTATAGAATTTCAGACCTGTCTACATGCAAACACACACTATTATGGGAACCATAACAGATCTAGGTCGCAATGTATTTCTGAATGCTTGCTCAGGATACAATATGTTTGGAGCCCTCAGGTTTAGATTAATAAATTTTATTTTTATCACTAGGAGACATTTCCGCTTTAAATATCTAAAAAGTTATTTATTTTTTTTTAAATTAGCTACTTATTAAAAACCATTCCTTAATTATTATTATTATTATTATTATTATTATTATTAATATTTAATTTGGCCTCCGATTATAAACTGTTGAGCATTTCCATTCACTCATCTTCTTATTGAAGTTGTGATTTACTTTAAGAAATATGGAAGACTTCGTAACAAAAAACTTTCGTTTTAAAAACGAACAAGTAAATCCAAATTAGTGATTTATTTCCACATTGCTGAGCAACATTTGGGTTCTTTATTTCAAACCGATAGTAGGATTTCGACTATAATCAACAGTTGAGAGCCATTCAATATAAAACGCCTTGTAAGGACTTCTATCACTGGCGCTTGACTAAGGAAATGGTCTGAGAAAATAAAACAAAAAAATCTAAAATCATGCGAAAAATGACAAAAACGGCCTTTGATTTCTAATATTGCAAATTTCAACGTTCCCGTTTATGTTTACTACTTTGATCGATCTAATAATTATGAAAATGGAACAAAATCTACTTTATAATTAAAATGATTTATAAGAAAGGTTTATCTAAATATAATTATGGAAATCACAACTACTTTTAAGGCAAAAATTACTTTTTGCAAGAAAACATTTTGGAGCAAATTTATTTCAATTTATTTTTTTGCAATTTTAGAGGTAGACTAATAGTGATATTTATTAGGCTGACCATACGTCCCTTATGATAATTAGGAACAGTATCGTTTTATATTGTGAGCACCGGCTTATCATGCATGTAATCAAGAATCGCCGTTTGATGCATGGATCATTATCATGATCTCTTGTACACCCATATATCATCGAATACCACTGGGTACTTTCTCCATTTACCTTAGATTCCATGCATTTATTTATCACAATTGCTTTAATGTATAATGTATATGGCAAATAAATGAATGGAGTTAATGAGGCCGAAAACATTTTTATGGGATAACTGACCAAACTCTCCGGCAAGAGCTCTTGGAAAACTCCTGCTAGGACTTGTCTGGGCGGTTTATCCAGAAAAGATATGAGGCATGCATTAGTCTGAGTAAAAATAGGGCTTCACATGCTGATAGGTTCGCTCATGGGACATTCTAGACTCAACAGGCATCTGAAGAAAATGGCCATAAAAACGATAGCTTTTGCAGATCTGTACGGAGATAAAAGGAGATTCCGTTACATCTCCTAACGGGCTGCGACGCTAGCATCCCCGAGAAGTTGGACGAAGAAATGCCCTCCTTAGAATCTTCACGAATTCTGAGATTTTTATAAAAGATCTTAATCTGGAAAGGTGATGTGAAGAGGCTGCGGGTGTCTTATCCTGGCATTAATGGGATGGCACAACAGACCCCTTTTGGTCATTATGTTGGGTACAAAAAAAAGAAGAAATGAATGGAGAGAGAAATGAGGTAATGAGAAGTAAAAAAGTCTGTTCTATTTTTGTTAAATATTCTGAACACCGTCCGTCATAGCATAATTCAACCTTCTCTAATTCCTGGACTCCCCCAAGGAAGATTATCTGCTATTTACGAGATTTCCGTGTAAAATAGAGGACTGTTAGTCCATTTTCCGAACTAGTATTAGGCAATTTAAAAAAATACAAATGTATGGCAACCAAGGTTAACACTTCAACGCCGAATGTTGAGAAATACTCAGCTAATTGTTTTAAAACGTGAATAGAAAAAAAAAAATCTTTCTTGTAAATTGTTCGCCACCAATTTTCTAAGAACCAAATCAGTTTAAGTATCGATCTAATGGAAGCCTTGCTAATTATGGAAATTAATTTTAATTTGGAATCAATAAATTTTAATGGGAAGCTACTGAATTGCCAAAATTTGTTGTTTTCAAGCAAAGAGCCTTAAGATTTTGCAGCCTTCTTCGTTCACATTAAAAGCTTTTCTATGGTTCCGTTTATTATTGTTATTTTTGTAAATTTTCCTACTGTCCCCATATTCATCTGATGAAGTCAGCCTAAATTACATCCAAACCAGGGTTGTTTGTACTTAGAAAATAGTTTCCTATCTAAATTTAATTTCATAAAGGTTATGTTTTAGGCATTTGAACGAACTGGAATGTTTAAAATTGTATTTTTTTTTAAATCATGAATGAAATCTATTATTCTATTTAAACTATTATGTTGAGCTTTAGAGAAACTGAATTATCGAGCTAAAAATGAAGTACCAAGTGCTAACAATGCAGCCGACACAAGTGGTGATTGTTTACCAATGTCCGTACCACTTACTACTGGAAATGATAAGTCCCCAACCATTTCCGGTGGTAAATCTAAGTAGATCTTATCCGGACCAATACCATGAATTAATCGCCGCAGTAGATTGAAATCAATCTTATCGTTTGGCGATGAACTCCATATGGTTAAAGTTGAGCCCGGCACAGACGAACCAATTAAATTGGACAATTGATCGTATGATTGTGCGGCAATTCCAGCGCGAACAGCAAATGTTACAGGTGATGTGACTAGATTTCTGTTCAGTGCATCCGTCATCTCTTCTATCATTTCTACAGTATATTCTCCTGGAACATTGTAACAATTTAAAACCTTCATCTTATTAACAATAGCATATTGTGCAAAACAAATAATTTTCTGTAGGAAATAATAATTTCTACTCCCATACCTTTGTCAATACCGTTACCAAATCTTGTAGTCCAACCGACAGATAATGTAGCTACTGGAAATTTGGTCACAGATCTGGACAGAAAGTAATCTGCATCCACCGGTTCTACTTCACTGTTCACTGGACCTTTGATAATATCTGCGTTCAGCCAAACTGGATAGTCCATCTGTTTGAAAGTAAATTGAAATGGACATAAGTCTTTTTCTGTTGCACCCAAAATATTTTCAATATTTCAGCAGGGCATTTTGAAAAGTAAAATATAAAATTTAATGAACATATTCTTATTAAAATTCAAGGATGAAGTTATTGGAGGACAGAAGTGGAAATACTGAAGAGTTTACTCGACTTTTGCAAATTTTAACAGCATCGTTAGCGACCAAGGAGGCTCACATAAAGTAGCTGAAGCAAATGGTGTCTAACACTAAATTCTCTGGAAGATTAAAAAATCTCCTTAGAAACGAAGCTGCGTCTTTTTAAGACAGACTATTCTGAAACGAATATTATGCATTCTAAAGAAACATAATATCTGAACATCATTTGTTGTGGTGGTTGGTTCCGCAGAGCTGGAAAGCATCAGAGACATTTTCCGTGGTAGCCTGCTTCATTTTGTCCACAAAATGACCACAAAATGAAGCAGGCTACCACGGAAAATGTCTCTGATCTGATCTGAACATCAATTTGAAAAGAATTTTTTCAATCAGAAAAAATAGCTGGATATGATACAGAAACATTCACAGCTACAAAAAGGGAACTAACATAAATTAAATATTCGATACTCGCAATGCCCTATCACGTTATTATATACTCAACCTCACTGTTGAAGAGCTAGTTTAGTTTCAAACTCATTTTCCCTGTAAAATTTCTAACAAGAACGGTGGTGCTTCACTATAAAAGTTTTTCAATATCCTATTACGGAATATGAAACTATAATCTTTTTTTAATTTAAGGCGCGTCAACATCTATGGTCATTGGCGCCCGGAGCCTTCTCAGTGCACTGCCGGTCTCCGAACAGTGTTCTCTCGTTATAGACAACACTATCCCATCAAGTATACATTTAAATATGAATTTGGTTAGGTACAACAGAATCACAGAAATTCACATGCGAATACTTACATCTCTACTATAAAGCGCAGCCTCAAGTATAAATTGAGAATGGGAAAACGCTTCTCTAGATTTAAAGTCTAATTTTATGCCTTTTCTAACACCACTTTTACTAAATATTTCTAGAAAATCTTCCAGACTAAGATCAGATGTGTTTCTTGGGGGATGTGCCATGATTGGCTTAAGATCTTTAGTTATATCACCTTCTAAATAGCCCAGTGTTATATCAGCTTCAAGCATTAAACTGTCACCTATTAAATTAAGTCGATTTATAAATTACTATAATGTGATGCATGAACACAGATTTTAATTTTTAATGTAAATTTATTACCAGTCAATGCTTTTTCCAACTTTTCTTTACTGTTGACAGCATGTTCCCAGGTGACCAGGGTTAAGTCGTGTCCAATTTCTGGGAAATATTCTCGCAATGGATCAGGCATTGTCACTAATGTAAACAAAAATGGTTATATTAATTATATCAATTATTATATTAAATTTATATTTATAAATTAGCAATTAAAACTTAGGAGTAGTTTTTTGGGGGAATATTGGCTTATGTCCCGCGTCATCATTAATAATAATAATATAGTTGGTATACTAACGATACATTTACAGGGTCCTAGCATATAATATAAGTACACATACAACACTCACACAGTACCTACAATAGGGCCTGCAAGGATAGTTGTGGGTGCAACAACTTGGGTTTAGCGTACCCACAGGAACATTCTGGCTGTTCATAATAAAACCTCTTTGACATTTACTCAATCCAAAACGAAGTTTTGATTTAATTTCTATGCCATAAAATCCCCGAAAAACCCATGTTTTTGTTTTTTAATAATCTGGAAAAATATGTTTTCAAGATTTATGTGATAAATTCTTCAGAATTATATTTATGATTCTTCGAAGAGATATTGTAATTACTTTTTAAATAAACACTTCCATTATTTTGTCCACAGAATAATGGACTTCCCTATAGACGTAAGATTTAATCACATTAATTGGAACCCGAAGTCTAACCTATATCTTTTTGTTTTCATTCAATAGACAATTTTTCATAATAACCTCCCTCAGGCACAAACTACATTGCTAATATTAAAGTTACATATTTCTATACTTTAGAAATTTTTTGATATACAGAGCAAATTCGTTGAAATTCTCTAAAAAGTGCATTTTTCTTGGTCTTTTTTGAATGTTTGTAGAAACAAACGAAAGATGTGTAAAGGGTCAAACTCAAAATAAATAAAAATTCGTATTTATTATTTTTATTTGAACTATTTTATTAGGTTTTGTCATAAAAAATTACATAAAATGAATAAAGTTCCCTTTTATAAGAATTTCAAGAGAGGAAGTTATTATATCCGTTGGCGGTATCATACATTGAATTTTTTTTTTTAGATGAAGAATTAAATTTAAAAATAGAGCATTGTGTGAGTGTGTGTAGTATATATATAGTACAAGCACATATTGAAAATCAAATCAAGTGTTGATGGTAATCCAATACTGTTAGAGATGGGAAGATAAAAGGGTATTCACGATAAGAACAATCTGTCATGTGTAGTTCCCTTCTGCAATGTATATTCTGTTGAACTATATATATATATATATAACTATATATATTCTACCAAAATTATTCAATACAGGCAGATTTATCATTTTTATAGAACTTTGTATATATTGTTAAAAACGCATAAATGCAGTTACTTAAAATTGGCAAAAGTCAGGACTATTCCAGGATTGTTGGTTGTTTAGATGCAAAAACAATATCGCATCCATAATAATTTCATATTAATCAAGAATTAGATAAACAGTTATTTACTTTTTTAATTAAATTTGGCATTTTAACTAAACGTTTTATATGGCCCTTAACGGTAGGTATAAATTTACCCACTGGGGTTTCGTATATTTTATTTCTTACGACATAAAATTATCTTTGAACGTAGGCTACATTATAAGTTAACGCGAGATTAAAGAAAATCTTTGAAGTCATTTTCAACAAAATTGTGGAAAAACTCACAAACCAATTTGGAAGTGGTCTTCTGAAGTGATAATTAGAAGAAAAAATTAAAAAATGCAGTCCAGTGGTGTGGACTAGAACGGGTTGTTAAAATTCTTTATGAATTGATAGATTGATGATACTTTAGTATCACAGATTAATAATTATTATTCGTCTGTGGAACGGGACCAAACCCATCGCTATCCAAAACCCTACTGGGCCCATATATTTATCCTAAAGAAAAATTACAGAGAACCGGGTCTAAAACGAAAATCCAAATCCGGGTCTAACCCATCTAAGATTCACCGCGGTTCAAACAAATATCACCATAACCTTAGTAGGATTTTTGTTTTAATTTGTGGCGCGACAACACCTGTGGTCATCCGGACCCTTCTCAGTGTACTGCCGGCCTCCATACAGTGTTCTCTCGCTACCATCACCGAACAGTAAGCTGTAGGGGCTCCTAGGAAGAAAAATTCTGAGATGTACACTTGACTCAAACCCGGCAGAAAATATTTCTTTTATACCTGACGGGTTCCGGATTTTCATCCATCGTCACAGTAAATTTATCAAGTTCGTGATAAATCCGTCAGGAATAAAAGAAATTTGCATTTACGACGGTTAAAAAAACAAAAAACAGATATTATCCAGATTGCGGACCTATCCACGTATTCAACAACATTACCTTTCTAAAAAAAAAACTCCCCCTTCCTTAATGCAGTGTTTGAGACTTTTACTCATACATATACACATTCGCTTTCCCTATAACCACTTTTTCGTACACAGGGAGACCTCACAACATGTGTTTCCGGTGAAAACTCAATTTCGAAAATTTGACACAATCGCAATACTACCTCTTACTAGTATATCATCAAACATTTGTAAAAGTAAAAAAAATCTGGTGTGAAACACTCACACAACTTTCTCTTACTCCAGTTTTCAAAATTGCAATTGACAAATTTTACAGTTTGTGTACCAAATTTGATGAAATTCTTTGGATTCGTTGAAAACTGAAAAAAAGTTCATTTAAAGCGCACTTCCGGTTTACTTATTTTCTTGAAACTCGGAATTTTGGCCATCTATTTATTTCTAATTAATTTTGTTTGGAAGGTAGAAGTGTATAATCAACTATGATAACACTTTAGAGGAAAACCTAACCCCCCCACCTCTCCCTTAAAAATGCCCTTAGATGAATTTTTTCAGAGAAATGTTTTAAATAAAAGTTGTAGATCTTTGTATGTGTAGTTGATATACCAACTTTGAAGAAAATCGTCGGAGCCATTTTTGAGAAAATTGTAAGTAAGTAAAAAAATACCTAAAGGCTGAAAAATACATTTTAATAAAAACGCACTTCCGGTCATCCGATTTTTTCAAAGTCGGAATTTCAACAACACATTTAATTCTGATTAATATTATTTAGATGATAGAATTGTGTAATAAACTGAAATAGTACTTTAGAGGACAACCCACCACTCCTCCCATAAAAGTGCACTTAAATGCATTTTCCCGGAGAAATGTGTCAAACAGAAATTGTAGATCTTTGTAAATGTAATTGAAAATCATGTTTAAAGAACATCGTTGGAGCCATTTTCGAGAAAATTGCAAAAAAGTGAAAAAACCATTCAGTAAAGTGGTACTTCCGGTCGAGGAATTTTGACCACTGACCTACCGTCGGATCCCATGGTGTACCCAAACGGAATATCAAGTTGAACTTTCTGCGATTTTTCATTTTTGAGCTATACTTTTCACATACATACATATACGAGTATATATATACACACACACACACACACACAGAACATTTTCTAAAAACCACTTTTTTGAACTCAGGGGACCTCAAAACGGATATTTCCGGTGAAAACTCGATATCGAAAATTTGACACGATTACAATATTTCCTCTTATTAGGAGTAAGAGAAAGTAAAAAACAAAAAAAATCGATTAACTTAATATTTCGATACAGTTATCGAAAGATGTGTTACTACAAATGTAAGTGGGATGTTTTCTTACTCAGCGGAATCCAAAAACAAATTTCCGATAATTTGTCCAAGGTTCCCATTATTTCCTCTTGACTCATTATTTTGGACTTTGCATAGACTTTATTTTTGTACTTTGTGCATAGACTTTATATCTGGATTGCAAAGATATTGCACGTTAAATTATTAATTATTCTAATTGAATCCAGTTTGTCTTAAATATTACGAAAAATTGTATTAGGAAAAAGTTTTTATAATTTTTATTAATTAAAAGTTTTATATAACGAATTGTGTGTGGCCCTGTCAGAAATGACCTTACTGGCAGAATGGCCAATAATCTATTTATATAACTGTAGTACGTCAAGTTCTTCTTCTTTTTGCCTGTATCGTCTTCTTGTATAACGTTGTTTAATGTGGTTTGATTATCCGTTCTTGTTGAGGTGCAAAATATATGTAGAAAAACATCTGCCAACTTTAAACCTTTTAATTTTGATAATACTTTAAATCTGGAGACTAGATCTGGCATAAAATAGTAGCAGCTGTAAAGTGTTGAAAGAGATTATACAAAAATCTTTTCAAACACTAAAGCTTTCTATTTGTCAACCATTCTTCAAACACGTAAAGTTTAGTTGATCATGATCTTATAAAGAGCTGTAGCCTTTGTAAGTTTTAAGATATTATAATGGTATGGCACTTCAGGAAGAAGACGATCTTCTCTTTCTGCATTTTCCTGAAAACTTAAAATTTTTATACAATGGCCGTCGTAAAGATATAATGGGGTGGGGTGGGGGGTACTGTTGGATCATTGCACAAGAATATTTTATACTGCAGTCAGGAGTGAGCGCCTTCACCAAACCCGAATAAAGCTTGACATATGATGTCACCGATTACCCAGAACCCACCTAAAGGTCTCTGCCCACTACACCATACCATACTAGGACCGTAATAGGAACGTGTAGGCAGGCACTCCGATCACTATCTATGGCCACTGCAATGGATCAACAGTGTTCTATTACCGTATACAACACGAATGATCCAAAATCCTTTAGGATCCCCGTAAGGTTGTTGTACATTTTCGTTTCCGCGGACGCGTTGTCAAGAGAACTAAAATCTGTATGCGTGGTTATAATGGTGAGCAAGGCAACAACAACGCAGTGGGCCGTCCGCACACCGGTTTGGTAGGTGCCGGTAACTGCAAAATATTCTCTCCGTCAAACTGTTGAGGTGCGATCATAGCACGCTAAGGTGATGGCCGATGACGTAACGGTCTAGTGGGTATTGTTTGATACTATCAATACAAAGAATATTACTTTGCAAGTGTCGATACGGTGGCGGTCCTAGCATGGTACTGTGCAGTGGGCAGAGACCTTAAAATCAATTTTTTTGAAAAAAAAAACTGCTGTGAAACATTCACACACTTTCTATTATTATTATTGTTCAAATGAGGGGAGGGCAAGCAAAATCCTGCACTATCCAAAGTTTCTCTGGGCCTATATAGCAATCCCATAAAACAATAACAACTACGGGGTCTAGAACGAAAATCGACGCCGCAACCCGGACCATAACCTAGAAGGGAACAGCCTAGTCTTCCAAAGACATCCTATTTCGACAAAATGTCCTAAATCTAGTTTCTTCACAACCCAAACAATCAGACATGGGATGTATGGGTGTTTCTTCCTCTGTCTCATAAACTCTCCAAAAGATATCTCCTCAAACCATAATGTCCAGTATGGGATCCGACCAGATGTCTAGTGAGGCCCGGTTAAGGCCCAACATATCACTAATAGCCCAGTCCGGACTCCCAGTGAGCATGTTAAGACTGCCGACAACCCACTGAGCTCATCAATATTTAGTTTTAGGTGCTTACTGAGGTAATTTACTGCTTACTGAGTGGCTTTTTCAGTTTTTTACAATTATCTCAAAAACTGTTCCAACGATTTTCTTTCAACTTGGCACATTAACTATACATATAAAGAGTTACTACTTTCATTTCAAACATTTTTCGGGAAAAATTCATTTAAGACTGGTTTTGGGAGAGGAGTGGGATTACGTTATTCTTATAGTGTTAGTTCATTTTGTTTAATGATTCTCCCATCTACGTAATATGAAATACAGTGAACTGTGAAGCGAACATCCGAGGTGGAAGAAAATTGGTCACCAGAAGCGCAACTATTGAATTTCTTTTCGTTTTTTGGAACTTTCTCCAAAAAAACACCACCTAATTTCATTAAACTTGATATACTAACCATACATACAGGTCTATCAGATTTTGCTTGAATTCGTTTTTCGAGATAATTCATTTCATGGAGCTTTTGATGGAGGAATAAGTTTATCTTTCCTCAAAACAGTAGTTCTTATAAAGTTTAGATTCTCCCTTCAGTATCTTGAAGGCGAACTTCTAGTAGGAATTAAATGTTTGAACAGAATTAGTCAATTATGATTATGTAAATAGCAGTAAGATAAAGTCGTGTGAGTGTTTAACATCGATTTTTCATTTTTCGATTAGCCAAATTTTTTTTTGTACCTGACTCCCCTTGAACCGATGTAAACTCAAAATCCTGATAGTTCCTCTTATAGCCGTAAGCTGAAGTAATAATTTGTTAATTAATTTTTTTCCAACTTTTTGAAGAGTAAAACAGAATTTCCACCTCTTACAGGGTAGTATATTCATTAGCAGAGTATAAAATCAATGTTAATAGTTATATAAGCTGCTGCAGGATTAATCGTTATCACAATTTTAAGCTATTCGATTTTGATATACTACCACTACTGGATGAACGATTATCAGAACAATATCTATTAAAAATCTAGAATGAAACACGTACCATGTTTTCCACAAAAAAAAAAAGAAAACTGGTGTGGAACACTCGAACGAGTTTCTTTTTCGGCAATTTACAAAGTATTGATTGATTGACAGATTTATACAGGTAATACCCACTTATAAATTAACCGATCACCCGATTTGCTTCAAATATATGTATTATTATATTTGGTAACATATTTATTTCTTATTAATATAATATATAGGTACTAGAATTTTAAGTATAATAAATCGAAATTACACTTTAGAGGAAAATCGTTAGGTCTATCATCTTTTATGAATTTTTACGCAAAAATGTTTTGAATGAATGTTGCACCGCTTTTTGTCATTACCTCATTTAAAACAAATCATTGCAGTAGTTTTTGAGAGAATTGCATGACAAAAGAAAAATCTATTCTGTTAAGTGCTTTCAGTTGACCAATTTTGACCAAAACCTTACTGTCGCGTCCACTGGTAGCACCTAAATAAAATATGCCATGGTTCAGCTATCTGCGATTTACCCTTTTTGAGTAATTGTGATCACTTATACACCAATTTATACAAACCACTTTTTCGGATAGGGGAGGGACCCACAAAATATATATTCCAGTAAAAAGTCGATTTCGAAAATTTGCTACGATTTACTTCCTCTTACTTCTTTTTCCTCAAGAGCTTGTAGAAAAAAGTGAACGGCACACATTCGATCAACCTGATTTTCTTCAAATTGGGATTGTTTGCAACACAATTACCGAAATGGTATTTTTAGAACAAAGTCTGAAGTCTAGTCCTTCACCCCGCAACCCTTGTAAAATGTAAAATGATGTATTTTCTTTGGAAAATGTTTCAAATATAAGTGATCGATTCACATGTATTTAATGTGATTGCAAAATTTAAAGAAAATCACGAAAAAATGCAACATTCATTGTGAAATAAAGCTTTTGTTTTGGCACCTCACAGAACAATTTCGTACTTAAAACACACTTTTCCGGTGACAACTCAATTTCGAAAACAGGCCTTACTACAATATTTCCACATAAAACGAGTAAGAGATTGCAAAAAATGTAAAGGTACAATTTTCATTCAATGATAAATCGATATTGCCATATGCCATAAATTTTTATTTTACGTCTAGTCTACTACAGAAATCTAACCTAATTCTACATTGCTATTTTTACACTCTAAATGCATACATCCTCAATTTAACTAAAGATAGATTTATATTTATACAGTGTAGAAGTTAAGCCTAATAGTCTCACACTATTACTCATGTCTCCTACTTAAGCAGGCGTGCATTTAACAACAATCCTGATAATAAAAAAACAAAAAATACGTACTTTTTTATTGGGTCATTGAAAAGAAAGAAGTCAAAAAATAAATTTGTAGAAGCAGAAAATACAGCTGTAAATAGTGTGCGTACATAATCTTGTTGGAAATAAATTCTACAATCTGTTAATTATATAATATTTGTTTATAAAAAATGGACTGAAACAAAATATTAAAGAAACACTTCTTACCCAGTGAGCAGGTTATAAATATGGTTTTGTTAACTTCTTAGCTAAAAACTTCTAAAAACTGTACAAAGAGTGCTCTGTTGTTGGTTCTGCAGAACCACTATTAAATGGGACATTTACCCAGTAATTTGAAAGTTATATGATTTGAAATTTTTGTATTGTTTTGGTAGTTTTTGAAGTATATTATTACATTTCATTTCTATTTCTGTCTTTGCTCAAGTGGGTCTGGTACTGTTAAATAATAACCTTTTCTTGGAAGGTTATACAAATAAAAGACTTTATAAAAATAAAGTCTATTTATTTGGAAATCCATACGAATATTTAAATTAACATATTCTCTAAACAGATTTTCTAAAAATCTGGCGGATTCTTCATTCTTGATAAATCTTGTTTTTTTTCTTTTAGTTTCCGCCGTCATTTTCATGCTAAACACATGAGTTTCCGGATTGAGAACGCATCAATGGTTCGCAAAAACCGATGTTTCGCCCATGTTGCAAAGAGCCTCTTCAAGGTCGTTACACCTTGGAGAGGCTCATAGGCGACATGGGCGAATCGTCGGTCTAGTAAACCACTGACGCAGTCTCAACTCGGAAACGGAAGTGTTTGGCAAATCTTGATTCTTTCTTAACGTTTGATTAAGGAATTTTTAAGGGACACTCACAATTCGATCCTTACTATATTACTGCCTATTACTCTTTTAAGTAAGTATAGTGACTGAGGAAGGGATTAGCTCAGTGGTAGCGCGCTGGACTAGCAATGCGGCGGTCCCGGGTTCGAGTCCAGCTGCTGCCC
This sequence comes from Triatoma infestans, assembly GCA_011037195.1. NCBI lineage: Eukaryota > Metazoa > Arthropoda > Insecta > Hemiptera > Reduviidae > Triatoma > Triatoma infestans. The sequence goes on from JAAEAF010000203.1 coordinate 86,078, forward strand.
TTAGATTTTTTCTTCCTAGGAGCCTCTTACAGCTCACTGTCCGGTGATGGACAGTGTTGTCTGTAACGAGAGAACTGTCCGGAGGCCGGCAGTGCACTGAAAAGGCTCCGAACTTTGGGGTAGCTATATGGGCCCTGAAGGGCTTTGGATAGCATAGGGACTTGGTCCCTCCCCACAGACAATAAAAAAAAAAATAAAAAAGTATAGTGACAAAGGTTGGAAATTGAGTTTTCACCGGAAATACATATTTTGAGTAATAAAAAAATGTTTTTAGCGAATGATCTTTCTCTTTCTCGTGACCAAAGTTGCAAGAAGCTCCGTCTAGATACCTCATCTGTCACGAGTGCTTCGGGCAAAATCCATCAAGCAAAAGTGTGAATTTTCTGAATAGTTTTTTTTTCCAGCTTTTTGTGGTTTTATCGAAAGCAGCTCCAAAGATTTTCTTTAAACTTAGAATACTAAGTACCAACATAAATCCCTATCACTTTTATTTGAAACATTTCCCCGAGAAAATTGATTTATTAGGAGTTTCTGGGTGAACCGTAACGTAAAGCTGACCACTAAAGCTCTACTTCAATTCAAAAGTATAGTTCCACCAACTATATAATTGAAACATTAAAAAAAAATATTAGATAGTTTTGCAAAATTTATGGCGTTAAATTTCAAATATATGAGGGGGTTCTACATTATTGGTGCGCGCTTCACTTCTCTAACTTCTTGGGTAGTTAGGTAGGTAGCTGTCCCGCCCATCGCCACTATATTTACGTTAGGATAAATGAGCCAAAAGGAAATCAAGAAAATCGACAGACCGGAAATGCGACTTTACTGAACAGTTCTTTCAGTTTTCAGCGATTTTCTGCATGAAGTCCAACGTGTTTCATTGAACTTGGTATACACTTTCTCACACTTCTGTTTGAATTTTTTTCCCGAAGATTCATTCCTTTAAGGAGGGATTTAGGGCAGGACGAATGATATGCTTTTCTTAAAAAAAAGAAAGAAAAAAGTTTAGATTCTCCCACTGATATACTCGTAACATTGACAAGAACTAAACGATTAATATAAATTATAAAAAGAAGAAAAATTGTCAATTTTAACTATTAAATTGCAGTAAGATAGAGTCAATTTAAGATAACATTTTTGTAGTAACAGGTCTACGCTGAGTGTTGTTGGAAAATCAGCTGGGTCGTTCAATCCTTATTCAAATAATCAAACCCACATCTTGGACAAACGGATTTTACAGGATGATCAAGCTCCAACTGGAGCTTATTTATTTATTTATATTTTGCTGTTGCAGTTCGTATACTCTGCTATGGCGAACTCTTTGAATTATAATGTAAATTTGAATTAATGGGCGACCTCGTATTTCACAATTGGCAATTTACATATTGAGGGTCATTTTTCAATGTTATTAACAAAACATTTTTTTATGTTCTAATAAATAATAATAGTAATCGCAATAATAATAATAAATAACTTCTTTAAATTTTCTTTACATAAACTCCAGTTTGTAAAATTATCAAATTTTGAATTACATAATTTTTAATACAAATAATTATTTTGCATAATAATACATGAGCAAAATTATTCTGAATAAATTACGTATAAAGTTATATAAAGATTTCAGTGTATACAAACAGTTTTAAATGACTACCAGGTGACCTCACCTATCGAGGTAAAAATGAATCATTGCTGGGCATTGTTTATTGCATCACTTATTTTTATTTGCACTTTTATGGCAAGGATAATGATTGTTATTGTTATTATAATAATGTACTTCTTTCTTTATCTTCTGAGTTTCCCAAATGTGCATGGCACTTTGGCAAAAATGCATATTTGTTTCTTTTTCAGTAATTCTTATTTTATTTTATTTTTTCAAATTTTATTTCATCGTTTGTATTTCTTAATTACTGTTAGTATCAATAATTGCTGCGTTATTATTAGTATTATTAAGTGCCGCGTTATTATTAGTATTATTAAGTGCCTAATTTGGTTAGTAAAACATCATATGACTATTCTTTTACTGTAATTCACACAATTCTGACAAATTTTTCTTAGATGTCGACACATTTACCAAATTTTAGCATTAATACTGTTATTTAAAAAGAGCCACATGTTAAAGCTCCCCCTGAACACCCCCAAATCACAATCCCTCAGATCTTTTTCAAAAACTAAGTACTGAATATGTATGTTGTGGTTCGTTCCGCAGAGCTGGATAGCATCAGAGACATTTTCCGAGATAGTATGCTTCTTTTTGTGGTCATCGTCCGGTTTCGGGCGTTCGCCCACCATCAGGATGTTTTTGTCAAACAGTGTAATAACATAGACCTGCACAGAGCAAATACAGTTGATGCACTCTGTATCATATCATCACAAGCGAGTGTATCAACTGTATTTGCTCTGTGCAAGTCTATGCTATTACACTGTTCGACAAAAACATCTTGATGGTGGGGGAACGCCCGATACCAGTCAATGACCAAAAAAGAAGGCTATCACGGAAAATGTCTCTGATATGAATATGTAGTTGGGTCCGCCTTGCAGGATAACATCTACGATTTTATTCGTTGGAGCTTGCTACATTTTTTCGTTCTCGTTTTTTCGTTGAAGAGATGGCTTCAACTTTTGTTTGTAGAAGTACCACACTGGGATTGCATGTGGGAGGTTATATTATATGGTAATTGGTAAGTGTATCGTGTGTATTTCGACACAGTAGAATGAGTACAAATTATGATTAAAAAATTAAATATTGATAAAATACAATAATAACGTCTATTGAAATTTTTTTTTAGACCCTTGGGCCTTTCAGCGTTGAGCCAGATATCATGCCTCTAAGCATCCATTCCAGTAATCTCTAACCTGTGCCATTCTTTTCATAGGCGCCGTTGACTGCCCTCTTACTACACCTAGGCAACTCGATATATTCAAGATAACCCATCCTTGGCCGTTCTCTGGGCCGTATACCTTCAGTTCTGACCTGCATCAGACATCTCATCCTAGTATGTTCTCTTCTGCAAACATGCCCAAACCACATCATCTTCGCGTCTACATCTTTTTCACTAGAGGTTCCATTTCTAGGCTACTTCCTATTCTCTCATTTCTTAGCTTGTCCTAGCCTAGTCTTCCTTTCAATGTGACGAAAAAACCTCATGTCTGCAGCCATGTCCCGGCGTTATTTTATAGGAAATTTGAAGAGAAGAATATATAGAGTATAATTAAGGCGAATATATATTTATGGTTAACTAAATATATATATTATAATTATAATAAGAGCAAATAAGATAATAATAAATTAATAAATAAACATTGCTGAACTGAATATGCAAATAAATGTCTAGTTAGTAACAATTCTTAGTTTAAAGAATATCATGGAACTCGTTTTCTATAAAATCAGAAATAACTAAAACAAAATCTGGCGTGAAACACTCACACGACTTTCTCTTACTGCAGTTTATGAAGTTATCATTGACAAATTTTTTTCAAACTTTTTTTGTTCTAAATGTTTAGTTGTCTTCAATGTTATCGTTGGGAGAATCTATACTTAATATAAAGATTTTTTTTTTTTTAGGGAATGTGAGACCTTGCAGACTCTTCCCAAAAAACAAAAATCGAAAGTCAATTTTCCGGAAAGAAAAATTTCTTACAAACCGGGTGTGTGTGTGAGTCCAAGTTTAATGAAGCCTCATGCTGAAAAGTCATGGAAAATAATAAATTAGAAATTAGAAAAGAGGAATGAGAATTGATTTCTTCGAACTCTGAAAGTTGGTAATTTAATTCTTATTATTAACATTATATATAGGTGAAGGAATCATATAAAAAGGAAATAGGACTTTAGAGGAAAACCTGACCGCACCCCCTTCTCCTTAAATGAATTTCCGCGGAAAAATGGTTTAAATAAAAGTGCTAGACGTTAGGCGTGTGTGTATTAAGTTTAAAGAAAATTGCTGGACCCATTTTGGAGAAAATCGCAACACAAAAAACGGAAAATTCCAATTGGTAAATAAAATGATATTTTCTGTTGAAGAATGTGGGGACAGATAATTCACTGACAGATCCCATTGTGATACCTAAACCAAATGTCAAGCTTGAACTTAGTGGGATTTTTCGTTTTTGATGCTGCCCACAAATACACCTATAAAGAACCCCCCCTCCCCAACAGACCACTTAAATGAATTTTTCCGGAAATAAAAATAAGATAAAACCATCCAATAAATTGAAATTTAGCATTGAGGATAGGATTGGTACTTAGCAGTGACCATAGGATTGACAGATAAGTTCCTTTTGGATCCCATAGTGACATCCAACGGGAATGTCAAATATGAAATTTCACTGATTTTTCACATATCATAGACCATTTTCTAACAACCATCTTTTCTGACTCAAGGGACGCAAAATATGTATTTCCCGTTAAAATTCGATATCGAAAATTTGACTCGTTAATACATTAACAAAGTTAATAAATTAACAAAAAAAAAATCTATTTTCTTCAAGAATATACCTTCTACAAGAAAATCTAGTTGATAGTTTACATTAGACATGTATGTTGGTTTAAATTATAATTTATTCCTTTCATTGAATATTGTCTTAAATAGTGTAATTATCATGTGGAAAAAGCAAACTTCGGGAATTTTAGGAACTTTATTTATATTTCTTTACATATTTTAAAAATATATCATTTTTTGTTGTTATCTGTGTTTACACTATTAATTGCACATAAACTTTTTCCCTTATATTATTTAGTCGATTTTTTTTTTGCCATTAATCTATAATTTTTGCCATTAATAGAATATATTGCAAAAAGAAACAAACCCAGCAATTGTTTTACATTCAGAGTTTTGTAGAAACCTTTTAAATTTTTAGATAATAAATATTTTTACTACTAGAACTATCAACTAGAATAACTATAATTCTAGTTGTTAAAAGAAATAACGCATTCAAACAACCAAAATTGTTTCAACATACAATTAATAAGAAAACAAAAATTACTAGAAAGTTTATCCAACAAATTCTCTAGTTTTATTCTAAATTATTAGATTAAATTTTTATTATTTACTACTCTTATTTTTGTAATGTTTCTAGACTAGTTTACGATTGTTAGAATAATCTACCTGACTTAATCTATGTTATTATCCGAAACGTAGTTTGTTTTAATAATCTTTTTACATACATTACTTATATAAAAATAAATAAAAAAAAATAGATATTTAAATAAAATTGTTAAGTAGTTAGAAAACAAAATATCTATGAGAAACAATTTTCGACTTTCTCTTACTGCATTACATCCGGTTTTTTAAATTTTCCAAAAAAGTTTCTTCTAATTTTTTGCAACACATTCAATGTTTAGGTCAATATTGTCGTGAGAACAGGAATCGCAACAATACTTCCGAAAGAAGCTTAAAATACCCCCTCCCCCAGTCCAGAAAACCCTAACTTAAATTTTTCCCAAATATTTTGTATAAAAAAAAAGTCTGGTGTGAAGTTTCGTTAAATAACTGAATAATTCTCTTCGAAATTATAATCCCTAAGGTTATTTACTAGATGCCTTCAATGCTTTATCAATACGAGATTCTACACTTAATAAAAGACTTTTTTGCGGGAAGCATAACTTTTATCTCACAACAAAAACTCCTTAAATAAACTTATTCGAAAAAAATGTTACAAACTAAAGTGATAGTTTTCTACGTATGTATGGTGAGTATATTAAATTCAGTGAAACCCGTATGAGTTTTTGTAGTGAAAATCGCAGAAAACTTAAAACACCAGTTGAGTAACGCTGCACTTCCGGCCAACCGATTTTTTTCAAGCACGGAATTTTGCCCACAGACATAATTATATATAAATAATAGAATCGTAGAATGATCTATAATAGCACTTTTTTGAGGAATGCTTTTTTTTTGGAAAATTGTGGAAAAAAAAATGAGAAGCAGAACACTTAAGAAATATAGTGTTTTCCGGTTAACCGATTTTTTTGTTTGAACTGTTTTCCAAGATATCAAACTTCGGTATTTTCTATGATTTCCTTTAATTTTGTTATGCTAATTATACAAATAGAGAAAGCCTGACAGATCGACAGTCAGTGCTCAGATTAAATTGTAAAAACAGTTTCCAGTTTATAAGGGACCTAACATTTTTCTGGAAAATTGAATGAGATCGCAATATTTCCTGTTTAACAGCAGCAACAGAGAGTATAAAATAAAAATAAATAAAATATACATTAATTCTAATTATAACTGAAATTACTAATATTTTTTTTATAGGAGAAGAAAAAAATACAATAATAATAAACTTACTAGTAGTTTGGAAAACATCATTTAATATAGTAAAAATGAAAATAAATTCAAATGTGAAGGGACGCATCACTATTATAACACTGAACACTTTCTAGCTCGTCACACTTTCATCTGCCCGAGCTATTTACATTTTATGTTTTACAAACAATGGAGAGAGAGATATATGGGGAGTCACTCACTAACTCACATAGAGCATTTAAAATTAGAAAGTTATTCTTTATAGTTGTCAGACTGTCTGGTAGATTGCACTAGCTAACTGACATATACATTATAACAAATCAGCTGTTTTAAAAACATCTGTTTTTTTTTTTTAACACTAATTGATCGTCATTTTTTAATTAATTTAAATTATATTATTAATATGAATAATATTAATATATGCTATTTAAAAATAAGAGAACGTAAAAAAACAAAACTTAAGTCATACTTTGGCACAATTCAAAATAATTTTTGTTCAAAATTATTTCTATTTTTTAAACCATTGGTCCACTTCCAAAGTTTTCTTTTTGTGACATCACCAAAATCAAGTTAAGCAGTGTTCATTTTATTTATTTAAAATTGCAAATTCTTCAAAAATTTACAATATTTTTCAAACTTTATTAACAATCAAGTTTTTCTTCATGTAATCCATTAATGGTTTTTGGTAGTAATTCTTGCGTTGTTGATATATGGATTTGTTTATTACTGTTTATCAATGGTTTTATTATAGGTTCCTCTTTTAAATCGATTATGGTTTCTTTGGACCTGCAAAAAATAATAAAATATGCAAGTATAAGGATGTTATAGAAGCTCACATATGTATATGAAAAAATTTTTACAGTCTTTCTAAATTTTTTTTTCTCTTATTGCTGTAAGAGATATGTTTTCGCCGGAAATACCTATTTGGTGGTAATCTGAGCATGACAAATATGTGTTTAGCGAATATGTTTGTGGGTGTGAACATAACATAACGGGCTTCATTAGCTTGCAAGGTTTAACGGCAATATGGGCGAAACGTCGGTTTCTAGCAAACCCCTGACCCGGTCTCAACCTGGAAACTCAAATGTTTTTCATAAAGTGTATGATCCAGTTAAGGTTTGTGGTCAAAGTCCGTCAATAGAAAGTGGAGTGATGTTTTTTTTCTTTTCAGGTTTTTACACGAAAATGGCTTCGTCAATTTTCTTCAATCCTCGTATACTATCACTTTTATCTTAAACTTTTCTTCTAAGATAAAATTCTCAACATACATTTTTTGAGGGACTTTAAATCATAGGGTTTCCTCCAAAGTGATATTTCAAAACTGATTATGGTACGGTTAATTGCATATATATAATTAAATCTGTATAAAAAACATGAAATCGGAAGAAAATTCATTAACCAGAGGTGCGACTTTACAGATCTTTCGTTTTTTTGCGACTTCCTTAAATACGAACCACAGTTTTTCCTTATACGTTCTATACTGCTACAATATTACTTCTATTTGAAACATCTTTCGCAAAAAATTAATTTTAGAGGGTTCTAGGGGAGCTGAAACATTGGGCCTCCCCCTACTACAATGCTACTAGTTGAGCTTTGAGCTGCCATAATTCTGCTCGAACCTTGCCCGCAGGATATTTCAAGCACACCTACCAACCTTGCAAAGATATCTGTGACAATGCAATATTTGCAATCATCGCATTATGGTGTTTCTCATTCATGATACACCGGCCAATGGCAAACAGAACGCTATATTGATGAATGCCACTCCACTCTCTGCCGGACGTTTTGAGCTTGTTGCAAACTCCAACAGTAAAGAACACTAAATATTCATTCTCTTGTATAAGAAGTTTTCCTTCCTCTCCTTATACCAGATTTGAGTGCCCATCTTAGTTGACCAAAATTTTGAACAAATTTTTATTCCTAATTGTGCTCATTATTTCAATTCGCCTACAACATCGTCATTCGCCAAACAGAAGCATTAAATGTAGTAGGAAATGCTGACAGACGACTTTTCCTTTTTAAAAGTCAAATTGTTACAAATTTCCTTCAAACTTAGCACTTTTTTAAATATCTAGTTGCCATCAGTATTATTACAGATCTGGAAATAATATAAAATTACGTTTTGAAGGGAGCGGATGTCTCAGCTTCCTTAAACTCCCTTAAATCAATTTTGTTCGATAAGTTTCAAACAAATTGATAAGTTCTATAATTCTGAAATTAGAATACCAAGTTTAAAGAAACTGGTTGTCTTTATTAAGAAAATTGTGGAACCTGAAAAGTCCATCAGTAAACTGATTTTCTTCAAATTCAGAATTTGTTGGTACTCTTTTAATTCTCATTTACATTAAATAGCTTAAAGGACAGCTATGGTACTTCAGAGTAAAGCATTACTTCACTCCTCCTTTGAACCCAGTGAAATCAATTTTCCCGCAAAAAATGTTTTAAATAGAAGTTTTATATTAACTTTGCACTTCATGCGAGTATTCGATTTGTGAATTATGTTCACATCACATACTTTTCAAAAAATTACTTCTTCACGCGCAAGGAACCTCAAAACACGTATTTCCAATGATACAGAAAAACATGAGGGATGCAAATGAGTAAGTTTTAAAAAATAATAAAATATCATAAAAATAAATACCTTCTATTGAATGAAACAATCAGATACATATAATAAACGGCCATAGCAATTCCGCCGGCAATAAATAAAAATGACATAATTTGTCCTATCACAGGGCCAGCCAATGCGAATTTCACTTGCCAAGCTAAACTTTCGGTGATTGTGGCACGCTGTTCGAACCAGATCATCGGGAAATATATCGTAGGAACATCTTTGAATAGACTGTAACAATATGGAAGTTGAAATATGGCTTGTTAACACCATAGCTGTAGGTTAAAATTAAGACTGAAGGTTTTGTTATGAAAATCAGAACATAGCAAATATACTAGATAGTTCACAATAAGATTCAAAATACTAACCTAATCTTTTCAATTGGAAGTAGTAAAATATTTATTTGAAATCTTGCAGCAACATCTAAAGGTATACCGGTTTCCTGAAACAAGTAGTGAATGCAATGAGAATCCTCTTCTTTTTTCATCTGAATTGTTACACCAGCGCTAATTGAGCTATAAGTAACACAATGAAACTGACACAGCTCACACACAAAACGAGGGGAGAAGCAACTCAGCGGTAATACTCCTCAATTAATTATTCGAAGTAATTGCTCTTTACATATGCGGAGAGAAGCTCGCGAGGACATGGGCGCCTTTAAACATCTGGGAGGTTGATCTGGACTACAACAAGATGATACATTTCGGATAAGAGGATTAGATTTGGAATAAAAAGTGTGGTGGTCTTTGTTATATCGGGTTGAGATAACCTTACTAACAAAAGCTGGATGAATAGTTATATTTGGAACATAAAATGGAGCGTCAACGATGGTGCAAAGGATTTTGGAGTGAAGGGATTGAATTCTTTGGAGATTTTGAACATTTTCGTTGAACCGCATAGTTTGATGCCATATTCCAGGTAGTTTTTAATATATGAGTCGGTTGTTGCTTAATAAGAGTTTTGATCTGTGGTCAAATAGTCTATTGACTGGGCGATAGCGTTTATTAAGTTCAAGTTTTTTTTTAATCTGGTAAGTAAGAATGTTAATACAAAAATGTAAACATCCAGGTTTCTTTTGTGTTCTTAGTAAAATTATAAATTGCTGAAGATGGCCTCATTAGAGGAAGAGGTGGAGAATAGTTTGACAGGCAGTAGAAGGGGGCACCGGAAAAGAAATTTTTCAACAGAACCTACAGAGAGCAAAATGGAAACAGTTCCTATCCAATAGCCATCCGCATTAGATTTCTCTTCAAAATCGAGATCTCAAAACATTCAACAATATAGAAACAAAGATCTACATACCGGCTCAAGCGTTATATATAAATTATGCTTTGCACCATCCGGTCTCATTCCGTCCACTTGATCTCGGTAGTATTGATCAGCTAAATAGAAGTGTGGAAACGAGACAAATCCGGGCGCACCATATCTGCATGCTGTTACATTCAAAACACCTGACGGGCTGCACACCCCATTGCAAAAACATTCATTACTAGGATCCAGTGTTCCATTATCAAAGGAATATTCATTTCCAGCATATTTATATCCAGTAATGCCATGTATAACTTCTTCATTTGTAAATGATAACTTCAATGATCTGGAACAAAAATTGGGAGGTGAAGAAAATTAGAATTCGTGTTCATGTGAACAATTCAAAAAGATCAAGATGGGTAGAAATATTCCCAGAATTGAAATAATGCTTCACCAACAATCAAGAAATTTTAAAACCCAATATAAGAGCATAATTCAATAAGTAAAGAGATAAATAGTAATAGCTTTGTCTGTAACGAGAGAACACTATCCGGAGGCCGGCAGTCCAATGAAAATGCTCCTGGCGGAAAGGACCATAGATGTTGATGGGTCTTAAATTAAAAAAAATTGTGTATTAAATAAATCTCACACTTTAATATCTATTTTTTGACATAATTCAGTAACACTTTTCTAAGCTCTCTTTGTTTTGTTTTCGATATTGACAGTTAACAAATGTTTCTTTTGAAATGTGAGAGCCAGTTTTGCACTTTTGTTTCCCACTTCGTCGTTGCCGTAAAACCTGACGCTATGTCATGACCCTATGAAAAGATCAAAACAAAACAAAAATCTTCGAGTACTCTTTCTTGTCGCTTTTTCGCAAATCATACGATGTTTTCATTTATAATTACTCGGCTGTCTTCTTGAAGTGATGAGCATCAATTCATATATGAAACTGTGTGATTCAAATGACAAGAGTTGAAACCTTAATTAATCGTTTTGCACGATACAAATCAGACACACTATATTTCATACATCTCACACCATATTTACATAGTTCTTCGCCCCTTCGGCTATCAAGCGTTAGCGGCCTTACACCATTTGGGAATAAATTTCAGAAGATTAACCCAAAAGAGCTGATTTCTAAAAGAGTTGCGGTCGTTATAAAAAAAGTTATGAATACTCAAGCAGCTGTTATAAAATGATGACAGGGATACCAACTCAAGATATTGAAAGTATCGTTATTCTTATATAGGATATTCCTTAATTTCCGGTTCTTTGTCTCTGTATTTACTGAATGATGTATTGATAAAATTAAAATACCTGCACAAATCTGGTGAATAAAATTCTATTCCTTTTTCTTTAGTCTGATTTGGTGGAAATAATTCACCAGCTGATCCATTCACCATACCACAAGGTTCAAAATAAAAGTTGGTAACATTATCGTAATTCCAATTATGTAATCTTCCTAATTGGTAAATATCATTAACACCGGTATCCATATTAAGTACACCTTCGAAATCACTAGATTCATTTCGCTGCAACAATAAACAAAAAAAAAATCATTGCTGTTGAATTGTTGTTATTGATGCAACACAAATTCAAAAGCCAGTTTAATTTAAGCCAATGTGTAAATAAAATCACTAAAAAAAGGTTTAGGTACCACCTCTCATCTGATTCGAAGGTTCTCCACAGAAATGCTTGCTACTTTACTGAATGTTTTTTCAGTTTCGCAATTTTTTCGAAAGAGCCTCCGATTTTATTCAAACTTGATATATTACAATGATACATTGAGGTCGTTGAGATTCAGCAACGACAGGATCTGTTAGAGTATGCACAATCGTGGATATGGAGAGTTTTGTTGCCATGTCCCAAACAGAACCAGAATCCATCTGGTCTGTTGAACTCAAGCAACGTTTCAGACACGTATTTACACATTTTTTTTAAAATGGTCATCTCCTCTGATGTACCATATAATAATGAAGGATGTATCTTCTGGTTCTTTGTATATAAACAGCTACAACTTTTATTTGAAACTTTTCTCCGGAAAAATTCATTTAAGGAAGCTTTGGGTGGAGAGATGTTTTTTTTCCTTCTGAAGTGTTATTCTGTTATTAAATTTTATTATAATACAATTCCATCATTAAAATAATGTTAAATAAGTTGTCAAAGTTGTGTGAAGAAAATCGGTTAACCGAAAGTGCGTTTTTACAAAAGTTATTACAATTTTATCCCTAAAAACACCGTCCGACTTCATTATATTCTACCGCGGCCATTCATTGTAATTAAATCTGTTGCCGAAATTCCGAGTTTGAAGAAAATCGGTTGATTGGAAGTGCGTTGTTTTTACTGAAAACTTTTTTCCATTCAGTTTTAGGATTTTATTACCCAATCTAGGTGAACGACACATACAAAGAGCTAATATCTTTTATACTTTTATTAGCAACATTTCTCCGAGTGAAGTCTTTAAGGAGACTTTTGATGGAGGGGTGGGGTTATTTTTCCTCTAAAGTGCTTGCTTCATTATACAGTTTTACATCTAAACAATATTTTAATTAAAAATAAATAAATTGGAAAAATTTTGAGTTTCAAGAAAATGAATAAAACTGAAGTGCATTTTTACTGAATAGTTATTTGCGATTTTCTCCATAAAAACATTGACGGATTTTATTAAATTTAGTGCACTAACTATGAATATACTGGACCACTTTTGTTTAAAACTTTTTTCGGAGAAATTCATTTAAAGAAGTTTGAGAGGAAGGGAGGTGATGCTTTTCTGAAACAAGTCAATTTGTTAAATTTAGATTCTCTAATTGACATAAAATTGAAAAAAAGAAACATTTATAAAAATGATAAGTTTGAGAAAATTCGTCAGTTACAGTTTTGTAAACTGCAGTAAGAGAAATCTGAGTGTATTTCACTGTTCTTTTTTTTTGTCTGCGAGGCTTTTATTTTTTTATCGTGAGGCCTAGGCATAGTCGCAAATAACTTGGGTTTTTTTTTTTTGGGCGACAGTAGTGATCGCTTATCTCACCCATGAAAGGGGCACGTGAGTTAAGTACTTGGAGGTGGTCACAACCACTCCCTTGCAGGTATCTCAGTTAAATATATGAAAAACAGTGTCACTGTCACCTCCGATGACAGACAGAGCCTAAGAGGATGTGTGGAACCACTTAGGTCCACCAAAGCGCACAGGCAAATTCTACTTCACAAACTATTGGAACTACACTTTACAGACAAAGTCTACATTCTGGGTACCACATAACTAACACATCTAATGGCACAAAAGATCCTTCGGGTTGCCGGTTTATTTGTCTATTTAGCTAACTCTACAACCTTCCATTATACCGCAAAATCAACTCGAATACATTACCTTGTAAAACCAAGCAAACTTGTCGAACGGTATATCGACACCGATGAATGCTGGCAAAGTGCCGGCTATATCGATTAGTGGATCATTGTAGCCAAAAAACAATAGATCTCCCACTTTCTTCTGTATGTAGATCTTCTGTCCGGTTTTCTTTATAGTTAGCGATAATGGTCCGGTCATAAATCTAGACCAGTCTTTAGCAGTAACTGCAGCGCTCTATTCATAGAAAAGACAATAATTATTAATATAAAAAATAAATTATAGTCCAATGTTACATAAGATAAAATAAAAAAAAGTTACAATGGCAACTGCATTCAATGTGGTCACAATATCATCCAGTGTGCCGTTTGAATTTTCTGCATCGAAAAACCATTTTCTAGCTATTCTGAATGTCACAGTGCCGTTTGAATTCATCACAATGTGCGTCTTTTTCTCTTCTATACTGAAACAAATTAACAGTTTTTAAAATAAAAAATTTGAAAATAAATGCTGTGAAACACACACAACTTTCTCTTACTCCTTTAATACAATTATATATACAATGACAATTTTCTTTAAACTCAAATTTTACGAATTTGTCAGATATAAATATGGACGCTCTAACAACACTCAGCCAACTACATATACAATTTAAAAATAGCGCCACAAATGCCGCACAACTATCCAAACTAATTTTTTTTTTAAAAAAAGTTTCAAATAAAATTTATGCCTTTTTCTATGTGAAGTAGCGTACCAAGTTTAAAGAAAATAGTTTCGTGAAAATTCCAGAAAACCCAAAACCTATTCCATTAAAGTCGCACTTCCACTTAACAGATTTCTTCAAATCTGGAATTCTATCAATGCTTCCAATGTACAATTATTTTATTTAGTTGGTAAAACCATACTGAAGTGGTCCTTTCAGGAAAGCATAATGTTTCTGTTCCCCACAGAACCCTAATCCTTTTATGCTGACTAAAGAAGAAGAACTGTCTTGGACCACGCTTGAAATTCAAACACTAACGCTAGCTGATGAGCAAAAATATAATTTTCTTAATATTATTTTGTGCTATATTATTCACTTCATAGTAGGTAGGAAGGCCGTTTAAGATAAAGATTGTTAGATCAAAATATCCCTTTGCGATTACTGTTACAAAAATTTACTTAATTATCTAAGAAATAAACTACATTAATATATAGAAGTGGGACTTCCGGATGACTGATTTTTTTTAACAAAACTTAACTGTCAAGTACCCTGATAACGAAATATCAAGTTAGAACTTTCTACCTTTTTTTTTTAAGTTATGCTGATTACACACATATGTACATACAGACGAATTTCTTAAAAGCAGTTTTTCGGATTGAGGGGACATCAAAACGTGTATTTGCGCTGAAAGCTTGATAACGAAAATTTGGAATGAACGCAATAGTTTTTCTTCAGCAGAATTAATAAAGTATAAGATGATAAAAAAAAATGAAATAAATCATTTTTATTAATGGTCAATTAATATTTTAATTTACATCAATGACTTAAAGATGAGGAAATAAAAGTTGATTGTGACAATCATTGAGTGACTTTACAGACAAGTCAATATAATATTAACTATGATGTGACCTATTGCACTTGTCGCCCATAATGTTCGCAATTTACAAACCTATTTACCTTGTCGTATTCAAAAGCTTCTTCTTATTCTTCTTACTGACTCAATTCATAGAGAATTGTTTTGCCAATCTGTCGATCATAATTATCGATTATAAATCGTCTTGTTAATTTTTCCCCTTTAAGTATCATTTCTTATTGTTACTCAGAGGAATTGGCCTTTTTATGTACATATTTAATTTGCTGAATGGGGAAAACATTGTTACATTGTATGTAAATATGAAGAAAATATCTCAAATACGAAAAGGGAACCATTGTATCTGACACAAAGATGTCGAACAAGATTAACGTTACTGTTCCCAGAGAACTCCCAAAAAAAACAATTTACCCGGAAAAACAGTAAAGTGGCATGAACAGTGTTTAGAGAAAATTGTTGGAGCCATTTTCAAGAATATCGTAAAATTCAGTGACGTCGCACTTTCCTTTGATGGATTTTGTATATAACTTTCATATCAAATACAGTGGTAGTACCAGGTTTGAGTTTCCAGCGATTTTTCGTTTGTGATATTTTGTTCAAAATCACATTTGGTTTTTCCTCCTGAGTTTTATCGAACTCAGGAGTACTCAAGACATGTATTTCCAGTGAAAACTCAATTTCGATCGCAATACTTCCTCTTATTAAGTAATAAAGGGAGTTTTAATGGCAAATATTTGCCAGTCAACGATGATCATTTGAAGAAACCTTTGAATTTTATTTTTTGGGGATATATTTATTCAATTGTATGTTTATGTAAATATTTAAACACCTGACAGGCGAATAGCCTTGAAGTCGTAAATAAGTAAAACATGCTTTTGTTTCAGCAAGCTTATTCGTTATATTTACTGATTGCTTGAAACATTTATGGCCCTATTATACTCGCCTTTCATTACTCTCAAATAAATGATGAAAATCTTCTCAAAATTTGATCAAGTGTTTCCGCAAAACACACAATTTTCTCTCCCTATAACTAGAGTATGTGACAGCCTCCAGCAAAACTTAAAACGGCAGTTTAGAGTTTGGCACCGAATCACAGATTACTCTAAAACTCCTCTAAAATCCGTATTCTTTCTTCAGTTTTTCGCGATTTTCTCGAAATTGTTGATGGTTCCAACAATCTTCATTAACTACTTCCTTCTATTCACAAACGCCCTTCACTTTTATTTGAAAAATTTTCCCGGGAATATTGATTTTTTGGGGGGGAGTTCTGTTTTTTTTTTTTTTTTTTTTTTGGAGTAGCAAGTAAAGCATCCCTCTAAACACAACTTTACTGAAATATATTGTAAGACGGTTAAAGGGCCAGTAATTTATACTTAGTCATAAATACTTAAGAAATTGTCTAAACGCTTTTAATTAACAATCAAGCATTCAGTGAGATCAATGTAAATATGACAACATAAACTATTTCATAACCTGCTCTAACCTTCACCTAGCCGCCAGTAGAGGCAGCACCCTTACAATATGGTTCTACCATAACCATCTAATGAATATGGTATTTATTTAACAGCGTTGCTGCAATACCAAATTTGAAGCAAATTGGTTAACGGGAAGTGCAACCTAACGGAATTGGTTTTGGATTTATTTTGACATTTTCTCGAAAATGAGTGTAACAATTTTCTTTTAACTTCGGTTGTGAATTGCACAGTTACAATCTTCGACTTTTGTTTATAACATCTTTTTTTGAAAGAATTGATTATAGAGGTAACTGAGGAATCTGTGACCTAATATTCCATATTTTATTTCGACCTACAATGTAAGCATTTCAACTATTACCTGACTTGGGTAAATACTCTATGTTGGGGTAAATGAATGAAATTTCCCAGTTTAAATAAAATTTATCAACTTTTATAACTGTATTAACTGCAGCAAAAGGAAGTCGTGTGTGAGTTTTTCACTCCAGATTTTTTTACTCATAAGTGATTAAAAGTTTACATTATCGTTGACTCTATGGATTCTGTTGATTCTGTCGTTTAAAGAAAAATATTTTTAAACCTTCCACCGATTTCTTATCATTTTCACTAAATAGATGTAAATCAAATGCATTTATAAAAAAAATATGTTCTGATTAAAAAAAAAAAACTTAACTTACTTGAACCTGTACGGACCCATCTGTTGCAATTTCGGCTTAGTGACATTCAATTCATGTGGATTTGTCCAGTTATGAAAATAGAAATTCATATACATTGGCACCGGTGTGTCACGCCATAGTGCAAACGTGCGTGAACCTTCAGTGACTTGCATTTGCTGTAAATAAGTATATTAAGGTGTTTTAATGATTGTTCAAAAATCAGTGAGGAATTGAGAATTTGGGGCTAAATACTTCTTCCAACGATTCTGGCGAGATTCCCAGGCTATGTATATAGGTCGGCCAGAATTTCTTAAAAAAATCTCGGTAACTGAACGAACTACTGCCGACTTGGTCAAATGAATATGAAAAACATAAACGTTACAGACATTGTGTTATATTGTAGGAATTCTGCAAGGTTTACAAAAGACCATTTCTTTCTTTAAGAAGACTGTTCATATAAAATGTATTTAACTGGCCATGAATAAATATTAATCGTGCGTCAATATAGTAAGTAATCAAACAGCCTTCCTAACCTTACCTCATATAATGTCTTTGCTTCGGTTACACCATTTCTAGCATACTCATTTCGAGGGTTATAGAGCCTACAGTGGTAGCTGATATGTGCACCTACTTGTATTTAGCAAGTTGATGTTGGGTGTATGTAGAGTAATTGACTGAAAAACTCTTGCGTCCCAACAGATTTATTGGCTCCCTTGTGTGTTGTGTGTGTCAGTGCATGTTTAGAAAATATAGTCGTTTGAAGAATGTATGCAATGTATAAATTGAGTTGCATGATGGTAAAGCTACCTCTTTGGTCGGCGCTAAACCCAAATGGTTCTAACTCTTAGCAGACAGTGGATTGTGAGGGTGCGGGGGATTTCAATGTTGTGCGTGTTGTTAGACTTGACCCACCTCAAGATCGTCAAGATCGTTGAAGAAGTGACTAGTCTATCCCCCCCCCCCATCAAAGAGGACTCATTCACACTTATACATCATATACATTACGAATGACTAGATTCTATGTAAAAATACTGACACCCAAGAAAACCATTATGGGTTTTCTAGATAGTAGGTGATCTGGCTTTATAGCCACTCCTATTCATTCTTTCGCGATATAATATAACATTTGATTTTATATTGAATATGTGTTTTCAATGAAATCAAAATTACTTACACTGTGCAGTATACTTTTAAATATGGCCGGCCATGTGAAGAAAATTGTCGTACCAAATATGCAAAATAATGCACCAATTGCACCGAAAATATACAGCCTCATACTGATATTATTTGGCATCACCATTCTGTAAAAATAAAAGAAACAAAAATAAACAATTATGTGAAACAACAAAAAAAAAGATTACATTGAAATTGAACGGAGCCAATTCATAAAAATAGTTTTTGCTCATATATTGATCAATTCATTGATAACATTGTCCAAGATTAAAAATCTGTACTGAACATAATAATTGACAATAATTACTTTCTCTTAGTCCTGGTGAGAGAGAAAGTGTAGCGATTGTGTCAAATTTATGAAATTGATTTTTGAGGTCCTCTTAGTTCGAAAAAAGATTTTTAGCGAATGGTCTTTATTGTGTTAACAAAGTATCTATCTCAGAAACAAAAACCGCATGAAGCTCTAAATCGGTCCATGCATCAGAAACGAAGATTTCGGGCAAAATTCATCAAACAGAACTGCAACTTTACTGAATGTTTTATTTTCAGTTTTACCTGATTTTCTCGAAAATGAGTCCAACGGTTTTCTTTAAATTTCGCATAGGTACTATCTACATACATAAATGCCTATCACTTTTTCCAGGGAAAATTGATTTGTGGGGTTTCTGGGGGAACAATAGCATTATAGTTTCCTCTAAAGAACCATTTTATAATAATATATGGTTTTACACCTACATAATATTAATTCACGGAAGCGCTGATAGAATTCGAAATAAAAAATAAAAAAAATCAGTTTACAGGAAGGGCGAGTTCACAGAACAGGTTTTTGTTTAATTTGGAATTTTCTGGAAAATGGTTACATCAATTGCCCTTAATCTTGGAATGCGCTGCATGATGGTAACGTGTAACTTTTATTCGAAACATGTTTAAGGAATTAATCGATTTCAGAGGGGTAATAGTGTCTGTCAGTTAGTGTAACTTTAAATTTGCACAAGCTTTCTTGTTTTCGACATAGAGCGCTCCACCTAATGACACTCAGGTATACAAAGTAAAATCCTCACCACCTGTTATGTCCAGCCCAACTAAACATTATAACGTTGTAATATTATAGAAAATTTCTTTATTAAATTGAATTAATTAGAGTAAGAAAAAGCTGTGTCACCAGATTTTTTTTTTTGTAACATTGAAAATGTTTTATGGGAGGTGATTTGATAAAAATCATGATGACATCTTCCCGAATGAGTGCCTAACATTTACAGAGACAGTCAAACCAGTTACGTACATTAATTATACTGTTTGTATTTGTGTAACCAATTTCGATTTCAAACTGTGTGATTGGTGTAAACATGTGAAACTTGTGAAAATACAATAAAGTAAAATTAAATCGGCGTGTTTTTTCTTGACTTTTCTTTACATTTAATCCGTGTGGTTGAGCTATGGCACTTCTTTGTGTCTACGGTCTTTCTGATGGACGCTTGGCTTTCTTGGAGATGTTTTGCTTACAGATAAAGTAAAGGAACCACCTGTCTTGCTTCACTAGTAATATTTTTGTTGAGCGGATTGAGAGGGTTGTGTATGGTGACTAATTACAGCAGTTTGTATTGTGGCCCTCTCTATTCTACATGTGTGCGTGCCACTTTGTCAATCTATCATTTTCTCGGAACACTCTATTCTTCAAGAGCTGTCACAAATCACCAAGTTTTTATTTTTTCTCTTATAATGCTTTGAAGAAGTTTATTTTTATTTTATTATTATCAATATTGTTCGGTCTTTTTATTTTTAATTAATCAATGTTTTGTTTCTTATTTCATTCAACTGCATTCGCACAGTTTTACTTCAATAAGGCGTGACTCATTCAGACGGTGATTACCATAAAACGATGTCTTTATAGTTTGTTGCAAAATTGTAAACAAGAGAAAAATATGTATACATATATACAATAGACGATAGATTCGTATAATATACTAGCTAAACCTGGCCACGCATAGCTGTGGCTCAGTCTGATTTAAAATTATTAGGGAAGTAAATAGAAGTATGATAGTTAACATAGATTCAGCAAGAGAACACATCATTCAATTTAATACCTTACTCTGCGTTGCTGTGAACTGAAAGGAAAGAAAGGAAAAATGTTTTTAACTGAAAGAATGTTTTTAAGAGCTGAATGAGCTGTTCTACGTCCTTCCATCAACGTAGAAGCATTTTATGAAGAAGCAAGTGCTAACGCAATATGGCCATTTGAACGGATTTTAGCCAGGATTAAGGAAATTAAGAACGCTTTTCTAGTTCCATCTGGAGCGTCCAAAAAGTAAATCCACCGGATTGGTTGGTCACAGCTTGTATGATGGTATCAAATGCTATCTTTTGTTCTTGAAGGAGTTTCAGTGTATTCTCTAGCTGTAAATCACTTCTGGTGTATGATTGCTTCCTGAGCAATTCTCTCTCAAATGTTGCATTGATCGACCTATTCGGTACTGTTACTCTCAATAGTGCCAACAACTTGCCACACATTGCAATACAAAGATCCTCAATGAAGATTAGCGCTTCATTGTATATTTCTTCTGTGAAATCCAAGTCATGATTGCGTTTCTTGACGTATTCTGTGCAGAATTTCTTCGGCAGACAGCGCGCCACGATCGCAACGCGTCTGCGTCTGTCTATTTCTGCCAAACTGACGAAACGCTCGGAATTTGCCGTTTCCGTGGGAACTTCGGAATAAAAAGTATATATAAACACTCTTATATAGAAATGTAACGTTGTGTAATAACTTCAAGTCAATCCATTGACTACTTTTCGAGTTTTGCGGCCACAAACATACGGATGCTGAATTTTTATATATATATAGATTGAAATTACACTTTAGAGGGAAGCACAACCTCATCCCTCCGCAATAAAATCCATTCAGTAAACTTACTGTCAAGTCCCCTGGTAGAACTTACATCTGGTTTGAACTTTCTTCGGTTCAGAGTTTTTGAGTTAGGCTGGCCCAATGACACATACATACACACGCGCAAGATGCACAGGCCAATTTCTAGAAACTACTCTGTCGGATTCAGTGGACTCTTTAAAATATTTCATTTTCTCATAAGCAAGAGAAGATGAAAAATTGTTAAATGAGTTTATTTGAAACAATTTTCCATATTCACGAAAAAAGTCTCTGAAGGTTTGTGGACATTTTTATAACAATATCTGAAGGCTTTATAAACAAATAAAGCTATTTTACCTCTTTTTTTCAAGCTTTTTAATAACACACTGCCCTAAATAATGGAAATTATTTCCTCTTAATGGTTTTATCCTTAATGAAGGAGGCTGGTAAATTACCTAGTTGCAATACATGAGGAATTAATTTGTGCAATTGGTGGAAAACAAAAATAATATGTCATCTTTATAAATACATCATTATTTAAAACAAGGAAGAGATGCATTAAATGAGTTACATTGCGGAAATGCATTCCAGTTTTTCAAATTTTTATAGTGATTAATTCTTTGACCTTGTAAATATGATATTTTTCTTTTACATTACTATTGCAATTGCATTCTATTTGGTGTTTAAGAAAATGTGTAGATTTCCCGAGCTTATTTTGGGATCAATCAAATGATATCGTAAATTGCTGTTTACTATGCAGTTTCTCTTCTTGCCGCAATCTTGACTAATTTTCCACCGGAAATGCATTATTTCCGGTCTACTGAGCGAAACATATGTTTTTTGAGTTATAGATGTGTTGGGGATGTGTGACTGTGTAAGAAAAACAATTGAGAAACTTAAAATCAAACTTAATTGAGGAAATTCAAACTTAATATTCCATTTAAGGCTATGGTGGCTCGTGGATATTAAGAGTGGAGGTTCACAAATAAGCAGTAAATAAAAATGTAACTTCGTTAAATTAGTATTGCCAAGTGTCCAAGTGTTTCGTAGTATTTCAATAAAATTTGACTTTAAGTGTACACCAATAACTTACCCAGAAATATTCTGTAAAATTATAGATCCGTGTATTTCACCAGCAGGTTTTTCTTTCGCGCCCCTTTCCCCACATTGGTGTGAACACTCACACGACTTTCTCTTACTCCTCTCAATGCAGTTATATATAAAATGATAATTTTTTCTTTATTTTTCAAATTTAAATATAGAGGTGATGGTGGGGGTGGGGGCAAGTGCCAGCCTTTCAACAGAGGCAGGTAGAGAATGATGCGCCAATATTATTGAACAAACAGATTTCAATTTTTACTCTTCACAATCATCTAAAAAGAATTTTATTCAGAACAATGTTCTGAACAAATGAAAGTGATACGTTTTTATCTATGCAGCAAGCATTCCAAGTTTAAAGAAAATCGTTGTAACAATTTTCGAGAAAATTCCCCCCCAAAAAATCAAAAACCTACTCTGGGAGATTCCTATTCTGGATTTTTCGTTTTTGTGATATTTTGATCACACTCAGATACAGACAATTTTTCGATCTCAGAGGACCTCAAAACATATATTTCTGGCGAAAACTCACTTTGGATAATTTGTCACGATTACAATATTTTCTCTTACCAGGGAGTAAGAGAAAGTAAAAAATCGTCAAACATAACGTAAAATAATAGCAGTAAGAAATATGTAGTGGGAATACTGCCCACGTGTTTTCTTCGTATTTAGGTTACTCTTACTATTTAGGATGGCTATTTAGGATAGCTTACTCTCTATGTGTAATACGGAGCAACTAGTACACTAGTAACTGGCACAATTACCCAGTAGAAAGGGACCGCCTTCTCTCACAGTAGTAATGCTCTTTGGCACTCCAACACTTCACTGGACACTTACAAATAATAATAATAAAGGCACTTTACTTTCAGAATCGTCAATAGAGAAGACACTTTTCTCATCATGTTATCAAGCAATTACTGACACTCTTTATAAAAAGTACAAAGAGAGATTATTTGTAATCTTATAAATACAGATAGCTTCCTATTCGTCATGTCTTATCAAAATCAGGGCAATTTATATGACCATTGACCATTACAAATAATCTAATGTTATATTTTATTTATCATATCAGTAGCAAATAAACAACTTTTTTTTTGTAACTATTTTATGTTTATTGCAATTAATGAACATCTATTTATGATTTATAGATAAGTAAATGGCTTTTCAAAGTAAACATAAATATTAGTGCGCAAAAATTTGAAATTCTAGCAATGCTTCTTACGTATATTAATAATATATAAATGTTAGAACCGTATATTGTACTGAAGTGGTGCTTTTTAGGGAAGTTTAACGTTACTGTTCCCCCAGAACTACAACCCCCCCCCCCCAAATCCATTTTCCCGGGAAACATGTTTCAAATAAAAGTGATACTTATTTATGTGTGTAAGAAAATCGTTGGAGCTGGTTTTTATAAAATCACGAAAATCTGGAAAAAAAAGTCAATAAAGTCGCGCTTCCTTGATGGATTTCGCCTTCGTGACCTTAGTTTCTAATGCCGTGATGGTCCCTCAATGGAATACCACGTTTGAGCTTCCTACGATTTTTCGTTTTTGAGTTGTTTTATTCATACACACACACACACTCACACACATAACTATATATGTAATATATAAAGGTTTTCCAAACTCAGGGGACCTCCAAACATGTATTTCCGGAGAAAACACAATTTCGATAATCATAATACTTTCCTTGACCAGGAGAGTAAGACAAAGTAAAAAGAGATTGTTGAAAGAGAGATAAAAATTCCAAGTTTATTTTACAGACGTACCCATTGTAATACAGTGTAATCTGTGGGGCTCGCATTGTGATGAAGGTGATATAATTAGTTTGAACGCTAGATTGAATGCATTACACAAACAAGCACGCACGTACGCAAACACACAGACAGACACGTGACATTATAAAATTAGTAATTGTTTCACTAAATTACTGAACATCATTTAAACCATTAATTAATCTTTTATTTTAATTATACAGTTGAATTTGTTATTTTGTATTTTAATTGTTAATAGATGACTTTAAGGAACACCACTCTCAGGAGCTTTACTATTATTAATTATTCGTTTTTTAACGTACGCTCTTTTTAATTCCAATGGACACAATTAAATTCTGCAAGAGTCTTTGGTAAAAGATTTTTATACCCTTGCTTTGATTATTACGCTAGCAAGAGGAAGTATTACGATCATATCAAATTTACGAAATTGTGTGTTTACAGGAAATACATGTTTTGAGAACTCCTGAGTATGAAAAAAATATATCAGCGAATGATCTGTATTTGGGTGTGGGTGTATGGGGAGTGAAAATATATATCAAAAACGAAAAATCACAGGAAGCCCCAAACTTGGGTATTCCGTTTGGCTAATTTAACATGAAGGTTGGTGACTTGCGTCTGAGTGTTTGTAGAAAGTTCATCCACAGTCAATCTGCGATCGTCACGGAGCGCATTTTCGATTTTTTCCACAATTTCGTCAGTCACAATTGAAGGTCTTCCGCTCCTCTGATCATCATGCACAGACGTACGACCGTTTTTAAACTCGCGACACCACTTGAACACACTCGTACGATTCATAGCTTTATCACCATATGCAGTTTTTACCTCATTATAAACCTCAGCCGGAGTTTTTCCCTTCCAAACGAGATAACGGATGACGCCGCGTATTTCACACTTGGCGGGAGATTGGATTGACATTTTTCACGAAACGTATTGTCGCGTCGACAGTTCTCAACGTACTGACCCCGAACCGGTCTCGTTGCGGAGGGGAGGAATCAGGCAACACGACAGTGTAGCCAACATGTCGAAAACAAAATCCCTCCGGCTGTGAGAGCCTCAGTACACTTACTTACTGGACATGCCTCGTACAATACACATCTAGTTTTGTGTCTTCGTTTTTAGTGATTTTTAAGTGGCTTTTAGTCGATTTTTTGTATTTTTTGTGACCATCAGTAAGATCATAGTGTTATCTAACTATTTCGGTTATTTTTATTGCGTGATTTCTATAATTATAACAGTTGTTTTGTGTATTTGTGAATAATTTTTATCAATTATTTGCCAGTTTAAGTGGAGAATTTTTTTATTTGAACTTTGTTTTGTTGATACAATAACATGAGTCAACCTTTGGAAGGGGATATATGTAGGGGTACAGTACCAAGTAACATGGCTGCTGGGGGCTGTCAAGGTGGAGTTGCGTTGCTTTCTGATGGGGGTTCGGACACTCATACTTTGATGATAACAAGCTTAGAGACACTTAGAGTTAATTTAACTGATACAATAAAATCGGAAATAACCTCTGTCAAGACGGAACTTCAATCTGTCTCCTTATCTTTGAATAATTTCAGAGACGAAATGAAATCCACCGTATCAAGACTCAGTTTGTCTGTTAAGGATACAGAAATAAAAATTACAAAATTGAGGAAAGATTTGAAAACGATTAATTCTCAGCTTCTTGATACGCAATCAGAATTGAATTACACACGTCAACTAACCAATTTTACAGGTATAAGAATTTTTAATGTTAAATAAAAGACAGACGAAAATCTTTATCAAATAACTAAACTAATTTTTGATTCTGTGTGTTCTGAATGTTCTGATAATATTATCGATTCAGTATTTCGTCTTAAACCTAAATCTGATTTAATTGCACCAATTAAATTTAAATTTGTCAGGAACTGTGACAGAGAAAATTTTCTTAAAATTTGGTATTTCAGAAAAAGTCCATTGGTTATTGAATCACTATCTGACGCCCATTCCATAAATATATTCGAAGAGATGTCTCCGGCTAACATAGACTTGTAGAATCACTATCTGACGCCCATTCCATAAAAATATTCGAAGAGATGTCTCCGGCTAACATAGACTTGTTTAAAAAAGCTAATTTATTAGAGGTACTGGTTCTTTAAAATACGTCTGGTTTCGGAGGGGAAGAGTTTTGGTGAGAAAAGATGACAATTCTCCCACTGTCTTTGTCCAAACCCTCAAAGATCTGAATAGATTTTTGAGTTCAAAATCGTTATACTCTGAAGAGGATTTGGAAACGGTAGAGACTGAATCTTCTTCGCTCACTACTCAGCAATGTTCAAAACAATTACAAGAAAAGCAATCAAGAAAGAGGGTAAGAGGAGCACCTAAATCTTCTGGACCCTTGGACGATTTTTTACAGCTTCGCAGTGCCCCGCATCAGAGATCATCATGAAACCAACTATTACTGAATTTGTCACATGGAATATCAGGTTATAATCAAAACATTGAGATTGATTTCTTGTTGAATTTTAGTATAATAGGTCTTTGTGAAACTTTTTTAACTAATGATATTTTGTTTACTTCGCCTATATTTTCTAAATTCAAGTATTTTTTCTCGCCTGCAATAAAAACAAATTATTTTGGTCGAGCTAAAGGCGGTTTAGTTCTTTTGATTGACAAACAAAATTATGAAGCGGTAGAATTAAATATTTGTGAGCATTGGATTACAGTTAAATTGAATAATCGAAATTTTCATTTCATATTTTGTTTGATTTATTTTAAACCATGTTTATCTGATGAAATTCTAGAACAGTTTTTCAATACGGTAAATATTACAAAAAATAGATTTAATAATTTATTGTTTTTTTTTCAACTTTAGATATCTGTAGAAAAAGTAAAATTAACTCGTGGTCCAGCAGAACTAGACTAAATGATGCGGTAGCCTATTATATGGTGCACAAGTATGGAGTTTAAGTTATCTCACCACTGTTGAAAGAGCCCACCTTAACTTTTACAAACGGTTGTTTAACTTAAACAAAAATACTCCATGTTGGATGATCAGGCTAGAATATGGCGTTGTACACTCCAATTACCTCGTTCTAAAGCGAGTGCTTACTGGATAAAAAGAATTCTTTATATGAATAATGACAGACTTACGAACATATGCTACCTGAAACTCAAAGAGAAACACGAATTACAGGAATCCATTAAATATAATTGGTACACCCAAATAAATGAGTTACTCTTAAAATTTAACAAAAATCATATACTTTCGGAAACTGATCCATACAAATTTAAAAAAGAAGTGAGTAAAGTTCCGGAAGCTTATGCAGATTTCTTAAAAACCAAAGATTTAGAACTCATAAATCTGTCTAAATATAATTCTATCTACCGTCATATTTACGGCCAGAACAACACGTTTCAATTATACGCACTAATAGATATTCCATTTAAAATAAAAAAATTACCTTCTCAGATTAGATTATCAAGTCAATATCAGATAAAGATAACATTAAAAAATCTAGTATATGTCATTAAATCTAATGAGATGTGCACGATTTGTAATCAGAAAGTCATAGAAGACCTTTATCACATCGTTGTGAAATGCCCAATTTATCAAGCATTTAGGAATCACTTCATCCCTTACGTGTGCGACATGTCGCCCGAACGCTTTACTGAATTATTAGAAGCAAATGATAAGAACCATCTTAAAAACTTTTATTACTTTATTTTAAATTGTTTAAAAATACGTGCGTTTATAACTAATGAATACATTAGTTCGCCTTCTTGCTGTTTAATTTTGTAAATTTGCTCGTTTAGTCGGTTTATTCATATAAAATTAAATAAGTAAGTTGGTTTATTTTTTATCTTGGACATATATATAAAGTACCGTTATCGGTTTGTATTCTTTTATCCCCATCAAAATATGAAATTTTGCTAATCACGTTCTCTCCGAATGTACTAATTAGTTTTCACAATTCATTACTTTAAGACAGCATTGATTACGTTAATATGATAATATGTTTATTGATTATATACCTCTTTTTGTAGCTATATATTACTTGGCAATAATTGCCAAAAGCCATGAAATTTTGTTTAAAAATTACAATTTATTCTTGTATCTTATTAGTTATTAGTATTTTATTTTATATTACTTAATTTTGTTTTTAAGGAAAAATTGTTTATTTATTTAGTTTTGCCGAAGTAAAATTATGGCAGTCAAATTATTTTTCTTTTGTACTTTCAATATGTAAAACATGGTAATGTGTGTATGGAGACAACTCCACTTGTACGGGGGTAATCCCCAAAGACATATAAAGATATTATTATTGTTTTTCTTCATATCAGAAACAATACTGACTTCTTCAGTGTCACTCATTCCTTTCTTGATCAACATTTCACGGAGGTAGAAGTTAGTTCTGCTATAAGAAAATCGAAACACGGTAAAGCTTGTGGCTTAGATGGAATATCTTATGATGTTTTCAAAATATTGCCTTCAACTTGGCTCCTATACCTTCAAGTTCTTTTTAATAGAATCATGGATGCCGAAAAAGTTCCGGATGACTGGGCAAGGGTTTTATTTCATATGCTATATAAAAAGGGAGAAAGGACCAACCCTAATAATTACCGGTCTATATCACTAGCTAATTGTATTTCAAAATTGTTTACCCAAGTCCTTTTAGATAGGCTGGTTGAATTGGTAATGTTAACCGAGATTATTCCCGAGTCACAATCCGGATTCCGCTCTGGCCGTGGATGCTTAGACAATTTATTTATTTTGCATAGTCTTGTTCAAATTAGATTAATGCGTAAAAAACCTTTCTATGCAGTGTTCGTAGATTTTAGTAGAGCTTTTGACAACGTGAACCACAATATACTATGGTCTAAGCTGTTCGCTGTTGGTGTAAGTGCGAAAATTATAAGAATTCTTATTAATTTGTACGAAAAAGCAGCAATGTGCGTTAAAAGTGACGGATTAATATCGTCTCAGATTAATATCACTCAAGGAATCCTTCAAGGAAAAAGCCTTTCCCCTTTCTATTTTCTTATGTGATATCGAATCTTTTTTCGGGAGTAATGGTGTATCAGGTATCCCTGTGACGAATGGTTGCGACATTTAGACTTTGATGTACGCCGATGATTTAATCATATTTGGTGATTGATACACCGATGTCATAAATAAACTGAAATTGCTGTCACTCTACTGTATTCTAATCAATTAAGCGTAAATATTTCTAAAACAAAAATTGTGAAATTTCACAGAGGCAAAAATAAAAAAGAGCGGAACTTTTATTTTGAAAGTTCAAAAGTTGAATTGGTTAACGCTTTTAACTATCTTGGTGTAACTTTTTCTTCTTCTGGCTTGTTCTCATTACAAACTAAGTATGCTTCTTCTAAAGCCAAATTGGCGCAAGGCCTTGTTATTGATATTATAAGAAAATTCAAATTTCCTACGTGTGATGTAATCGATAAACTTATCGTATGCCGCCCAGGTTTGGAGCTTTCGTTAGATTGATGTGTACGTGTGTGGTTTGTGCTTTCGTTGATTGGTACGTGTAAATATAGAATTTTATAAACGCATGTTCCATTTGTGTAGATCAGTCCCTAGCTTCATGATGAGGCTAGAGTTTGCGTTAGTACATATTAAAGTTAATATTATAAAACTAACCCTAAATTGAATTGCAAAGATTCTGTCCATGGACAGTTCAAGATATCCAAAAATTTTGTTATTTAAAGCTTAAAGAACTCCATGTGTCCAATAAAATTAAGAATGTTAAATATTGGTTTACACAAGTGGAGAAATGTTTAAAGGAAATTGGTCATGAACACATATTGTTTATTAATAATTCCGAAGATTTCAGAAGTTCTCTTGTTCATGTTGTGAATACCTTTGAATATAATTCTAAAAACTCTGATTTAGACCAATTATTTTCCTTTAATTATAATTTGTTTTATCTAGATTTTTTTGAACCAGCTCAAGAAATGCAGCATTATTTACGGTCCAACCTAAATCCTACATTTAAACGATTTATAGCTCAATTTAGATTGGCAGGAAAGCACATAGCTAAATTTACTTATAAACAATCTTGTTATTCATTTGATCCTTCTGCCAATTGTCCTTATTGTAATAAGACAAGATTTTTACCATTTTTATGTTGAATGCCCGCTATATAACTTACAGAGAACTCATTATATACCTGAATTAATGACGGTTAGCTCTTCGGAGGATTTTATAAAAAAGATCAAGTTGTTATTAATTAACAAAACAAGTAACTTAATTTATTATAGAATTTTTTGCTTAAAATTTAGAGATTTCTATCTTTCTTTTAAAGCCGGTATTGGACAAGTTCTTAAAAAATTATTTATTGTGGAAAAATTTTAATTTTGTGAGAATATGAATTTTATTATTTTTATATAATTTTACGTATATATTTGCTGCTATGTATCTTTATTGTTCACTTTATATATTTTCAGTTATTTTATTATATAATAGTTTTTTGGTAATTAGTATGCTTTTCTTTGCTTGTTTTATAAATATTTTTATTAAATATGATTTTTAATTTTTTTTTGGTATACATATATATATTATGTTCATTAATCAAGTGTGATTTGTTTTTTTTTTTGTAACTGCAATTCTTTCCTTACAAAGTTGTACTTTCAAAATTAAATAAATAAATAAAAAAAAATTTAACGTGAAGGTTTCGACAAAAATCCATCAACCGGAAGTGCGTCTTTAACTAAATAGTTCGTTCGCGATTTTCTCAAAAATGGCGCTAAAGTTTTTCATTGAAGTTCGTAGACTATCTAAACTTTTAAATACTTATCTCTTTTATTTGTAACATACTAACATTTTCCTGGGAAAATTGATTTTTTGGTGGGTTCTGTCTCTTCCTCTCCAGACAGTTACATCAAACGGTAATAAAGAAATTTCGTCTTTAAAGGCAACTGTTATCAATGAGATCTACAAGTGGAAGTTGTGAGAATATTTCAATCCAGATTTTCTTGTTATAATTGTTTGGGAGAACATCATCCTTTACACAGAATAATTTCATATTCATGGGCTCATTATGTAAGTATTTTCTCTTTTAAATTCTGTTTTAGATTACGTCAATTTGTTTTATCAAAGTCATTCATATCATTTTTTTTTTAAGTTATATTCATGTAAAGTACCAACGATTTGTTTGTTTCTTTGTTTGTTTGCTTTTGTTTGTTTCAAAGTTTTTTCTTTTTTCTTATGTTCGTCTCTTTTTACATTGTTTATTTTTAGGTCGTCAATATACGTAGATTTGGTCATTCATATTGTTCAATTTTTATCATTCAGAATAAAAGATCCCAGAACATCCAAATACCATAGCATATACTTTGCAGATGATACTGAAATCCTTTTCCCAAACCTTGAACCACCAAATAGTTACCGCTTTCTACAAGAACATATTCTACAACTGGAATCTACAATTAGACAAGCAACTACAACTGGAAAAAGGAGGATAAAAGTTAATCCACGAAAAAGTAAATACAATCGTTTTTATACTGGGTAGAAAAATCCTCCCACTCCACATTAACCATAATCTAATCTCTCCTATATACAACGTACGTTACCTGGGTTTCCAGCTACCCAGGTAGACAAAAGACTGACTTGGGATTTCCACACTAGACTCAAACGACTTGAACTAAATTGACGGTTCAGACAACTCTCAAGACTACTAGACAGACGATCCAAACTTTCATTACAAACTAAAAGACTCCTCTACCTACTTCTACTGAGACCTGTATGGTCTTATGGTACAGAAATATGGGGGAACAACCAAGCGTTTCAATTCCCACCGTATACCGTATGCCAATATTCGAAAAATTGTCAACGCACCCTACTAGTTGCTAACCTCACCATCCATACTGATCTAAACATTCCTTTCGTTAGCCATCTAGCTAAAACTCGTATCCTTAAATTCCATTCATCCACACTACTCATCCTAATCCTTTAATTCACCAGCTTTCTTCAAACACTATCCCCGACAATCCACGCAGGCGGGTGAAGAGAAGAGATGGCCCCGTGGGGCTGGGGTGCCCAGCTAATGGAATAAATTAAGATAGTGGAGTTCTCCAATCCAGACTTCTGATATCTAAGTTTTCATTTAACATATTTACTAAGTCTATTTTTGCAGTTGTAAATATCAATAAAAGAGAGAAAGAAAAAAGAATAACAGGATTTGGTGAGTTCTTGCTTATTCTTCTTCATCCTCTTCTTAATCCTTCCTTTGGATGCTGGAGGTGTTCTCCAGAAAGTAAAATGAGGTTTTACGTTCTGGATTCGCAGCAAATCAGGCCGAAAGTGTTTACTAGAGGATCCTCGCAGATGCTTATGGCAGACCCAGCTAAACTAGGGCAGTGTGGATTCTTAAGGATTATGGAGGATCTATTGAACGCACACTGCAGGTTCTGGAAATAAAAAAGCCTGTTAGCTGAGGATGAGATAGAGCTCCATGTCCTCTGCTATTGTGAGAGGCTGGCATGCGTGAGATTTCTCCAACTGGGCTTTGAATCGTTAAAGGCAACGAACTAGACAAAGACCCTCTGAGGTGGTATCAGGGCGTAATGAAGCACCAGATTTACGTACTTGCTCGAATGTTAAGCAGTTAACGAATGTTAACTGGGGGATTACACAAATGCTTCTTTTGGGTCGCGGTGATTGCGGGCCATTTGCACCACTTCGCCTTTTTTATTCTATTCTCCTTTTTTAAAAGGTATTCCGATTTCAAATATTTGATATAAGCTGAGTGAAGGCTCCGCTCCCCCTACGGAAATTGAATCCGCACTAAATCCATGTAGAAGTATATATTGAAGAAAAACACAACCAACAGCAGTGTAGCCTTATACAAAATGGCTGCTTTAACTGTTTCTATTTGTTAGCAAAATATTACGTGACGACTAAATAAAAAATAGTGGATAAAAAGATTAAAATGTAAATATAAAGAAACATGCGTAATGAATTTCATCAGCCGGTGGGGGGGGTCTGGTGCACACCCCACACGGTGGGGAGTCTGGTGCACACGGGTGGCTTCTTTTTGACTGTTCGGTTATGTTTACGGTAATAGTTATGTAACAGCTACTTAGCTTACTGACCCTTCTTTACCTCTCGGTTTACACATTTTCTGATGAAATTCTGCCCCTTTAAAAAGTAATCTTTAAATAAGGGGGCCTTCCACCTGTTAATTGGGCAGAATGTAGCCATATATCTCCAAAGGATTTTGACGTCACAGTGACTTTTCCTGACTTAACTAAACGGACAAAATTAACTTTGACCAATAGTTACACCCCGCTATTATTTCATCGAAGGGGAAGTGTATTAGCCACTTTTGTCAGAAATTTACCTGATCGTGCAGCTATTCCCGTCTAAAAACAATAATTGCACTTAGTAATATATTTTTGTAGACTTAACTATCAACATGATTTACCATCTTAGCATTACAATCATTGTTCTTTTTTTATAAATTCGTACTTACTTCTTTTTACTTTCTTTTACTCCTAGTAAGAGGAAGTATTGTAATCGTGTCGAGTTTTCACCGGAAATATCCATTTTGAGGTCCCCTGAGTCCAAAAAAGTGGTTTTTAGCAAATGGTCTGTGTGTGTGTGTGTGTGTGTGTGTGTGTATATGTATGTGAACAGCAAAGCTCAAAAACAAAAAACCGTAGAAAGTTGAAACTTGATATTCCGTTTAGGTATCTTATGGCAACGGACGGTACGTTATCTGCCACAATTCCTCAACCGGAAGTACCACTTTACTAGTTAGTTTTTTACTTTTTTGCGTTTTTCTCAAAAATGGCTACGACGATTTCCTTTAAACTTGATATATCAATACACATACAAAGAGCTATAACTTTTACTTAAAACATTTCTCTAGAAAAATTCATTTAAGGGCAGTCATGAGGGAGGGATGGTTAGGTTTTCATGTAAAGTGCTATTTCAGTTTATTAGACAATTCTGTCATCTAAATAATGTTAATTAGAATTGAATATGTTGTTGAAATTCAGAGTTTGAAAAAATCGGATTACCGGAAGGCGTTTACTTTACCACTTTACTAAATGATTTTTTTCACTTTTTCGCGATTTTCTCAAAAATGGCTCCGACGATTTTCTTGAAACTTCCTATATAAACTAAACATACAAAGATCTACAACTTTTATTTAAAACATTTCTCGGGAGAAATTCATTTAATGGCACTTTTAGGGGAGGGGTGGGTTATGTTTTTCTCTAAAGTGTTATCATAGTTGATTTTTCTATTTTTTTTTTTTTTTTTGGCCAATCAGTTGGACAGAAAGTATTGCGATCCTGTCAAATTCTAGTCTGCATCTGGGTGAATGAAATAGCTCAAAAAACGAAAAATCACTGGAACTTAAATTTGATAATCCAACATAAAGGTTTCGGTCAAAATCCGATCAAAATTCTGGTTCAAAATTTATTGATTTTTTTTTTGGTTCCAGTTTTTTTTTTATTTTCTTGAAAACTGTTCCAATGAGTTTTTGTTTTTTTTAACTTCGCATACCAACTTGCACACATTACAGGACTATTGGTTTTTTTTATGGGGTGAGTTCTGGAAAAAAAAATATTAAAATGATATGGGCATCTTCGCAGAATGCCTCCACAAAATTGGCCGAGTATTCGAAAGTGGAAAAGGGGGAAGACCAGCTCATAGATGGGAGGAGGAAATACAGGAAGAAATTGCTGGAAGCGTCCTCCGAGAGGAAGTTTGGAATGTAGGGAGCTATGGATACACATGCCTTGAGGCGAACCCGAAAAGAGAAAGGCGCCGGAAAGTAAAAGTAAGCGTTCTGGAGTTAATTAAGGCTTTTTTTTTATAGAAAATATTAGGTGTAAAGAAAAAGCTGTAGTGCAAACTTTTGGACACTTTTTTTTTTAGTTTTTCGCGATTTTCTCGAAAACAGTTTCAAAGTTTTCCCTGAAAGTTTTTTCTGGGCTCTTATAAATGTATTAAATTTTCCTAAATCTTACATTTTTCCGGAAATATTGTTAATTCGGCAGGTTTCTGGTGGAGCTGAGCTTCCTTCTAACTGTCAACAATTCCATTACCAGGTGGGAGTTAAGTGAAGTATTAATTTAGTAGAAACTCCGACTTTTAGGAAAATGTGCCAGTTAGACCAATAAGAATTATCTAAGAATAAGTCGTTGGATTTAATTTATTTCACAGCAGATTCATATCAAAGTAATCAATATCGATTAATTCATTATTATATTTATTTTCCTATATTCATACGTATACTGGGAAAACCACCGCTAAATAAATCTGTGTGCGATTCCTGACCCTGGAGGTTTGGTTTCTGACCCAGTTTCAAGGTACTAAATTGGGAAAATTAG
Source organism: Triatoma infestans (assembly GCA_011037195.1). NCBI lineage: Eukaryota > Metazoa > Arthropoda > Insecta > Hemiptera > Reduviidae > Triatoma > Triatoma infestans. The sequence goes on from JAAEAF010000203.1 coordinate 121,469, forward strand.
CGGACTCTAGTCGTGAATGCTGAAAACTCCCATCTGGGGTAACCAGGCAACTGTGATGCTTTCGCAGCCCTTGGTCCCCAAGGACTTTTGTCTGACCTACTTTACAGAAATTATCAGGCGAAAGATGCGAAGATTGGAAATGGGTAAAGTAAATTGCTATTCTATTTTAAGAGAAAACTCAATAAGTCATTTCTCTGATTATTCAAATTTATCCAATCTTCATATAATTGTTAAATTGAATGAAAACTATTAACTCAATATATTGGTGACGTAATAACAAAACTTATTTACTGGATTGATGATATATGGAATTTTCCTTCAATTTGAGAAGATACTGGAATTATGGTTAGAAAATTGATGAAATTAAACTTATCGATCATTATATAATTTAACCAACGTAGCGCCCCGTTCCTGCTCCGGTGACCCCAGGTTATACTATATTACCATATTAAGGGCGAAAATCTGCCTTCTTTATCTTCATTTCATTAGTGAATTGATAAGGTTCTTTGAAATAGCTCATTTGACTAAAACGTATAAATAGCAGAGATACCTAAATAGCTGCGGCTCCTAAATAAAATAAAATAAAATAAAAAAATCTGGTGTGAAACAATCACACAGCTTTCTCTTACTCCTGGTCTCAAAATTATAACTGACAAATGTTATAGTTTGTGTAAAACCTGAATGAAAACAATCATTCAGTAAAGCCGCACTTTCGCATGAAAATGATTTTGGCCGAAATCTTCGTGCCAGATGTGGTCGTGATACTACTTTGACGGAATACTAAGTTTCACACAAACGCGCACACATGTAGACCATTCGCTAAAAACTTTTTTCTTCGTACTCAGGGACTGGTAAAATTTGAATTTCCAATATGTACCAAGTTCGCCGAACTTTCTTCTTACAACAATAAACAGAGAAGAATAGAAAGAAGAAGACGCAGTACCGGATTCCAACTGGCGCTGGTGTCATGAGTAGCATAGATATGCATCAGATGTTGCCTAAGTACAATCGCTATTATAGTATATACAATCCTTGTTAACTTCTTGCTTGGCTGCCCCATTTAAAATCCTATCATCAACCAGCTTTTAAAAATGGTTACATAACTTAGTAGTAATGCACCTCAGACTGACTTTAATTAATAAATTACATTATTTTTGTTTAAATAGTACCTTAAACATACAATTTTTTATTTTCTTTTCCTATCGGCCATTATTATTATTTTTTGGATGAAATATGATGAAATCTTAAGAAAGAAAGTTTTTCAATCAATCCAATGTAGTACCCAATAGAAATATGTGACGATTTCCGCCGACTCAAGCGTCCTTTTAACGAATTCCCGTTTTTGAGTTATACTGACCACTTAATTTTACTGACTTTTTCATGTTCCGAGGACCACAAAACATATATTTCAAGTAAAAATTCAATTTCGAAACTTTCATACGATCTCAATACATCCTGTAATGAGGAAGGAAGTAAGAGGAAGTAATAAAACCCGTGAAATATCTGAAACTTGGAATTTTTACTTTTGTTTAAATAAAGACGAGCAATGTTGAATTGAATTCGGAATAACTTTTTCTCAGTTAGCACAATATAAACATTTCGGATAAAGAAAGTTGAAAGATTGTAATTTCTTTTCCATACTTCTATTCTGAAAACAATTAATACTAATTAATATTTATAAGAATATCTTAAATTAATAATGAATTACATTAATATAAAAGAGAAAAATATCTTAAAGGAATATCTAAAATGAATATCTTAAATTAATTTTTTATTCGAAATAAAACTGGAAAAAAAAGAAGTTATAATAAATCAGTAAAATATTCTGAAATTAAAGGAAAGTCCACAACCATTGTTTTTGTTTAATGTAGCACGGACAAGAAAATGGTGATTAAGTATTACGTACGTAATTCGGCAATGATTTTTTGCCTACTTTCCTCGTTAATTAGAGGTGATGCGAGGCCAAGGCGGTTGCTTTCCACATGTGTGCGTCATAAGCAGGCGCTACGCTGGTGGTACCCTACCAGAAATATGCGCAACCAGATATATACTTTAGATCCGGCATTTTATCCATCGTAGCATGCATTATTAATGTTGTTCCTGATCGGTTTCAGATTCTCATCCAGGGTCAGAATAAGGCTATCAAATTCGTGTAGAGAGTTGACTTCCGTACAGATTGATACAATCAACAAATGTGGGGCGTGACAGTAACATAAAGTTGAAGTCAACTCATTACACGAATTTGAAGGCTTAATGTGTCAACGGATGAGAATCTGGAACCGGTCAGGAAGAACATTAACATCCATACAACGACGGATAAAATACCAGATATTGTCCAGCACTGCGGACCCATCTACATAGTCAACATATATTTTAGTCCATACTTTAATAATGACGCCTCGTGTAACGTAACTTCACCTCGTTTATCTCATTTCACCGAAACCGCACAACATTTCGCTGGGCAAAACCAAAAATCTGATGTGAATACTCACACCTTTGTCTTGTATTACCAGTTGAATGCAATGACAAAATTGGTGTAGATGTAGGGCTACGGGGAGATAATCTTCTACCTAGGGCAGTAGTTGAACTGATTACAATGCAGTTCCAGAAGGCATAGCCAATAATAAATAATCAAATCCAAATAACACTTGAAATTTAACAATCCGCAGAAACCCCTTGAAAAACAATTTTTCCGGAAAACTGTCTCCAATAAAAGTGATAGGCACTTATAGATAGTATGCGAAATTTAAAGAAAATCATTGGATTTGTTTTCAGGTAAATGCGAAAAACTGAAAAAGAAAAGAAATTCATTGGACCCTTTTAGAGAAAATTCGAAAAATCTGTTTGTTAAAATCTCGCACTTTCGGTTAAACAATTTGGAATTATGGCAACGCTCTTAATCAACGGTCTGCTGATAATCTACAAACTCTGAATAAATAAATAACATCTTTAACTCTCATTAACAACCATTCACTAGAGTGAAAATAAAACTTGCTGGAGATAAACATAACCTCACCGTTCCAAGGAGAATCTTTTCAGTAGTCAACTTTCCCTCAAATATCTGTCAAATAAAAGTGTTAGAGCCATATATATATGTCAAGGTAACCATATATATATGGCTCTAACACTTTTATTTGACAAATATTTGAGGGAAAGTTGACTACTGAAAAGATTCTCCTTGGAACGGTGAGGTTATGTTTATCTCCAGCAAGTTTTATTTTCACTCTAGTGAATGGTATATATATATGTAGTTATATCATTCTGGCACCGTTCATGTAACAACAGAGATAATTATCAGGTATCACATGAGACGGACCAATCTTACCTTGGAAGGTAACCTGATGCTGTAAGAATGTTCGAAAAACAAAACTCCTAAACATTCTATCAAAAGGAAAACCTGTGAAAGCCACCGTTGAAAGCATCTCAAGATGAATTGTAGGATGTCCATATTGCTTTCCCTGCCAAAAACCCGCTTTTTAATTTATAACAGGCTTTCATTGCCAGGTTTTTCACCTTCCCAAAGAGGGGCGGGATTCTCAACAAGTTTCCATTACAGCTGTTGCAATTTACATTGCTATTACAGAAAAATTGTCTTCAAAATTACATTTTTACTAAATTAGTTGTGTTATATCAATGGAAGAATATAAACTTAGGGAAATGCATTTTTTTTTGGAGAAAAGCATCAATTTTTGGAGAAAAAACTGTTCAGTAAGGAGTCGCACTTCCCGGCAAACTTTTTAACTTCGAACTCAAAATTCTGACAACATTATTTAATTCTAATTAATATATTTAGAAGGTAGAATCGTATAAAAGGTTGAAAATAGCATTAAGAGGAAAGGATCTCCCTCAAACTGCTTACTCAATTTTCAAGGAGAAATGTTTCAAATGAAAGTTGTAGATTTTTGTATGTGTGGTTGATATAGCAAATTTGAAGAAAAACGTCGGAGCCATTTTTGAGAAAAACGCAAGAAAGTGAAAGAAAAAATTCTGTAAAGTGACACTTCCGGTTGAGGAATTTTGACAGATGACACTATCGGATCACATGGTGACATCTAAACAGAATATCAAGTTTAAACTTTCTACGATTTTTCGTTTTTGAGCTAAGCTGTTTTCACATACGCGCGCACGCACGCACACACCCACACCCACAGACCTTTATAATATATACACCATTTTATATATGCATAGATGGCGTACAGACCATAAAGTTAGGAATGCTTTTGTTGTATACTCTCATGGAAATATAATGGCCGAAGCGGAATATAGACTGAGTTCCTTATGCTCAAATAACCAAGCCAAGCTACTAGCAATCCTTGAAGCCCTTTAATTGGCTGATAGATCTTGAAGCCAGAAATAGTATGGCAGGTTTTGTTGGATATGCTGGCTAACCCAAAGAAACAAACCTATTTGGCATTCAGAATAAGAGAATTTTTGATTCGTCTGCAAAATAAAGCGATAATTCGCTTCAGTTGGACAAAAGCACATGTAGAAACCGCCGGCAACGAAGGGCAGATTTTCCGGCGAAACAAGCTGCCAGGAATATAGAACTCGAAGAAAGATACAACAAATATACTCTTTCACACTTACTTAACCACTGCAAGGAATATGTTCTTCACGAGTGGGAGCAGCTTTGGATGAACTCTATCAAGGGCGAGCAAACGAGACAATTCTTTCCTTCAGTAAAAAACGTTTGAATATTCCCGAGTTTAGGTCAAACTTCAAAATAATGCAAGTATTGACTTGCAAAATACGTGCTACATGAGCAGATTTAATATCTTGCAATCAGCAATTTGTCTATGCAACAGACGTTAGACTACTTGCTTTATCACTGCTCATTGTTGGAAAATATGAGAGCCCCACTTATTCAGAAAGTTGTTACTCTAGGATACTCCTGGCCAGTTGTGAAGGTCGAGCTGCTTAATAGTGAACTTATTCATTCATTTGTAAAATATATTTCAGATTTTGATTTCGAAATACTATAAAAAAAAATAATGATAATTACAATATATTTACATAATATGCGCGTATGTATTATTTATATTTGTATGTGATTTAAATAACAATAATAAATAAGTGTACGTAATTTGTAAAAATAATTGCGGTTTAATACAATTTATTATGAAAATATATAATCAGTTATCGTATAAATAAATTTACATAAGTTGAGGATAAAAATATTATAGTAATTTTATTCAATCACTAATTGTTCGTTAAAATAATAATAATAATAATATGGTGATACGGATTTTACCCCTCTGAATTTGAGTCTGAACTGACGAGGGTGGAGGTGGATAATGAGCCCCCACCTAGCGTGGGCGAGACCTGGCGGAGAAAGGCGTTGCACGGTCAATACCCGGCAGTACTAGATGGAGAATCGATTGACAAGGAGGCGTCCGTGGCCTGGTTGACGCGTGGGCTGCTGTTTCCGGAGACGGAAGGTGCCCTCATCGCGATACAGGACCAGGTTGTTTCCACCAGGTACTACAGGAACCGCATCATGAATGATAGTGGTGTAGCCGACGTTAGGTGCAGACTATGCCGGGCTGCACCGGAGACAGTTCACCACCTTAGCGGCATGCCCCTTGCTGGCACAAAGAGACTACCTCCAATGGCACAACAGTGTGGCCAGGATCCTACAAAGAGAGATGACGCAGAAACTCGGTTTAATATAAGACGCCCCCCATACTACAAGTATGACCCCCTGCCGGTGCTGGAAGACACGCGGTGTCTCCTGTACTGGGACAGAGAGGTATTGACGGACCATGCCGTCGCCAACACCCGGCCGGATGTGATCTGGCATAACAAAATAACGGGCAGGGTGTGGCTGATTGATGTATCTGTCCCGGATGACGCCAACATAGCCCGCGCGTATACCACGAAATTGGCTAAATACAGGCCACTGGCGGCAGAAATATCTGCTGTATGGAGAGGAGTCTCAGGGGTGGAGATAGTCCCGTTGATTATTTCAGCCACGGGACTTGTGCCGCGGTCGCTGGGGGAGGGCCTCTGCATGATGGGAATCAGGAGGACCATCTTATACGAGATGCAGCAGGCTGTGATACTCCACACCTGCCGCATTGTAAGGGAAGTGCTAAGGGAAGACGCCAGAGACTAGCACGGACATGTTTTTCTTTTTCTTTTGTTTTCATGATAGGACAATTATCCGGTTCCAGTAAGAACCTAAATACCAAATACTGGAAACAGGTTCCTCCCTTGCCTGCGGACCGCGAGGAATTTGAAAAATAATAATAATAATAATTTTGCCCTAATGAATATTTTATGTAAAATTTTATAACATGTTATACTTTTGTGAAAATAAAGGAATTTAAAAAAAATACAAAAAACAAAAAAACAAACACAGACCATTTGCTAAAAACCACTTTTTTGGACTCGGGGTACTTCAAAACGGATATTTCCGGTGAAAACTCGAAATCAAAAAATTCGACACGATGACAATACTTCCTCTTAATAACAATAAGATAAAGTAATAATGAAATCAAAGGAACAGGTGTTTTATTTGTAAAACATTTTCCCTAAACATTTTGTTAATTTTTAATGATACTAACAAGCGTTTAATTAATAAATTAAGGGAAAAACCCTGTTTATAACAAAACAAAAAAGCAATAAAAATGTAAGTATTATATAGGAACAGGTAAATATTTATTGTAATAGTAACTCTTTGTCTGGGAACTAAAAACAAAACTGTTCAATTTGTTTACTAAATATTAATAGTATATAAACTCCATTATTAAAATCTTTTCGTTCTAATTTTGTTCTTCTTTGTTTTAAAATAAAAATTAAAAATACACAGTTTGAATATCAGTTGATGGTTACTTGATACAATGTGGGAAAACGAATCCAAGTATAATAATGTTCAATTAAATTTTCATGAATCATGTTTCATAGTTTAAAGAAAAAACAAAACAAAAGAAAAAAAAAAACTGAGGTGAAATACTTACATATATTTCTATTTTAATAAAATTTAATGACCAAATTTAATGAAATCCATCGGTAATTTTTATGGACAAAATAGTTTTTGATAAATATTTATGTTCAGTAAAAGTTATGTTCCGGTTTACTCATTTTCTTGAAATTCGGAAGTTTGGCTGTCTAATTATTTCTAATTAATTTTCTTTCACCAATTAACTCAGATAGCACTTTAGAGGAAAACATAACCCCACGTCACTACCAAAAGCCCCCTTAAATGACATTTACCCTGAGAAATGTTGCAAATCAAAGTTGTAGCTCTATATGTGTAGTTCACATATTTATCAGAGATATTTTCCGTGGTGGCATCGATTTGTGGTCATCGACCAGTTTCTAACGTTTGCCCATCATCAGGATGTTTTGCCAAAACAATGTGATAACATGGACTTGCACAGAGCAAATTTAGTTTATACATTCAAAACATCTGAATTAGACACTGACAATACATCCTGATGATGGGCGAACGCCCGAAACCGGTCGATGACTACGAAAATAAGCCTGAAATATCTTTGATGCTATCCAGTTCTGCCGGACCTAAACATGACATTCACAAAACAAAATCGTTGGACCCGTTTTTGTAGAAAATAGCAGAAAAATGAAAAATACTTTTCAATAAAAAACCGCAGTTCCGGTCAACCGATTTTCTTTAAACTCGGAATAATAGATGTAGCTCTTTGTATATATGTAGTATATAACAGGTTTAAAGAAATATTGTTGAAGCGGTTTTCGAGAAAATCACGAAAAACTAAAAAAAAAAATCAGTAAAGTCGCACTTTCGGTTGATGGATTTTGCCCGAATGAAATACTGTTGTATTTATCGTCAATATTTTTCTCTATTTGCTTAACCGAATCTATGAAGAAGTAATTCAAATAATTCCGAGAAATATCCATAGCCATTGCAATGTACAATACTTCCAACAGTGGCTAGTATATCCGACTCACTGAAGTCACCGCGACTTCTTGGGTGTAGGATCTTTATAGGACCAAAAATCCTTCTTAAAACCTTACTTTCCCACCTGAATAACCTCTGTTCGACCGCTCTGGTTAATACCCATGCTCTCGAGCCATAGGTTACGATTGGACGCAGTGTTGTCTTGTAAATGAATAACTTTGCTGCCCGGGACATACATTTGCTTCTATGAACTGGTTGAATTGCCCAGAGACATCTAATGCAGGCAGCGATCCTCTCGCTAATGTCTTCACTCTGTTATAAGAGCTTAGAACAGCTTCCAAATATTTGAAGTCCCTAACTACTTCAATGCAGTACTCTCCTAGGATTAAGTTCCGTTATACTCTTCTTGTTCTTGTACTTAACACATATTTGGTTTTTTCGTAGTTTACCTATAATCCAAATCGTTTAGCAGCCGCATCCAGATTTAGGCTAACTTCAGCTCACTATGGGATTTTGCCAGTATTGCCACATCATCTGCGTAAGCTATCAGCACCATTTTATTGTACGATTGCCATTGACATTAATCTTTTATCATCTCCATACTATCAAAAGATCAACCAGTGGAGACATCAGATCATGAAGCCATAACAGCCACAGACATTTATACAACCTACATTCGACCACATTTAGAATTCGCAAATAGTGCCTGGACTCCATACTACAAGAAAGATATAGATGCATTGGAGAGTATTCAAAGGAAGTTTTCAAAACTCCCCCCTTCACTCAACAACTCTCCATATACTGAGCGATTTCTCCAACTGAATTTACCTTCCCTATCTGATAGACGTATTAGAGGTGACCTGATTGAAGTATACAAAATACTGAATGGGCACTACAAAGGACTCCTGGACCATCTCTTTTTGACCAGCGACAACACACATCTTCGAGGTCATGATTTCAAACTATTCACTCCGCATTCGAATTCCATTTTCATTTAGAGTTATACCTTTTTGGAACTCCTTGCCCTCAGATATTGTAAAAGCTCCAAGTAGAAATTCATTTAAAGCTAGGTACGATTCTGTATACCAGGAACATAGTTTTGCATCATCCCACTAAGCTTCAGCATGATATTGCAAACCTACTCATATCTTTTAATCTCCTTTTTTTTTCCTGTCATATTGATATAAAATGCTTGTTCATTGTGTGATATCTTATTTTCGTAGTTCCTTTCGCACTTTTACAGAGTTATTGATTATTATAAAAATCAAATTATTATAAAAAATGTATATATTTTATTTATTGTTAAAGACTTATTTTATTATTTTTAGTGGAGTGTTTTATTTGCTTGTTGCAGAAGTGTTTATTTTGTTGTTATAGAAGTGATTGCCTTATTATTTGTTTTGTTTTTGTATGTGTATTATTTACTTTTCGAATTGTCACTATAACTGGCATTAATTTTGTGAGCATTAACCGGCTTTAGCCGTCTGCTTTATAAATGTAATAATAATAATAATAAAATAATAAAACAGCTGTGTCTCCTCTTCAGTAACACAGCGAATATGATTAAAACCCTTCTGTTTATGTTAAATACATAAGGTTAATCACTTAAGCGGCGTTTACACGATCAATAATATTGACAATACTTTAGAGTATTGACAATAATATTGATCGTGTAACATGAAAAAAATGTATTGATGGTCGGTATTGACAAGAGTATTGATGAAATTCAGATTTTCTATTAATACTGAGAATTGGAGGGGATATCGACAATATTATTGGTCAGTTCAATAGTTTTATCGAACGTTGCAACTAACCTGTACAAAACAAAAGCGATACTATTATAATAGGTTAAAGAATTCTATGTAATGAACATCTCCTATAATATATTAAAGTTGACTGGCCCAATTAATTTAAAATTTCCATTTTAAGAAAACATTTCAGTTTGAACTCTGACAATTGCACTATTAGAAAAATCGTATGAGTTTTTCGCAGTTAATTTAATTTTTTGTTTCAAAAAGAGTTTTTATATGCCATGCTGTTAATATAGAGAGAAAATAGGCTTCTAACTTTCCTTCCGAATGGTAGACATATTAAATCACTACATGTCTACCTGAAAAGTCAATCAAACAATTTTCCTTGTTTATGCCTGATTTTGGTGGAATGTTAGATAAAGATTTAGTATTTTGCCTTCTAAGGTGTTAATAAAAAATAAATGTATCTAAAACATGCAACACAAAATTACCAGAATTATATTATATTTTATTAAATATATCATTAAGATAAATGTTTATTTTCGATGTTTTATAAAGGAATTAATTAAGAGTGAACGATAGTGGAAGTAATTTAAATAAGAAACATTAGAGCTGTCCCCCTTGAGTTTTCTATACAATATTAATAAAGTGAGCAAGTGAGCAGCAGGGTAAAAGAGCTAACTATAACCATGGGCTAAAATAATAGCTACGCAAGCTTTAGAACGATTATTCATTTTTTTAAAGGTTAAAAAAAAACAACTAAACTGATGAGTATAAACACGTAAATACACTCTCCTAGTGGCAGAAATAGTAAGTAGTATTGACAATAATATTGATCGTGTAAAGTAATGAAATATTGATAGTGGTTAGTATGAGTATTGATGGAAATATTGTCAATACTGGTATTGACAATAATATTGATCGTGTAAACGCCGCTTTATAATTTTGAAAAGAATTGAGTTATGGTCAGATATTTAATAATCAGTTACTTCCGTAATCAGTAAATTACTATTTATATCTGTGAAGGCACTATCTAGCAGCTGTTTCCTCTCGTCCAATTTTTTTCTGACTTGGAATTTTAGGTCAAAATTTTCTTCTAAAGTTGTGGCCTCAACATTACATGTAAATATAATGGGCATTATACTTGTGGTTAGAAGTTGATCTGAATGTGATGTTTGTATGAACGATAGCGCCTCTCCCATCCCAGGCAGTCCCCGCTAAACTTGTAACCATAGTTAAATTGAAACCTCACTCAAGATACCCCAGTGGTCTATAATATAAATTTCTGTGGAAAAGTATTAAAAATCAGTATGATAGATTAATTATCTGAGCAGTTAGTATTCCGTATTGAAAGAAATCGCTCTATTTGTTTTCGAGAAAATCTCGAACAAGATATCTGAAAACAATTCAGTAGAACTGGAACTTCCGGTTAACTACCGGAACTTCGAATTTTTTAAACATGGGATTTCAACGAGTTATTTAATGTTTTATATTGGTTAGTGTCGAACATACTGTACGGAAGTGCCACTTTACAGAAAACTTTAATGGTGTAAGCTCTAAAAGAAAAACTCCAAAATTCAATTTTCTTTGGAAAATGTCTTAAATTAAATAAAAGTGATCTATGATGTAGTTGGTATGTGAAATTAAAGAAAATCGATGACGTCATTTTTCAAGAATATCCCAAGGACTAAAACAAAAAAAATCTGGTGTGAAACACTCCTCCTTTTAATATATTACCATTATGTATAAAATGAAAAATTTCCTTTAAACTCGAGTTTACGTAATTGTTCTCGCATAAATATAGAGGAGGAGTGGGTAAGTACCAACCTACTAATCTTGGCAGTGATCATTATATTATGGTCCAGTAGAGCGCTCTAAAAACAATGAACCAACTACATACAACATTTGAAATTAACGCCACAAATTCCGCACAACTATCCAAAATGATTTTTTTCAGATAAATGTTTCAAATAAAAGTGATAAATTTCTGTCTATGCAGTAAACATTCCCAAGTTTAAAGAAATTCCAACAAACTCAAAAACCTTTTGTGTAATAATCGCACTTCTGGTAAACCGAATTTCTTCAAATTTAGAATTCTATCAATGCTTCTAATGTGTCTAATATTATGTAGGTGGTAAAAACCAAACATTATACTGAATTTGTACTTGAAGAGAAAAAAGCATAACGCCCTCAAAAATTCAATTTACCCGGGGAAATGTTTCAAATAAATGTGATAGATATTTATGGGTGTAGATGGTGCACGAATTTTAAAGAAAATCGATGCAGCTATTTCGAGAAAACCAAGAAAAATTGAAAAAAATCATTCAGTAAAGTCGCACTTCCGTTTACTGGATTTTACCCGAAATATATGACGCGGCGGTCGGAACTAAACGAAATACCAAGTTTGAGCTCCCTGTAACTTTTCGTTTTAGAGACATTCTGTTAAAAAACACACACACACACACACACACACACACCATTCGTTAAAAACATTTTGTCCATATTCACAAACGTTACAGGAAGCTGAAACTTGATATTCCGTTTAGGTACTAACAGCGCATCAAAGAAGAAGATTTCGGACAAAATCCATTACTTGGAAGTGCGATTGTACTGAATGGTCATTTTCTGTTTTTCGTGATTTCCTCGAAATCGCTTCCATTGATTTTCTTTAAACTTCGTATACCTTCTACACACATAAATACCTAAAATTTATATTTGAAACATTTTCCCGGGAAAATTGATTTTCTGGGGGTTCTGGGGAAACAGTAGCATTGTGTTTTCCTCTAAAGTACCACTTCGGTACAGTATATTGTTTTACCACCTGTTATATGAATGAGAGATATCGATTATGTATGCTAGAGTATCGATTATGTATGCTAGAGTATCGATTATGTATGCTAGAGTATCGATTATGTATTCGATGGAATAAGTAAAAAGAGGAGGTTTTGATAGCAGTGGAGTAGTGTAGTTGACAATAAAAGAAGGTAATTAAAAAAGATCTGATTGCTATATAACTCTGTGTATTTATTTTGATATCCTAAAACATGGTGTCAGGTGTTATATAAATCGCACTGATTATTTGGAAGCAGTTATTTGGATTTAACGAGTACAAATAAAAACTGTACAAAGAAGAATTTCAGGACTATGGATGAAGAAAGTGTAATGAAACAGAGGGCCCTTTTACGCTCCCGTCTTACTCGTATGGTGACATTAAGTGCATCTGATAAATTTAAGAACGCGGACATTCCTGAACTACGGGAAAGAAAGGATACCGTAAGTATAATATTGATGCAATTTAATGAATTATCTTTGAATCTGGATAATGATGAGGATTATGCTAATAAATTTGAACAAGACTATTTTAGTGTAATAGGTACATTTCAACGGAGAATAGAAGAATTACAAGTAAAGAGGGATTGTGAGTTAGATATTAAATGCCAATTGCGCCTATAACAATTCCAGTATTCAAAGGAGATTGTGAATGGAACCCATTCTATGAATTATTTAAATCTGTAATTCATGATAACAAAACGCTAGACAATGTGCGAAGGTTTCAAATTTTAAAATCAATTGTTATGTTGTGAACCCCTGAATTTAATATCTGGATTAGATTTAACTGGTGCCAATTATGAGATAGCTCTTACAAAATTAATTGATACTTATATCAAAAGTAAATATGTAGTATACAAACATATAAAGCGGTTTATAGATCATCCTAATGTTAAGTCTAGTGAGGGGCTTAAAAGTATAACTAATACTACTAGGTCAGTTTTAAATGCCTTAAACAGCTGTGGAATTGATACATCAACATGGAACCTTATAGTCTTTTATATAATTTTATCTAAAATAGATAAAGAAACAAAAAATCTGTGGGAATTGCAGGATACTTCATCAGAGTTCATTGACATTGAAGTAATGTTATCATTTTTAGAGAGACAGGTGCTTGTCCGTCGGGATGATGATTTTAATGTAGAAGATGTTCCTATTGACATAAATCGGGTAACGCAGGCAAAAAACGTAGCTGACCAATCGATAAAGAAATGTCAGAGGTGTGGAATGTATCATAAGTTTAAAAGTTGTCCGGCGTGGGGGTTAACAGAGTGTTGGTACCTAAAGCTCTGAGAACAGATATGTTGAACATCTTGCATACAAGTCATGTTGGCATTGAAAAATCTCAGGAAAGGGCGAAACAGACAATTGTAAGACTACGTAAAAAACTGTGTTGTTTGCCAGAAGTTTGCCCGCAAAATTATGAAAGAGCCACTATTGAGTCACCCGCTACCATCAAGAGCATGGCAAAACCTATTTATTGACATTATGACTTATGACAGGCAGATTATTTAGTGGTAGTTGATGCATACTCTTACTGGCTGGAAATTGTATCTATTAGAAATAAGTCTGCGACGGAAGTTATTTTAAAGCTGAAAGCGATATTTGCCAAGTTCGGCATTCCGGAAACTGTCGTTTGTGATAATGTGCCGTTCGCATCGACAGAGATGAAGAAATTTGCTGAAGACTATCTTTTTGATATCAAAACTAGAAGTCCAAACTATGCCCAATCGAACTCGTTTGCTGAAAGGGGTGTAGGAATGTTGAAAGGTATTTTAAAGAAAGTTAAAGAAGAAGGCTCCGATGTATTTCTAGCGCTATTGGAATACAGGAATACCCCATTAAAACACCTTAACTTATCGCCAGCCCAGTTGCTAATGAATCGCTCCTGTAGAACTAGATTGCCTACTACAACGGAAAGTTTGATGCCTAAGGTAAATGGGGGGTATCTGATAAACTCAGGAAGAAACAGGCGCTGGCGAAAAAGTATTACGATAAGGGCACTAACAGTTAAACGATTTGTTACCTCGAGAAAAAATTTGGATACAAGTCTCTGAAGAAAACAGATGGCATTCGGGGTATGTATTAAGAAAACATGAGGATGCGCCAGGATCATATATCGTAACTGATGAAGAAACTGGAAGAGTCATTAGGAGGAACAGAAGACAACTTCGTCTGAGAAATGGAATGAGGGATGCAACAGTTCACCAGGAACCATTTGAAGGAAACAGACAAAGCAAGAGAGAGAGAAATTTACCGTTGAGGTTTAAAGATTATGTAGTATAAAAAAAAAAAAAAAAGAGGGGATGTTATATGAATGAGAGAATATCGATTATGTATGCTAGAGTATCGATTATGTACTCGATGGAATAAGTAAAAAGAGGAGGTTTTGATAGATAGATAATAGATACTTTATTCGTACAGCACCAAAGGTACAGAATAGTGTCAAAAAAAGAAAACGTTTCAATCAATTACAGAGGTACTCGTTTATGGAGTAATAATTTTTATTTAGTAAATATTTTTTAAGTTTCTTTTTAAATTTATTTTTTGATAGGCTCACCTGAAGCAAAGACTCGGGCAAACAATTATACATTTGATAGCAGTAGAGTAGTGTATGGTTGACAATAAAAGAAGGTAATTAAAAAAGATCTGATTGCTATATTATAACTCTGTGTATTTATTTTGATATCCTAAAACACCACCTATATATAATTACATATATTAGAATTATAGCTAGTATTCTAAATTTGATGAAATCGGTTAATCGGAAGTGCGATTTTGCGCAATAGATTCTTGAGTGTTTTGGAATTTTCTTGAAAACTCCATAGAAATAAATGTAGCACTTTTATTTGGAACTCTTTTTCTGAAAAAATTGAATTTATAAGGGTGGAGGAGGTCTGCCAGTTAGTTTAAATTTAAATTTGCACAAGCTATCTTAGTTTTGACATAGAGCACTCAACACAGCCTGAGATATACAAATATTATTTCCGACCGCCATTTTTATGGCCAGCCCAACTAAACACTGTAATGTGGCAATTTTAAAGAAAATTTCTTAATTAAATTGTATTAATTAGAGTGAGAGAAAGTCGTGTGAGAGTTTCACACCAGATTTTTTTTAAAGTAGGGATTATAAAATTATAATTTGATATTTAGTAACGTCTGATTACCTTAAAAAAGGCTCTGTAGAATCAGGCTAGGTTTTATCATGTCCAAATTTTCGAAATTGAGTTTTCACCGGAAATACCGATTTTGAGGTACCCTGAGTACGAAAAAATGTATTAGGATGATATATATTTGCGCGCGCGAATGTGTATGTGTGCTTGTATGGAGAGACAGAAAGAGTGAGTGAATGCGAACAAAATAATCGGAAACGATAAATCACAGGAAGATCAAACTTGACATTAGATTTAGGTGGCACATTTATGTAGTTTCCATCAAAATCCGTCAAACGGGAAAAAGAGCGATTTTTCTTCTTCAGTTTTTCGCGATTTTCTCAAAAATGATTCAACGATTTTCTTCAAAACTATCTAGTTAAATGCTCATCGCTTTTATCTGAGCATTTATTTTTTGGCGTTCATAACATCAACTGTCCTCTAAAGTGCCCCTCTCTTCATTACAGTCTATTTTTTTCTTATTTCCTTTTTTAAAGGTTACAGAGCTGGAATTTTAATATAAGGTTTTAGTTGATAAGCTTCTTTTTGTCAAGACAGTAAACTAAAATATATTTATATTAAGGGATGAATATTGAGTTCTATTACAGCTGGGTTAACTCAATATATGATGGTATAAACATGTTGGTCAATTATGTATTTTTTGTAAAATTATTGTAGCGAATGTTAAGTTGGGCTGGCCATAAAAAAAAAGTTGTAGGGATTATATTTGTTTACCTGAACTGCCTCATGTGGAGCGCTCTACATCATAAAAAGCTTGTGTAAATTTAAATTCAAATTAACTGACAGACCTCCAAAACCCCTCCTCTAAAACTAACTTTTTCAGACAAATTTTACAAATAAAAGTGATACGTTTGTAGTTGTAGCCGTTTTCGAGAACACTCAAAAAAAAAACTCGAGAACCTAATCTGTAAAGTAGCACTTCCGTTTAGGCGATTTCCTCCAACTTTGGGATCTATCAATATTTGTAATATGTATTGATATTATGTAGGTGGTAAAACCAAACATTGTACTGATGTTTAGAGTTAAACCTCCAAAAAATAAATTATCTGGAGATAATATTTCAAACAATTTTGAATTATAAAGAAAATCTTTGGAGCCGTTTACGAGAAACTTGCAAAAATTGAAAAAACAATTCAGTAACGTCGTACAATCGTTTCATGGACTTTGCCCTGAATCATTGTGTTAGGTGCAGTGGTTATTACATACCCGGAATACTATGTTTGTCCTTTCTGCGATATATCGTTTTTGAAATAATTTGTCTACAAGTACATACTTCCGCTTGGGGTTTTTTCGTCAATTTTCTCTTCAAATTAATCATAATTATTAGTAATAATTTTAAGATTTCATGTAACTAGTTGGAGGTTAGGCTTTTAGTTTTATTTGTAGGTATATATATTTAATAAAATAATTTTAAATTAAATTCTAACACACACATAGATGGAGAGAAAGAATCTCTTTTTCTCTCTCACATACAGAGAGAGTCAGATATTCGCTAAAAACATTTTCTCCGTACTCATGGGGACCTTAAAACATGTATTTCCGGTAAAAACTCAATTTCGAAGATTTGGCACGATTGCAACACTTCCTCTTACTAGCAACCAGTAAGAGGAAGTGAACAACAACTGATTTTGGAAAAATACATCATTTGATTTTTAAATAGATTTCAAATTTGTTGAATATGTAATTAATAAAATGTATAAGCGCAATTTGACTTTAATGTTTAAAAAAAAAATAGAAAAGCAAATAATATCAGAAGGACAAAAAAAAAATGAAAATAAAGTTTGAAACAAAATACAGACAAATTTAAAATAAAAAGAAAGCATTTCTTTGTTAAAATTGTGAGCTAAACAGCTGTTTAAAAAAAAGAAAAAAAAAACAACAACTCATAAATAAATAAAAAAGAAGGTACCTGATACTTTTGGTATTTATTTTGTTTGTTTTGAATTAGCTGAATAGTTGTTGACGTGATTGTTGTAATACTTGGTTTTATATTTCCAGAATAATATATTCTTGATGCTCCAAATTAATGTATGCGTGAGTAAACTAAACAATTTGTATAGACATATTTCATGAGTATTTCTGTTAAAAAATCTTTTTGTTCACTGTACAGTACTTTACCCTGCAAGTCTATTTAACAAATCACCCTATTGTCACTGCACATCTTGCCTATACATCCCCTCTACTATGGTCTGATCTGGTACAGTGGGCTCCCCACCCCGGCGATTTTCTTTCATACTAATTCACTTAAGGTATAATACTAACGTACTGTGTGTATTTATGTGTCAGTATTTCATCATGTTCTTATACCTAATCAAATCATATGTACGTATATAAAAAAAAAAAAAAATGGTGCACACAATCACACGTTCTCTTACTACATTAAATAAATTTTCTTGCACATAACAAATTGATCCGTTTACAATGTTTGGTTGGGGTGGAAATAAAAAAATTCGTGGTAGGGGCTATATTTGTAACTAAACCAGAGTAGACTTGTATGGAACACCCTCTGTCAGAACGAAAGAAGCTTCGAGTTTAAATTTAAACCTAACAGACAGCCTCCCCCCCAAAACCCCCCTCTGAAATAAATTTTTTCTGAAAAAAGTTTCAAATAAAAGTGATTAGTTTTCTGATCTATGCAATGAGCCGCACCAAGTTTAAAGAAAATCATTACAACCGCTTGAGTGAATTTTTAAGAAAATTTAAAAAAAAAACCCTTATTCCGCATAATCTCACTTCCGGTTATCCAATTTGTCTTCGAATTTAAAATTCTACCAATGCTTTTAATGGGTATTAATATTAGTAGAACCATATATTGTACTGATATGGCATTTTAGAGGAAAACATAACACTACTGTTCCCCGAGAACCCTTCACCCCCAAAATCAATTTCCCAACATGGGGATATTGCACTGCGATCTGAAAGATCTTTTGTGCTCCCAGAGCCTTCTCAGTGTACTGAACTCGAACCTAGGACTTCCGCGGAGGGAGTCCAGCACGCTACCGTTGTGCTAATCCCTTCCCTAAGCACACACATTATTAACTTACTACTTTATTAACTTTATCTGTAACATCTTTCTTTTAGCAGTTTCTGAGAAAGCTGCGGCTTAAATTGCAAATACTATGGTTGTTCAGTTTTACGGGGGTCTCTTTTCGATCACAATGCAATCATTTCTACTACTTGCCCCCCACTTCTAGGTACTTGTCCCCCTCCACTCGATGTCATGTTGGGACAAATGAGTTAATGTTGAAATTAAAAGAAAATTTGTTATGTTATATATATAGCTAATTGTATTTAGTAGCTGCAAGAAAATATCCTGTCAGTATATCACACCAGAATTTTTTGTTTATTATATAGTAATATTTTTTGTTTATTACATATTACTAATGCTAATAAATTTGATATAGTAAATAAAGTAGTATTATTATTTGCAATACATTGCTGTAATATACTTGTTTGAATTTAATAAATTTTAAAATATTTTATTTCTTAAACTTTTCCTGGTGGAGTATGGGAGTATTAAAGTTGAAACAGTGCTTTTCTTTCGCTCTTCTGTTGCTTTCTTCAAAAATAAATAAAAAAAATAAAATAGGGCGTAAAAAAGTAATTTGAGCACCGATTCAAAATTTCTTTAGAAAAGTAATGTGTACATTTTACTTGTGACAATGTTTTTTTTTTTAAATTGCGTCACATATCCAAGAAAATATAAATAAAATCAACTGATCCGATGGATATGTAATTGTAAGAGGTTATTTACATATACCAGCCTTTAGCTATAAGGTAGGCTGAGCAATTATCTATGTTTATGGCCGTAGATATTTGAGATATACAAACACGAACACACATAATTCTACATCTTTATTATTAAAGAAAGAGACCTCAAAACAAAGAGCAACTCTATATAGAAGATTTGATACGATCACAATACTTCCTTTTAAAGCAATAAAACCAAGTCAAAACAAACATTTTATTAAATAAAGAGAGGAAAGTCAATTTCTTTACTGATTTTAAAGAAGTGATGGCATTATTACACTATTATAGAAAAAGACAATTTTTCATAATATTAATATTTTTTGTATCATAAAAGAGGTGTGTTTGTTGTTTTTTGTTTAGTTATTGTTATTTGTTTTTTTATAGTCCTGACTGATGTCTTAATATAAGACGAAACGTTGGCGAAGTAAAGTTTGTTATGAGGGTCATTCAATAAGTAACGAGACAAATCGCTGTAGCTCAGAAACAGTTTGTTTAATCAATACAATAGTTTCAGTGCGCCAATTTGGCATCCTTGCACTTAGTTTCTCATCAGCTGTTCGAGAGTATTTGGTAAGCATACCTCAAATGTATTCAGTTAACAATGGCGAGTCCGCTTGAGCTTTCCACGTACGAAGAACAATGCTCAGTGATTAGATTTTTAGTCGCAGAGGGTATCAAAGGTAGTGAAATCCACGAAAGAATGTTGAAAGTGTAAGGGAGTGATTGCTTCAACCGTTCGAACGTTTACAAATGGGTAGAACAGTAAAAAAGTGGTCGTGAAAGCGTCTGTGACGAGCAACATAGTGGACGACCGGTTGAAGTTGCAACTTCCTCCCTCGTATCTCGAATTAACGCGTTAATTCAGGACAACAGACGTACTGTTGAACTGATAGCTGTGGAAGTGCACGCGAGTGTTGGAACTGTCCATAACATTATCCAGAATAAGCTGCAAGAAAACTTGTGCGAGATGGGTTTCAAGACAACTTACGGATGCCCACAAATCAGTCAACAGTTGAAAGATCGATGTTTAATTGAAAAAGAATTTTTCAGTAGAATTGTAACATTTGATGAAAGATGGATACACCATTTCTAAGCCCAAAACCATGAGTGGAAGCATACGGGTTTTCCCACTCGAAAGAAATTCAAGACCCAGCCGTTTGCAGGTAAAGTCATGCCTACAGTATTCTGGGATTCGCAGGGGCCTATTTATTGTGACTATCTCGTAGATCAACGTACCATTAACAGCAGTATTACAGCGATATGCTCACAAACAAAGTAAGACCTGCCATTCGATTCGTGGATTTTTGACTAAAGGCGTGATTTTGCTTCATGACAACGCGCATCCACACACGGTACAGTTAACTCAAGAAACACTTCAAAAAGTGGGGTGGGAGATCCTTCCACATCCCCCCTACAGCCCCGAACTCGCCCCATAGATTTCCATTTGTTCGGACCCCTTAAAGAGGCCCTACGGGGGAAACATTTTCAATCCAATGAAGAAGTTAAAAATCAGGTTCTTCGAGATCAAACCAAAGAATTTTATGCCAGAGGCATACACAAATTAGGAATAAGGTTGGGACACGTGTATAAAAAAATGTTGGTTGGGACTATTTTGAAAAGTAGCCAAAGTTTTGTATTGATTAAATAATTCGTTTTTGTCTCGTTACTTATTGAATGACCATCGTATATTAAACTGACCAGATTAGTGGTCAATGGATTTTGCCTGAAATCTTCGTGTCTCATCCGTTAGTAGTTTCTAAATGGAACACGAGGTTTGAGATTAGTACGACTTTTCGTTTTTGAGATATTCTGCTAACACGCAAAAACTCACAGGCCATTTTTTTCGCATTTAGAAAACATCTATACTCGTATTTCGAAAAAACTCAGTTTTGGAAATCTGATACGTTTGTAATACTTCTCTTACAAGGTGAGAGGAAGAGGAAGTAAAATATTTACTCATAATGACATAGGTATCCGATATATATATATATATATATATATATATATATATCACTTTCTCTTACTAATAGTCGTGAGGAAGTATTGCGATCGTGCCAGATTTTCGAAATTGAGTTTTCAACTGAAATAATAGTTTTCATGTCCCCTGAATCCAAAAACTGGTTTTTAGAAAATGGTCTGTATATGTGTGGAAAAAATATCTCAAAAATAAAAAGTCGCAGGAATCTCAAGCGTGGTATTCCGTTTAGTTAGTACCAGCGCATCAGACATGAAGATTTCGAGTGAAATCCATCTGCCACCACTTTACTTAATTTTTTTTTTCAATTTTGTTGTGATTTTTCTAAAAAACAGCTCCAACGATTTTCTTTAAACTTCAAATATTAACTAAAAATATAAAGAGCTACAACTTTTATTTGGAACATTTCTCCGGGAAAATCATTTATGGGAGGGGTGCTGTTAGATGTTCCTCTAATGTGTCATTCAGTTCAATAATGTGCTGTACAATTCTGTCAATTAAATAATATAATTAGAATGATACAAGTTGCCCTAATTCCCAGTTTGAAGAAAATCGGTTGAGCGGAAGTGCGTCTTTACTGAATAGGTTTTTCAGTTTATTGTGATTTTCTCTATAAAAATGCCGACGGTTGTAAACACTAATAAGAATTGTAAGCTTGAAGAAAATTTGCCATTTCTCAATAAGAGAAAGTGTGGATTTTTTATTTAGATGCAATACGTTTTATGCATGCCAGAATTATTAATGACAAAAGCACACTGAATAGTTGTCAAACGACTGAATAAAGAAAAACAAACTCAGTATGAAACATAATTAAATAATAAGGATAATAATGACAAGTGTTTATAGGAATTAAGAAAGGTAGTAGGACCAATAGAAATGCTCTTTAATTACTTTTTGCATTTTCTATTCCATAGAATTTTGAATTTTCTATTCCATTATTGCACTTTATTCCATTATATACATAGGTGTGAAAGAATGTGAAAAGCACAGTACCATGGTAATTCGTTAATAAATATGTTATTTTAAAAACAAAACTTAAGTGGTTTAATACAATGTAAGATAAGTGATAATGTTGATAATTAAATGTAAATTATGAATGATTACAAACACAAGTGCCGTCACTCAAGTGTGACATTCAAACAAACAGTTTGTTTGCTATTTTGTCAATACTTACCAGACAGTATATATTTGATTGTGATCATTTGTAGTGTGTACAAAGCTCATCATCATTCACATTCATTCATTTCTGATTGTTTTTACATATATTATTTTACATAGTAGGTATAAATTATAACAAAAACTAACACCGCGATATTAAAATAATATCGAGAAAAAAGATAAAGTAGATTAAAAAGTTACAAATGGGAAATTAGATAAAATAAACGAAAGATAGATAGAGAGTCCAGAAAAAATTCGACCATAGTGATGAAGGGTCTTTTCAAATATATATTTGAAAGCAATGTTGAAGAAAACAGTGTCAGGAGAGTACAACCCACGAAAATTGGCCAGAACCATTTTAATTAGCAACCAAATTTTAGGAATAATATCAAACATACAGAAAAGATTGATGGAATCGAATTTAATTTTGCATAAAAATGGAAATAATGTGAATATATTAATACGGACAACTGCATTAATTTGGTTTGTAGTGTTGAAATTAGCTAATTAGTAACTCCCAGTTTCAGTAGGAGCACAAAAATAATATTATATTGAACAAAAATGTATTTCACTTAACCTTTAACAGTGGCCCCCAAATGCTGCGACACTGGATGAAAGCTTCGGCGACTCCAGTGGGGCAGCGAGCCAACCCAAACGCCCACATCGTGGGGCCTGGGCAACGTGGAACTTAGGTTTTTCCGGTGTCATGGCTAACTGAGTCAATGGCGGGTCAACGAATACTCCTCGTTGGCTACCTATTCTCCCATCGTCCTCCTATCTGCATCTCACCTTATCCTGCCTCTCTGTCCGGCTCAATCCTACGGTGTTATGCGACCATGCCTATAGGATGGTTGGTCCCGGAGCGTAATTCCGCGGTCGTCACGGAGCCTCTGGGATCCCAGGCGCCCTCCCAGAGTAAGTAGCTTTAGCCGGTCACTGCGGGGCCCTCACCGGGTGGACTTACCTCCCCAGCTTCTCGTGGAATAACATGAAAGCAAACAAAAAACTAACAAACAACAAAGACCTTCGGATGGGCAGGTCTTTGCCCCTAATCCAAAGGTCACTCACAACCATTACGGGGATCCATAAGGGTTAAATCCCTGGACGGGGTTGATCAAACGTCGGATGACGACGGGTTCAAACATTAGTCAAGAGAGATGTCTCTGACTAACGCCGGGCTCCTATAGACTGATCAGCCTATCTTCTTTCCTAAGCAAAGCTTTAGAAAGATTGTTGGACAGGTACATTAGAGATGAGGTTCTAAGTGTAACCACTCTAAGTGCCCGCCAGTACTCTTATCAATCAGGTAGGTCGGCAGAGCCAGCTCTGGATCATCTCAATAGGCTGCTTTCAAAACCCCTAGTAGATAAAGAGAGTGCGGTAGCCACATTTTTAGAAATACAGGGCGTATTCAACTACGTATTACGTTCCACGGTCACCAAATCTCTCCAAAGAAGAGGAGTACCAGCAGCGTGATGCGACTGGATGGAGTCTGGTCTAAGAAATAGAATTAATATTTCACAATAGAAAGACACTCTTAGGGTGAAAGTACGGAGGGGGTGCCCACAAGGTGGTCTGATGTAAACACTGGCCGTTGATGACCTCCTCCATGATTTATCTGCGAATGGCTACGATCGTTTGGTCTACACAGATGACTTAGCGATTGTAGTAAGAGGCAAACATCCCAGTACAATCTCAGAGCGGGTACAAGCCGCTCTTAACATGGTCAGGAGGAGGAGTTATCCATAAACCCCCACAAAACCATAATAGTTCCTTTCACGTTACGCCACAAGTTGGAAGGCCTTAACCCACCTAAACTTGGACACATTCTGATTCCATTTGCGCTGGAGGCTAAATACCTAGGGGTTACATTTGACCGCAGACTCACTTGGAATCAAATATCGACAAGACTGCCCTCAAGGCCAATGTGACATTCAATAGGTGCAGACGACTTTGTGGTAGGAACTGGGGCTTGCGCCGTAGTCTGACTCGCCTGGGAGCCGGGTCATGCGGGGTTCCTCGGTAACGAAAGGCCGGATGCCTTTACAGGCCCAGGAGCCTATTCTACGAGTTGCCCAGGAGCCTCTTTCACGCTTCTATCAAGAAATGGATAGAAGACCAGCGACTGCGATGGTGGGAAAGTATGCCAGGCCAGAGGCAGGCTAAACTCTTTATTAAGAGACATTTGCCTAAATTTACCAAGGACCTACTGAGCCATGCCGAAGGGATATATGGCTAAAATAGTAATTTTAGTAGCTAAAATATAACGCTGCAAGGGTCTACTAACAGGGCATTGCAGGGTGAATAGGCACATGCACAATTTATTACTTGCAGACAACCATTATACCGTTTCTGCAGGATCGAGGAGGAAACAACCCCGGTACACATCCTTTGTGAGTGTGCCGGACTGGCGAAAACAAGGTTTCTTCAACTGGGGACTAGTGATCCCGAAGCCACGAGCTTCATGACGCTTTGCTAGGCCTGATTAAGAGAACTAAGCCGAAGGATGGCTGTAAACCCGTGGGATCCACAATAGACCTCTCAATGAAGGTCGCAGTGGAACGAGGCGTGGCTCTCCCCAATCTAATCTAATCTAATCTAACCTTTAACAGTAACTTTGGTTAAAGCGGGAATAGACTCCCACACAACCTAGCGCATTCTCGTTTTGTTTTATAAACTATATCCATCACTTATAACATACTATATTTTGCTTAATACGTTATTTCCGTTTTAAAAAATTATTTTGTATTTCATATTTAATGAAATAACATGAAAATTATATAGCAATATATTTGTTAGTCAGGGGCTTCGCTCCTGTAACCGTTTTGCTCCCGGACCAACTCTACCAATTCCGGTAGGTTCAGCCTCTCGATCTCCCATGTCCTCATTGATGCGCGTTGGAAAATTAAAAAGTCAAAGTAATACTCGCTTTCATTTACATCACTTTTCTGTATAGGTTTGATTTTTGTTCTACACTTTTCCAATAGACATTAATTAAAAATTTACTTACATAATATAACGGCGCATCCCCCCGCAGAATTATAAATCTTCTTGATGTATTGCTTTCACTCATTTGTTCTATCTCTACACCTTCACACACAACTATCAATCGCTCTTTTCTTACATACTAGCTTCATACTTTTATCACATAAGACACACTTTTTTTCTGATGCAATCATCCCTTTGTGTATGTTTGGTGTTTATGTGTCCTGATTGTGTTATCGAGACGCAGGAGGCAAGGGTCCACACAAAAAAAAACAGGCA
This sequence comes from Triatoma infestans, assembly GCA_011037195.1. Taxonomy (NCBI): domain Eukaryota; kingdom Metazoa; phylum Arthropoda; class Insecta; order Hemiptera; family Reduviidae; genus Triatoma; species Triatoma infestans. Next base: position 147,248 of record JAAEAF010000203.1, read on the forward strand.
TGTGGCTCACAAATAATGTGTTATTGAAAATGTGGCTGGGTCCGCAATGTTGGATAACATCCGGTATTTTATCCGTCTTAGCATGCATGTTGGTTTTGTTCCTGACCGGTTTCGGATATTCATCCATCGTCAGAGCAAATTCACCAAGTTCGTGTAGAGAGTTCACGTCAACGAAATGTTTCTGTGGATCATACTTGTTGGTACAGAAACGTAGTTATTATTAATAAAAAACACAACACAACGTGTATACATAACAAGAACTTTGGTTATAACATCGGAAGTGGTAAGAAGGTTATATATCGAAAAATATGTGTGTGTGTGAATGATATGTGTGTTACTAACCTAAAATTTTAGACATCTACAGGGGGCCGCCACACCACTCCCCCTCTTAGGAAGAGACAAAATCGTCCAGAGTTTTGGGAAGTGTATCGCCCTCTTCGAGTCCGGCGATGGATTCGGTCTTCGTCGTCATTTAGGGTTGCTGAGGTATTCCGATCTTCAGGCTGGGAAACCGGTGACTTCGAATATCTGAGTCCAAGTCTGATAAAAGGATCGCTGGTTTAAGGCGATCTCTGGATATGTGACTCGTCTGGTTCCAATTAGAAGTGTTAAGTTTTTGGTGTGCGTTTCACAACTTTGTTAGGGCCAGTATATGGACGTTGAAGAGGTTGTGGATACCGCCGAATCTCAGATAGACGAATGGTGAAGTTTCTAAGGCGGAATGAGTAAATGGCTTGTGTTTAGTATGCCAGGCTATGTTACTGAAAAACACTGCGCAGCTTGTCAATGTAGGTGGATGATGGCGATGTATTCCTAGAGTCGGTGAAGAATTCGCCGGGCAGGCTAATGGTTGTGTCACATACCAATTCTGCAGCAGTGGCGTTGATGTCTGGATTGAAAGCGCACCTGAGTCCTAATAGGATAACAGGTCCTAATAGGATAACTCTTCGCATCAATTTATCTGGCTGCACCCAGCCGGCACATGAGAGAGGCTTTGATTGTGCGGTGCTGCCGTTCTAAAAGGCCATTGGTTGCATTGTGGATGGTAGCTGGTTGTATGTCGTTATTGTATTCCGAGTAAGAAAGCTACCTGATGGAATAGTGACGATCATTTCCACAATATTTCTCATCCTGGTGGAGAACGATTCGTATGGCAGGGAAAGCAACGAGATATAAAATTGTGGGTTCGTAATTGTCAATCATGTCAGTCATCAAAAATCAACAGACACCAGAAGACAATCAACAGACACCAGAAATTTCTTCCTTGATCAGTTAGTATACTCAAAGGGGTTCCGAATCGAGCAATAAATGGTTGGAAAACGTTGTGGCGATAGATTCTGCAGACTGGTCATTTAATGGATACGCTTCGACCCATCTGGGGAAAGGATCCACGCACGTTAGTAGTAGGAGTATCCTTGCGACGGTGGAAGAAGGCCTACAATGTCAAGGTGGATGTGTGAAAAACGCTCATCAGGTTTCAAAAACTGAGTAAGTAGGTGTCTTCTGGTGTCTGTTGATTTTTGATGACTGACATGATTGACAATTACGAACCCACAATTTTATATCTCGTTGCTTTCCCTGCCATACGAATCGATCTCCACCAGGATGAGAAATATTGTGGAAATGATCAAAAATCAAAGTTCTATGACTGGTAGGAACATACGGTCTGATTCGTCCAGTGGACACGTCACAATAAAGTTCGGAATCTTCAAGTCGCAGTTTTTTGAGACTGAGGCTCCATTCACGGGAGAGAAATTTTCTATGTTCGTCATCTCCTGTCTGGACTGGCGAGATGTCCGCCGGCGATATAGTACGCTTGATTATTGTTTCTATCCGAGAGAAAGCGTCTGCTGGAGCATTATTTTCTCCTTGTACATGCTCAATGTTAGTCGTAAATTCGCTGTTGTAACTTAGTTGTAGGAGCTGCCGAGGTGAAAGTTCTTCTTTAGGTTTGGTAAAGGCCTTGCAGATGGTCCGTGAATATTGTAAAGTTTCTTCCTTTAAGTAGATATGAAAATTTTGCAATAGTTGCGTAGGTGGCTAGCAGTTCTCTGTCATAGGTCGAATAGTTTTTTCGGCTTGCGTTACTTTACGAAAAAAGAATGCTGACGGCCGAAGATGACCATTTCCAAGTTGATGTATTGTTCCGCCAATTGCGACATTTGATGCGTCAGTCATAATAGATATTTTGGATGAAGGTGATGGAATTGTTAGAATGATGTCTGTGTGCAGAGTTTTCTTACATTCCATGAATGCTTTGTCCATCTCTGAAGTCTAGCTGAGCGATTGGTTATTTTTTTTTTTTTGGAGTCAACGCTTAGATGTAAAGGCGCTTGCAGATGAATAGAATCTGGATAGGATCTGTGGTAGAAGTTTATCATTCCCAGACACCTTTTAAGTTCAGCGACCGTAGAACGTTTAGGGTATCCTAGTATGGCCTCGATCTTGATGGTAGGGGTGATATTCCTTTCGACGATACTGAAAATCCTAGAAAGTCAACTCTGTTTTGTGCAAAATGGCATTTGCTAACATTTATTGCTATGTGGTGTTCTTTTAGTCTTGAAAAAAGTTTGGACATATCTTTGATTTGATTTTCCAGATTCTGAATGTACAAGAAATATCATCTATATATGAAAAGACAAAAGGGAGAGTTATTGAGTCAATAAAACGTTGAAATGTTTGACTGGCATTACGAAGGCCGAAAGGCATCCTCATAAATTCAAAAAGACCAAACAGCGTAGCAACCGCGGTTTTAGGGATGTCATCCAGGTGAACTGGAATTTGCGAATAGGCTTTCACTAAGTTAATTGTTGAATAAATAGAGGAGCCTTGCAATGCCGCAGAGCAGTCTTGAATGTTTGGCACAGGGTATCTGTCCGGTCGTCTGTGCATTGAGTTTCCTAAAATCTTCACAGGGACGCCAATCGCCGCACTTCTTTTTAACAAGGTGAAATGGACTAGCCCATGGGCTTTTAGAAGGTTGACAAATTCCGTTTTGGACCATGTATTCAAATTTTGCTTTCGCAGCCTTCATTTTATCTGGCGGTAGTCTTCTTGGCCTCGCGTAGCAGGGAGGTTCTAGTGTTGTTATATGATGCTCAACGTTGGTGGGAACTGATATCTGTGTAGTCTGAAGGGTAGTTCAGATAATGCCATATTTGTTGAGCAAATTAGTAATTTCAGGTAAGATTTGAGAATTACTGAAGGTTTGAGTGTTTTTTGAGAATTTGAGTGCTGACTGAAGGTGAGTAAATTTTCTGAGCACCAGCTGTCAGTGATATGGTTGAGTCAAGTAAACTTTTTTTCGGAGGTCGACAAGTAATTCAAAATTCTGAAGAAAGTCTGCTCCTAGAATGGCCCTTTAAATTTGTGCAATCGGTACATTTTTTTGCTCTAGGGCCAAATTCTTGATGGTACCAATAGAAATTAGTATTATTATTGTTATTGTAATGTTTCCTTTGACCTGATTTGATCTTGACCAGGTGCTATTATTATGTATTTTTAGTTCCGCAATTTGGTTTGCCAAATCTACCAAGTGTTTTTCTAACCGTGATAGCCGATCTTCGGTGGTTGAGTATCCTGTGAACAAAGAAAATGGGGGGTATATATACCTCTGCAATCCGAGTGCTATATTGGCCATATTGGCTAATGTATCCAGAGTGAGTTCTTGGCTTGTTACTAAAATCGTTGGGAGCCGTTGAAGAAACATAGTTCGGAGGAAATCATCCGTTATGTGGTCTCCTGCTAATGCACGCATCTCGCGCAAAAGTACTGATGTTTTTGTCTCCTAATTCTAGTTCATTTAATAACTTTTTGACTTTCTTTGCTCAGTTCTTCGAACTCTGGAATTAGTCTCGCTTTTAATTCCATGAATGGGGTTGCGGAAGTGGTTTGTTAATAAAATCTGAAATCCGATCAACCACATCCGTTTCAAGGATGTAGTAATGCCCGAAGTTATAAATTGGGATTCCACTTGAAAAAACAAGTTTTGACATTCTTTTTCCATATACTTGGAATTTTTACATTTAAGCGAGCCACTTGTGAGCTATTTTCGCCTTCAGATTTGATGTTTGTGAGTTATACCGAGCAGAGGCGAATGGGGCTGTGACCCATCCCTGTTCGGTAACTCGATCTGGTACACAGATGGATCCAAAATTCCGACTGGGAGTTAAAATTAAGGCCAGCCTAGGGAAGTACGCCACGGTCTTTCAGGCTGAAGTCGTGGCGTTACAACTCTGCGCTAGGGAGATGATAAGACAAAGGACAGTGGGTAGAAGAGTGGCCATATACTCCGACAGTCAGGCAGCCCTGAAGGCACTTTCCTCACACCAAATAGTCTCAAGACTGGTGTGGGACTGCCTACTTGCCCTCACCGAGGTGGGTACTCGGAATAAACTGACACTCGCCTGGGTGCCGGGACATGCGGGGTTCCTGGGCAATGAGAGGGCGGATGCCCTTGCGAGGGAGGGTCAATCAAATTATGTTGATCAACAACTGTATAATTTTCTGTAGTAACAATTGGTATTTAAACATCGTAACTAGTGAAACTAGAGGAATCGCTAGAAACGCGATCGAGTGCTATAGCTCAACCCAATTGGTTTTCGAAAAAAAGGCAATTAGAAAGATAATCTACACAGCAGTGGTGTTCAAAAGCTTTAACTATTGTGTAAGAATTGCCAATGTAAATGCTCAGATTCGAATGCGTCAGCGAAGGAAGTACAAGGTTATACAGACTAGATTGATTACAATCAGCAACAGGAAAAAGAGTTCAGCAAATGGTTATGAATACCGCGGCTTAGTAACAGCTAAGGAAGAAACTGAAGAATTGCTAGGAGAGTACTTGCCGATACGATCCATCAGAGGGCCATCAAAATAAAGGTTGAACAATTCAGACGAGGAGATGTACCACCGAGCAGAGAAGGTCCTTACGGTGAACAATTCTGTAAAATATGCAAGGGGAAAGGATAGGTTTACATAGCATATTGAAAGAAGAACGCGCTAAAGATACAACAATGTGCGCTGGCTGAGTCAACAGAGACTGGAAATATCGAAGAAGAAAATAGGGTAAAATATTAATTGACATTAGAATCACATATAAGTGGGTTAGTTAACATTTTTTTACTGGTTAGTTTTCTAATAAAATACACACAATTTCGAAAGCGAGAATTACTCACTCTTATTGTTTAGGTTATGGTTTTTGAGTGATTATTTTTGTTTTAATTGTGTTGTTTGGTAGGTGCAAAACACTATAAATTTTCTGTTAAAATTCCTGTTTTAAACAAAAAGAATGATAAGTAAATACTGTTTATTGGATTAGATGCCATTATTTATTTAAGAGGTTAGTAGGTAGCTTTACAAATTTTTGTATTGCGTAATGAAATATTTAATACATCACTGCAATTAATATTCACAGTTTGTCTTCCAAAGAAGTCTAATATATCTGTTATTATTCCTTAGATTTTTAGCAAACGGAAACATGTTTCCAATAATTTTACAAAAGGAAGTAAAATGCTCGGGTAATAATCTAAATGCAAAGGAAGTTTGGAATTTAGAAAAGCTGAACACACAAAACCTTTAAATATGGGCAGAAATTGATAAGTGTATCAAGGAAAATGCTAGAAATTAATTCCTCGACAAAGTAGAGATAGGTTGGACGGCAAAAGAACTCTTTATGGGAAGAACCTAAATGAAAATGAAATTAAGTAAATGATAAAAAAAATGATGATTTTTGACTAAATAATAGAAAAAAATCAAACAAGACTACATATTTCTTATAATTTACAAAGTTATAAAGAAAAATTATTTTGTTTTAATGAAACTATTATTTATTTTACTAATATAATCTATTTATTTTTTTATTACAAGAAGGCAGTTGTAGTTGACCTTGTTGACTGCATTTTATGTAATTCTCCTTGCGGGCGCCAGTTGATCGTTTACTCTAGATCTTATCTTTCTGTAACCTCATGATGATTATGATATATTAGACTTAGTTACTCCTTTTGTAATTCTCACTTTCATTTGAAACCAACTTTGCAACTCTATAGGATCTTGGTCTGCTTCAGTCATTTCTTCTTCAACTAGTTGCTTTTTTATAAACTATTAGAAAGAGTAGAAGAGTTATGAGCGAGATTCTTGCTTAAGAATTTCACACGCTGTTGTAAAGCGCGCAAGCGTAAGTTATAAAAGCGCTGATTGCTTGATGTGTCAGCTTCAAAAATGGATTTAGTATAAAATCTTTTGTAAGAAAGCTGCATGGTAGCTGGAATAACGGAATTAGTTTTCTGGTTCCAGAAAAATAATTATTACTTACCAATGAAACACATACATTCAAATACATTTCTGTAATCTACCTACATTTATAGTGAAAAAGTATTTTATAGATCAACAACAGTTATAGATTATGTTAAGGGAAGGGAATAGCTAAGTAGTTAGCTACTGGACTCCCACGCGGAGGACCCGGGTTCGAGTCCAGCTGTGCTATCCTTAGATTTTTAATAGTGTAGAGCTGGTACCCCCTAGGAGCCTCTACAGCTCACTCTCCGGTGACGGACAGTGTTGTCTGTAACGAGAGAACATTGTCCGGAGGCGGGCAGTGCACTGAGAAGGCTCCGGGCGCCAATGACCACAGATGTTGACGCCCCTTAAATTAAAAAAAAGAAAAAAAGATTATGTTAGTTTGTTAGATTATGTCTGTTTGAGTCGTATAAGCCTTTGTTATAAAATTACCAATAATTGTGGTATAAAATTTAAAAAGATTTGGGTACATAATAAACTGAGCGGAGCTCTTTATTTCTACTACTATTTTTGAATAAATATCTTGATGAGAAAAGACGGTGAACTTGAAAGAAAATCGGAACAACTATCATTAGAAGGTTTGTGTTCGAAACTGAGATTATTACTGATAATCTCCTTTAAAAAGAAATAGAGGGCAAAGAGTTTTTCTTGTAGAAGAAATTTTTAAATTATGGTTTTCATGTTACCCTACTATGTAAAAGAAGTGGAAGTGCAAAAGATTATCTATCCTATTATGAAATAAAATATTTCATACGAGTATTTACCTACTACATACTTTTCGTAGATAAACAACTTGACATTTTTGAAAAATGTAAATCTTCCTTTAAATTTGATTTTGTACATCATGAATGATTGGATTTGAATGATTGGTATGATCATGAATGTAGAAAGCAAAAAACTATTCTTCGGCGCAAATATAGACTTTTCTTGAAACATAAACATCCTAAACTCCTTGAAAATTATATTGTTCAAAGATCTTCATATAGAAATTTAATCAATCAGAAGAAAAAAGAAAATCATATCATATTTTTAGAAAATATTCGAAATGTTAAAAACAGCTCCCAGTTTTGGAAAGCTATAAAATCAGTCAAGGGTTACAAACCGACAATTATTGAGATAGGTTTAGATAATTGGTCTGTTTATTACAAAAAACTTTTTGGTGAGAAATTGTTATCGGATACATTATTTTTTTCAGTAGCCGATCCTTTTTTTGTAGCCGATAACTTTAGACGAATTACAATTCGCAATTAGAGTTGCTGGGAAAAACAAAACTCCAGGATTTGACAATATTTCTTATGAAATTTATAAGAGCCTCCCTGCTGAATGGGAACATTATTTGTTAAATTTATACAACACTATTCTAGTTCAAGAAACCGTTCCTAAATCTTGGTCTAAATCTAAATTAAGCTTGATCTACAAGAAAGGGGACAAAAGGATTTTGATAATTACCGGGGAATAGCTATTTTGAATAATATAACAAAGCTTTTTACTAGCATTCTAGCTCGTAGGCTTCTAAGTTGGGCTGAATTCTGGGGCTTTCTGCCAGAAGAACAAGCTGGCTTTCGTGAGGGAAGGGGTTGTCTTGACCAGTATTTACTCTGATGTCGCTTGTTACCATAAATCTGAAGAAAAAAGGAGCATATATTTATGCGACTTTTGTGGATTTTAAGAAAGCGTTCGATCGGGTTCAACATGATTTACTGTGGGATAAACTTTTCAAAATGGGTGTAAGTGGAAAAATTATTAGAATTATGAAGACCCTTTACGACGGTGCCATAATGCAGATTAAGTTGGAAAATGAATTATCAGAAGAAATAGGAATATCTACTGGTTTGTTACAAGGGGAGAGTCTTAGTCCGGTCCTCTTTATTTTTGGCCGATATAGTGTCTTATTTTAAAGAAAATGAAGCGAACGGAATTAAACTCACTGCTTCAACTCAGATTAATATGCTCTTGTTCGCAGACGACCTGGTAATATTTGGATACTCCTGGTACGATGCACAGAAAAATTTAAAACTCTTGGATCAGTATTGTTCTAATAATTGTTTATCAATAAATTCCCAAAAAACAAAAGTTTTAGTGTTCCATAAGTCACCCAGATTAAAGCGATTGAAGCCGCTGTTTTATAGGGGTTTAAAGTTAGATTATTGTAAAAGCTATATTTATCTGGGAGTCCCCTTTTCTGCGAGTGGAAAATTTAAAGCCGCTTCAGATTTCTTTCTACAAAAGTCGGTAATAGCCGGCGCTAAAGTTAGGGACATTTTAATAAAGAGTAAAAGTGACGCTTGGGAAACAAAAATGGCTCTATTTGACTCTATGGTAGCATCAACAACTTTATACTGTTCTGAGGTGTGGGCTTTAAGGTATTTGGATGTGTTGGAAACAGCACAAACTAAATTTCTAAAAAGTTTATTTTACTGGCCACCGTATACCCCTCACTACATGATAAGGCTTAAAACTGGTAGAGCTCCGTTAAGTTCATTTGTTTTTAAAAGAACCATTAATTATTGGATAAAATTACTCTCTCTTCCTGAAAATAGGCTTCCGAAACAATGTTTCAGATCTTTATGCTCCCTGGATACCAATGATCATTATAGCAATGAATACAACTGGGTGTCAATGGTTAGATCCTGGGGGGAATCATTAGGTGACGTACATATCTTTCATACAATGGACAGTGATTCTATTTCAAAGGATGTAGTTGATAAACTACTAAACACCTCACTTAGTAAAGATATAGATCGGGCTTTTAATTCAAAATTTAGTTCCACCTACAGACGTGTAACTGATTTCAACTATTACCAACCACAAACCTATTTGAAATACAACATTAACTTCGAAAAATTAAGAATAGTTAGTCAATTGAGGCTCAGTGGTGACAATATGATAAAATTGTTCTTCAAAGGTTCTCTCCTCAACATAACATCCGATCAAGACTGCCCAATTTGTCAACAAATAATTTTAAATCCGTTGAATCATCTGCTGGTAGAATGTCAGGCTAACTATAGTAACCATGAAAAGTTTTTAAAACACTATTTAACAGAATCTGAGAGTGACGCCCAATTAGATCGCTTGCTGAATTTAGACAGCATTCAAAAAATAAATTCTTTGTTTTTGTTTATCTTAAACACCATTAGAAAAACCACTTAAGAACCAAATAAAAAAATGTAAAGGTGTTTTATCTCTGGATACTGTCTCATTATTACTGTTAAGTCTGTACTCTTGGTTTTATATTAATAAGATTGATTCATTTCTTATTTATTAATATTATAATTATTTTAATGTTACAGTATGCACATTTTTCAGAAGAATTGTTTATTTTGTTTCTGTTCTGTTTTTCATAATTTACTTCTTCTTTTTTTTTTTTTTTTCTTAATATGTAAAATTGTATATACCAGATTCATTGTACAAGTTTATCTTAAACAATAAAATATCTATCTATCTATCTATCTATCTATCTATCTATCTATCTATCTATGATTTTGTACATTTGTCAAAATATTTTACTTAAAAATAGTTTCCCCAATTCAATTTTTTTCTTAAATGTTCTTAGCAAATCATCGTTAAGTGTTTCAACATTTAATAATAAATATGCAAAACTAATTAATCATTAGCATTCCGTTTACGTCACCATTTATACAAGATAGCCTTTGAATATATAAATCATAATTCATGTATTACGTCATTGAAATGATCATTAATTAATAAATTAAATAAATATTCATAAATTAAATAAGTAATATTTATCGAATTACTTGTAATTAAATGCCTACAACTTCCAAGAGATGGTAATGATAATAATTTTTTTTCATTTTTATTTAGAAATTTACAAACTGTATAGTAATGAATATACATACAATAAGTGAATAGGATGAGACGAAATGATATCTTGATGTGAGGATCAGGAGGATAGAAACAACCCCAATGGTAGCACTCTCTACGGGATGCTGTGGTTATGCTTGATCAATTCCGAAGGAAATCTCGGGGCCATAGGCGATTCAAACGGCGTAGAGGATTTAAAGGGATAGTAATAGATAAAAATGATTAGAGCCATGAGAGAAAGCGGTATGGTATTTGAGATATTTGGTTTCGGCAAGTTGTTGTATGTAAGGCATGTTGAGATCTTTATGGAGAGTGAAATTTGTGACATAGTAGGGAGCGTTAACTACGCATTTGTCGAAGTAGTTTGGATTGGAACGTCTGTATAGTTCGTATGTTTGGTTGAACCCCACAATTCTAGTACATAAGTCCACATAGGTTTGAGAACCGTAATATAAACATATGTCTTTTCAATTCTGTACTTTTCATTTCACATACATGCACACAAAATAGAGACCCACACATACACTTTATACAGTGACGGGTTTGGATGTATTGGTTATGAACTTGTAACTGGGAAGTCCCCAGTTCGTGGTCCGCGTATAACTGCTACATTCATATTAGTAGAAAAAGTGTTAATAGTAAAATATGTGCTTCCGCCCCCATTCATGATACCTACTTTGGTAGCTGGACTTTAAGCTGGCCTGAAGAAAATGTGCAATATATATATATATACTCGGAGGGAATGCAAAACGTATATTCCCGGTGAAAGCACGATATCTAAAAATTGACACATTATTAAAAGAACGTTAAAAAAAAAAATGATATGGACTGCTCCTCCGACTTTCCCTTTTTACAATTTTCATCTTTCAATTACTAAATTTATTTCAAATCCGAATGATTAAAAAGCTTTTTCTTGACAGGAATTGGAAGCGATTAAAACCACAGTTCTGTCACAGCCCCACAAAATCCATTTTTTCAGCAAAACTTTCAATTAAATCTGATAGACCTTTGTGTGTGGCAGCCCTTATAAAAGAAAACATCTTGTGTATGTTGCACATTTAAACGAAACTTCAAGCCATTTTCAGGAGAGCTACGACCTTAAAATAAATAAAAATAAAATAAAGTAAGAGTTTCAAGTTTACAGTTTTTCTTTAAATTTTGAATGTTCGTATCGCTTTCAGTTATCGGTAATATACGTTTGGAGGATCCATAGAGTATAAAGAAATGGCACTTTATAAGGAAATCTAACGACTTAAAGTGTCTGTCTCTGGCACGACAATCTTAATTGAATATGTTTCAAAATAGAAGTTGCAGGTTAAATATTTACATATAGTAACTTATAAAATCATTGGAACGGTTTTCAAAAAAATTGTGAAATTGAATACTCCACTTTGTAGAGTTGCATTTCTGATAAACCCAGCTGTATGCAGTAAGTATACAAATTTTAAAGGAAACTGGTTATTACACATACACAATTCATAGAAAAACTATTATTTTTATTAAACTTTTTTTTTTTTAACAATAAATTACATTACATACAATATCAAGTTAAGGCAACAATTGAGCGCAATAAATCATCTACCATCAGCAATAGCACAGCCATTTTATTTTATTTTTTTAGTATTTTAAGTAATTGTATTAATATAATTTTATTTTCATAATTATTGTTAGAAATCTTTATTATTATTTATTTTGAAAAAATAATAATAGTAAGTACAAAATTATAGACACATTTATAAACAATAATTAATCGATAAAATTAATCATTTTTTAACATAAACAAATTTAATTAAGGTTATATAAGTTTAGCTAGTGTCTTTAATAGTGCGTTTCATGAATTTTTCTATACAATACTTTCATTAATATATAATTCCACTGAAATTAGTTATATTATATTTAGAAGACAGCTCTATTAAAAATAACAAAAAACTGAATTTCACGAAATTGTCAAGCATTGAAAATGTTTTATGGTTTTTGGGCCCTCGTAGCAACATTTATTGGTGAATGGTCATTTTTTTTTGTAACAATAACACTTTGAATTCTTGGTTGGTTGTTACATACCGATAAGAAGATACCCCCCCCCCCCAGATCAAATAATATTTAATTCAAACTAATATTATTTTTGAAAATAATATTTAGGTAACTGGTTCGACTGTTCAGGATTGAAACGTTCCATTCACTCCCACTCTATAATTTTAATAATGTACGCTCACCCCAATCCAATCTACCCCCACCAAACCATTCAGTCGTTACATTTTTTATCAAATCACCCTCCCATAAAACATTTTCAATGTTAAAAGTAATATAGAAATAAAATGCGATAATTTCTATAAGTTAGTCTATTGGTTTTACAACATTGCAAAAAATCCCCCCCCCCCCACAACCATAAAAAAATTTATCTTTCTTCCGTTTTAAATCCAGCAAAATTCATGATTCATAAAAATATATCGGCAATGAAAATCAGAATTAAAGTTTATTGTTAAATATAATTTTTGTAAAGATTAATAAAAATTGCATTATTTTTAATTTAAGGAAAAAAATCAATGTTTATTGGGGTGACCCCATACTCAAATCCTTCCAATTTCTTTAATAATTACAAAGCTAGTGTAAATTAAAGATATCTGTAATAATTTCATGATATTTTATTTTTCTTTTCTTTCAATTCCGGCTTTGAATACAATCTAATGAAATATTTCTCAAAAATAACAATCACAAAGGTAGGTTATTAAAGGATAAAATTGATAAAATACAAATATTCCTTTAGAAATCAAAAATTTATAATTAATTTATGTCAAAATACATTTTTTAAATTATGCTAAAACAATCATTTTGTTTTATGGTAAATTTTTAATGAAATTTATGGATTCATAAGCGATAATCATTTTTACTGATCACACATAGCTAATCGAATACAAACCTCACCTTCAAAGATTATAATTAAGGGGATCTAGTAACAAGTACAAGTGATCAAATTTTAAAAATGATTGAATAACAAATCATATTGAATCCATACATGGAAGTATCGATTTTTTTGTTTGTGTTTTTGTGGCGGTATGACATACAATTTTTTTTTTTTTTTAAATAAATTTAATTACGGCAAAAACTTATAAATACATTAAGAATATTAACAAGACTCGGTTTATTGAACACATTTAATGGCCTTTATACAATTTTGTTTCTAAATGCTTTGTACTATACTATTATTTATAACTAGGTACAATACATATATTAGGAAATTATTTCTTATTTTAAATAGAACTTCTCCACAGTGCCATTTAGATAATTATGGAAGCTCTGGCTGGCAGTATAAATTTTTTTTACATATGACAAGTGACCTGATTTAACCTTCATTGGTTAAATTACAAATTTCCATAATTTATCAAAAATGGAACCCAGTCTAATTAATTAAATGATAGTTTAACAAAACTTTTTAATATTTTAATAATAAAAACCCAGGGATCTCCAAAATTTAATATGAGGATTCATACATTGCTGCGAGATAAAGCTAATTTGGAAAAGTGCTGTTATTTACGAATACTATGGAGATGACCTATTTCGGAGAGATAATATTTCAATTACAAATATTTTTCACCAAAGTTGAATATTACATAGAACTAAAAATGTTATTTATTTGATTCGAGAATGGTTTTAAACAGTGTTAATTATTACTTCTTTTCTTCAGTAACAAGAATTATTATAAAGGCAACTAAAAAAATAAACGAGACGTAAACTTTGGGAAAATTTCCTTCTGAAAAGGTTATGTTATGTTAATTTACAATACTTTATTACATTTATTACAATTTAATTTTTATATAAAATACTACGATCTTTTAGTTGAGGCTATTTTTTTAATTAGTTTAAGTTTAACTCAAGAACACACGTCAACTACTATCCTAGGAAGTTTATTGCAATATGTGTTTCGCATGAATACGATTTGAATACAAAGTTCTTAAAAGTGTGACAGAGAAAAGTCTGAAAGATCAGCTTTGCTTTAGTCTGCTGTTTTGATTAGTGGCAGTATCCCCTAGTGAGAGGGGTAGTTAATCTCACTGGAATATACATAAATATTTCATTTTTAATTTAATAAGCTGGTTGCGGTAAGGATAATAGATAATCCATGCTAGACATTTCTTAAAGCAGGTTAAAACAATGGCATACGACAAAAGAAGAACACATATAACACGAAGGTAAATCAAATAAACGCTTCTGAATGCAAAGGGAAGTCAGAGAATTTCGTTCCGACTAACGTGAAACCAAAATCTGCATCCAATAAAGTTCCGCAGTCGCGGGAAGTTATGCCGTCAACATCGCAGACGAATTAATGTTTGCTAGCCAAATCGGGATTCAACATCGATATGAAGATAATACGAAATGTCGGACTTCGGCATTCTTTTTCTGCAAAATATATGGTCGCCAAGTTATGGGCTCTTTGCGGTCAAGGTCTAAAGGCAACTATCAACTCGGCGAAAAGCAGCTAATCTGAGCGGGGCCGAATTAGTTATTAATATTGGAAAGACTAGTTTTTACAGAAGTGGGCAGCCTCTTCAAACAAGCCTACAAGAAGAGCTTTTTCCCTCATACTAAAAGAATCCATTCAGAGACTGAAATAAATTATAGAATTCAAATACTTTGTAGACCTGGGAGAAATCATGTTTATGTAAACGACTTGAGTTCCTAAATTCTGTCGTCTGCCCATTCTAGCTAGAAATGCGGATTTCCTGAAGGAGAGTGAACCGTGTTAATTGCAACTCTGATAATGTGACATCTGCCATTCCCTGCCCTCCTACTAATAATATCTAATGAAACAAAAAAGTGCTGACTATTTTATTAACTACATTATACTTTTTTATATAATCTATTTATTATACAACTGTATATAAATAAATACAGTTGTATATGTTACAGTCTATATTTAGTATACAAGAGTAACTACAAAATCGTCAAGTTTTCGCAAAGCAATATTAAGAAAAGATGCAAAATTAACTTGCTAGAAGATCTAGTCCATGTGTCCATCATTAGGTTTTTTTTTGGAGAACCCGGATTTTTAAAAATGCTTTATATATATACTTCATTATTCAATAAAAAATATACAATTTTATAAAGTAACTTCATAATTTAAAAACTTTGATCTTACATAATAAATTTATAAATTTCTAACTATATAATAAATATTTGAAATAATAAGTAACGAAGACCACATTTCCCTAAAGCTAAACAGGTCGCTGTTTAGAATTTATTTTTGTTTTATATTTTTATCAATTTATCCTGATATTAACTTATCTAATGACTAAATTTTTCTTTATTTATTTGAAATTTATAACTGTATAAGCAATGCTCCTACAACTAGTAATATGTTAAGTGTACACGTGCGGGAGTTATTACCCATGGAGCTCTCCATGTGATTTTTATTTACTGACCCCTCCTACGTCGAGGAAGTCGCGCGGCCAGCGCCGCTTCAGACGTCGACTCGGGTCGTCAGGAAGGGATGAAGATGAGAGGTGATGAATTAGAGGATTAGGATGTTCAGAGAGGCGGGAATGAAACTTTTTATAGCGAGCTGGAATTAAGTGTGTAATGAAAGGTATATCGAGATCATTGTGGATAGTTTTGTTGGAGACATAGTATGAAGCATTAGTTATGCGGCAAAGAATTTTTGATTGAAGTAATTGTAGATGTAGGAATGTTTGGCTGACCCCCACAGTTCGAGTCCGTAAGTCCAGATAGGTTTGAGTAATACGTTATATATAAGTACTTTGTTGTTCAATGTCAGTTTTGATCGTCTGTCAAGCAGTCAGGCTAGTAGGTAAAATCGTTTCTTTATTTCTTGTCGTTTGAGTTTTGTGTGTGGTTTCCAAGTCAGGCGCTTGGAAGTGTCCGCGCAAGGAAGTGCGGTATGGTTTAAATATACTGGAGAACAGGTGGCACGACGAAGAGTGAATGTAATTTGTTGGCATTTCTGGACATTTACTTTCATTTTCCAATTAACAAACCATTGTTGGAGAGAATTCAGATGTTGTTGCAGAGTACGAGTTGATTGCACCGGGTCAGTGAGGAGAGTGTATGGCGATGTCGTCTGCGTAAGTGAAAGTCGTGGTGTGAGAGTGAGTTGGTAGGTCGGCAGTGTAAAGTATGAAGAGTAGTGGTCCGAGAATACTGCCCTGAGGAACACCGGCCTCTGCAGGATACATAGAAGAAAATGCGGTTCTCTGGTTGACAGAGAAATGTCTATTGGATAAGTAAGACAACAGAATTAAGTAGTAGGAATAAGGAAGACAGTTTTTGAGTTTCCACAGTAAACCCGGATGCCAAACTCGATCAAATGCTTGCGCAATGTCGAGAAAGGTACCCGAGCAATACTCCTTCCGCTCTAGAGAAGAGGGGTTCTATGATACGATGACACTGGTGAATTGTGGAATGAAAACTACGGAATCCAAATTGATGATGAGGAAGGATGTTTTGAATATTTAAAGAGGAGTAGAAGCGTTTGAGAAGTAGCTTTTCTAGAATTTTTCCCATTATTGGTAGAAAGCTTATGGGACGATAGGAAGTTCGGAGATGATGAGGTTTGTTGGGTTTGGGGATAATTTTACCGATAGAAAATTTCCATTGTATAGGGAAGTATGTTGTACGGAGAACTGAATTGTATATAGTAGTAAGAAATAATATTGCTTTTTTTGGGGAGATTTAATAAGATTTTTGAGGTAATTAGGTCAAACCCAGGTGCTTTTTTTGCAAGAAGGTGTTTAACAATGTAAGAGACTTCAGATAGAGTGAATGCTTGGGAAATGTAGAAAGCTGTAGAGGAATAGAGCTGGTGCTGTACTTGGTTTGAAAAACTGGGATCAGAGATATCTGTGTGAGGTGTAAATACTGAGATTAGGAATTCCGCAAATAAATCTGCCTTTTTTTGGTCTGATTTGGCCCACGTCATATCGTCCTTACGTAGTGGAGAAGGTGTTTCTCGATAAGAAAGAATTTGTCTTGTTGCCGTCCAAAGAGATTTATTTGTAATGTAAGGGAAGTTGTGTAGTCGTTATGTCGGTCCACCAGGTATTGCCAAGGCGGTTTTTAATTGTCTAGTGAGTCTGTTGTAAATTTTTTTGTGAGAGGGGTATCTGGTTTGGTGCCATACAGATCTGGCCTTGCGTTTGTTTGTAATTAATGTCCTAATATAAAGAGGTAGGTTACTGTCATAGGGAGATGTGTTTGATTTACTTATTGTTGAGTCCCAAGCTGAAGTTTGTATTGCGCAAGTCAAAGAATGGACAGCATCGTCAATTTCTTCTTTAGTTTTAAGAGATACAGTCAAGTCTAGTTTGTCTTGTGGTAGTGATTGGAACAGCTTCCAGTCAGTAAAGCTAGGAGTCAGTGTGGGTCTGCAGTTAGTATGTATGGGATGTGTGTCGAGAGTTAAAAGAACCGGGATATGGTCAGATGAAAGATCACTGACAGTGTGAATATCTGAATGTATTGAAGTGGCTTGAGAAGTAATGAAAAAGTCAAGAATTTCAGGTAGTTTTGATGGAGATGTCGGCCAATATGTAGGTTGAGGAGGGGAGAGAAATGCATAGTTAGTGCTGTAGAGTGCGTCAAGAAGTGTACGTCCAGAGGGTTAGCCACACGGCAACCCTAGCATAGATGTTTTGCATTATAGTCTGCTCCAGAAATAAATTTGTTTCCAAAGGATTCGAAAAATGAAAGGAATTGCTGGCCAGAAATGCTTTTGTTTGGAGGGCAATATACAGAAGCAAATTTAAGAGTAAATGGTTGAGATTCCATTGATATAATGGTGGATTGTAGGAAATCTGTAGGGCTACTAGGAACAGGGTAGTAATGACTAAATTTAAAACAACATTACTACTTAATAAATTAAAAACGTTCATTTCTTAAAAACAAAAGAAAAAAAATGTGAAAAGCGTTACATACAGTAATCCATAAAAACATTCATTAAAGTGACATACTTAATATAATTTTTGAATTGATAACACGGCTGAAATGGTAACAAGATCTATCTAAATATCTTAGAATGTCGGCAACCGGTAAAGATTGCAAACTACCTCGACATAATGGGGGATAGGATAAAAATGATTACATAATTCATACTCAGCAATTTGGAGTACATTAACGTATAATCTATACATAAAAAAAAAGCGAATAAACACTCTAGAGTGAACTAATCGGAAGAATCTATTAAAATTTCTTAACAGAATAAAAAATATTCTTTGTACTCTGTATAAAATTATGATTTGGGATTTGTTATGATAGATAAACATATGGTAGAATTAAAAAAAATAAATGGCTGATTCAACGCTTCAATTGCAGAGCTCACAAAAATGTGAAATAAATTTAGACGTGATTTTGAAATTTTCTAACGTTAATATCAACTGTATTAGTTCGAGTGAAGGCTAGAGAAGGTGCTCTAAACAAGTTAATTAAAATGAAATATTAACTTTCAAACATTTTTTGGAGAAAAAATTCATTAAAAGAGGTTTTTGGCGTTACGCTTTCTACTAAAATGCTATATGTTTGTTATAGGATTTTATGCTCTATACAATATTAATTAAAATTAAATATATTGACTAAATTCCGAGTTTTTTTTTTACGAATTTCTCCATAAAGACACCAACGATTTTATTAAACTTGTTATCCTAAATATACATTATAGAGGAACAACGTCTGCAAAGGTGGGAGAGAACACTAGACAGAGGCAGGCGAAAACCCTTGCCTAAATTTACTAGAGACCTACTAAACCATAGCCGGAAGGATATGAAGATAATAGTGGGTCTACTGAGACGGGACATTGTAGGTTGAACAGGCACATACAGCACTACTTGCAGAAGACAATGCGATATGCCGAGCCTATATAAGGCCGAGGAAAAAACACCGGTACACATTCTTTGTGAGTGTGCTGCCGGCTGATGAGGACAAAGTTTCTTCAGTTGAATGTAAGCAATCCCGAAGAAGCCATGAGCTTCATGACAGAGCCGCTTTCTGCTATGCTAGGCCTGCTTAGAAGAAGGACGAAGCTGGAAGATGTGCTATAACTATTGAGGATCCACAGTAGACCTCTATACAGGTCGCGGAGGAATGAGGCTCAGCCACCTCCTTTTCAGTCTAATCTAATTTCATGTAAATGTTACAGGATCTTCTTCAATAATATTCAATAAAGTTAATTACCTTTTTTTTTAAATTTTCTTCTTAACAAGAACTTAACTATACAACTGTTACGAGACAAGACAGGTCTCCAAACAACCTTCCTAAATGTTGAGTATAATGCTCATACTTGGTTGTAGCTCATACTCAAGGACAGAATTTTGTATTATTAGCAATTTGAGAATACATACTTCACACTTCATGTTCAAGTGTTCTATTCATTTTTGTTCAAAACACTTATGGTGATAATCCCAAGGCCAGCGCGTTGTATTAGTTATCTTGTCATTATAACCAATGGTAGATTAGTGACAACTCTTTTAGTTATTACATACTTTATTTATTCATTCATTGAACGGAACCGTTTCGACTGTTAGAATTTATATTTAGCTCATGTGTCATCAGTTGTTTAAAAACAAAACTAGATTTAAGCTATTTAACTTATAATAACAAGTAGACAGTCTGAAAAAAGTTGGTTTAATGAGTGTTAATAAACACATTCTTATTTATGTATAAAAACCATCAATCCTGAAGAAGACAATATTTTTCATAATTTGTTTGTTTCGTTTATTGAAGAATAGACAACTATTGTCTTTCTGAAAAATTTTATCTTTCTACAGAAAGTATTTGACGTTCTATTAACAAAACAAACTGTGGAAATTGTCTTTTCCAGTATTGATGGTTTTTATACTAACAATGTCTTCTACTTGTGAAGTAGAAGATCAATGAGAAGATGTGATGTAGAAGAACAATGTCTTCTACGTTTTATAAAACTCCTTCACTTTTTTAAACAAACTTTTTCCAGACTGTTTAAACATGTTAGTGTAAGTTAAATAGTTTAAAGACCATTTCGCCAAATAATGGATTTATAAATATCTTTCTTTTTTTTCAACAAGTGATAACATGAACTATACAGTAAACACTAGATGAAGATGATCTCATTATATTGAAACGTCATATTCTGTACAATGAATAAGTAAATTTGTAATAATTGTAATAATTTGTAATTTTTTTTGTAATGTTAATAATTATTAATAACATTTTTCTCCCTCCAATTCTTATAGTTTTAAATGAAAAATATTTTCATTAAATTTCAAAAATGTTTACTAAATATAAGTTGTCTTCAAATAATTTTACACCTGGCAGAACCTATATTGTTAATGATGGCAATTTACGCAAATATAACATTATATCAAAGACATTTTCCGTGGTAGCCTGCTTCATTTTGTGGTCATCGACCGGTTTCAGGCGTTCGCCCATCTTCAGGATGCGTTTTTCAGACAATTGACAACACAGACTTGCACAGAGCAAATTCAGTTTTACACACATTTACACACACACTGAGTGTGTAAAACTGAATTTGCTCTGTGCAAGTCTGAGTTGTCACACTGTCTGAAAACGCATCCTGAAGATGGCGAACGCCCGAAACCGGTCGATGCCCACAAAATGAAGCAGGCTATCACGGAAAATGTCTCTGATGCTTTCCAGCTCTGCGGAACCAACCACCACAATAGCATTATATCCTATCTTGCCCCAATGCCCTCACCCCAAAATCAGATTTTCTCGGAAATAAAGTTCAAAACTGATATAGGTCTTTGAGAATCATTAGTTTAATATAAACATTAAAAAATTTGTCAAAAAATTAATATTTTCTTCAAAACTATTATTTTAACTATAAAATAACAAAACTATATTTTAACAACACATTAACAATATACTGTTCGCATTTCAAGTCAAATATCCTGAAATGAATTTTCAAGATAGGAAGCCTAACGTCATCTCCTTCATAGAACTTTCCTTAAAATGGAGTTTGGCTAAGAAAAATAAATGTATCAAATAAAATTAGTGCTAGATCCACACATGTATAATAGGTTCACAAAGTTCAAAGATAATCGAAGGGGCCGTTTCATTTCTTTAAATTAAAATATCTAAAGTATTTTATCACTATCTTATTATTTGCGTTTGCTCTTAATTTTTATTAATCTTTTTATCTTTTATTTATTTATTTTTTTACTTTATATAATAACATTTAGAAAAAAAAAATCATTTTAATGCAGTTTTTTTAAATTTTCTTGTAGATTTCTTATCATTTTTTGACCTTTTTTTTTTGAAAAAAACAAAAACAAAACAAGAATAGAAAGGCACATACTCACTGTTACATATCTGTTTAACTGCTCTTCTTCATTATCTCTCTGATTATTACCATCTTACTGCTAATTTTTTATAAGTTATTTGAAATGCTTAAATATCTCAAAAAACAAAACAAAACCTGTATTTCGTATAAACATTTATTTAAATCTCCCTACTAATTAGTTCAGGTAATTATTTGAGCTAATTCTCTTACAGTCTAGTTGTTCTACTAAGTTAAATGACCAATTATTTATTAAAATATATTATGTCTGCCTTATGAGATCGTATGCTTGCTATTAAAAAAATAAAACAGAATTCCATAAAAATTACGCTCAGTTAAAGCAGACATAAAATAAAATTTAAAAAATAGGTTAAATTAAAAAAAAAAAAGTAGGATAATTTGGAGGTCACACTACAAAAAAAAACCTGCCATAAACATTAAGGGCTAACCGCATACTATCGATTTTCTTCTTTCTTTCAACAGTCGATAAAGCTTGAGTATTAAAAAAAAAAAAAAATCGAAATCTATCTTTGTAAAATCTATGATATAGGCGCGCACATACCGCAGCCATATGTTGAATGTTTTAATTGATAGTATTTCTTTGCGGAACACAACGATTTCTGTCGTAATGAAGTCGTGATGTTAACATATCTAACTAAACAATTTGTATCATCAATGAATAGTATGCATGAGCCCAAAGTAGTATTCTGGCATATTTATTAAAGTAAAACCTACTACCACTATAATCACCGATGTGTGGACGATGCAATGGCGACTGAGGTGCCTCTTTTTATTGTCTTTTTTTTTTGTTTGTGGCAAGATGAACAACTTTTTGACGAGCTAACGAAGTCATGAAAGCCATTTTTCTTCCAAACTGAAACTAATTTAAAAAAATTATAATATGCCTGCGTAAGTAGTCATAACTTGGATCGGTTACCAATTTTAGCCTTTCGATTTAAGCGTACATATGATTCTCTCTGCATTCCAGAATTGACTAACAAAACGCAAGCTGCAACATGCACCCTTGCGTATTTTTGTTTTTAGCATAGGCAGAAAGGATTATCAATTAAAAGTTTGTTTACTTTTATTGCCCGGGTCTCGTTAAACATTTACCCTATGAAATCAGCACTCTAGCAGCACCGGGCGTACGAATGACATCTAATAATCTCAAAGGTGAACTTAAGAACAAAATTGAAATAATAATCTTAATGCAAAAATAAAAGCTTGAATTACTTTAGGAGGAAGAAGAAGAGGAATCCAGTAGCGGCGAGTCTCTGGGCGAGAAGAAATGGAACCTCCACAGTACCAATCCTCCAATTATCATTGCAGCTCCTAACAAGGTTAAACCAATAAGAAGTGGTTCAATATATGTGGCTACTGCTACTAAGGCAGACAGTTCAGAGGCTAAAGATGGCGTCACAACGGCTTTTTCATCGAACCAAATCATTGGTATGTAAGCATAAGGAATTCTTTCATAAAATCTGTAAACAGATAAGAATATTAGTGAAATTAAAGACAAAATAGGTCAGTCGAGGTTTCGGTGTCAATGTGGACTAATAGGTTCAAAACAAAATAAATGTAGTTATTTTTATTTTTTTAAAGATAATTTGCACGGCGATCAAAAGAGGACTTTGTGCTTCTACTGCAGCTGGGATGAGACCCATCACCTCAGCATCCATCCCATGTTAATTTCTCTAAGGAATCTTAGAATTTGGGAGTCAAGGAAGATATTTTGTCTCCAATAACTGGTGGGTGCCCAGACTTCTAAACCTGCGAATGTAAAATCCGTCAAGAAGTGTAAAGGAGTCTCGTCCACAAATTTGCATGTCCCCCTTTCTCAGATGCTCAGAAACACAGAGTGTCAGGTCTCTTGGCTCCAAAAACTTCAACCCGATCCCCTGAGAGGTACCCGTCCCATTCCAATATATTAAATTGCCTATCTTTTTGTCGAAAGGAGAATTTAAATTTGTAAAACTACTTACTTGATTCCTTGAACAGGCTCTGAACGTATATTAATTTGAAGCCTTGCATGCACTTCCAATGGAATACTACTTACCTGTAAGAAGAAGAAACGTATAAAAAAAAGAAATAATTGAATAGTAAATATGAAATCAACTTCTGAAAATATTGTTACTGTCATACTTTTTCCAACAACAGATGAAAATTATGTAATTTAGGCGATGGTAGCATGCCGCTAATATTGGCCGAATATGATGAATCAGCCAAATAGAAATGTGGCAAAGATATAAAAGCCGGTGCACCGTAACGACAACTAGAGATATCTCTGGCACCTGTTGGCGGACAAGGTCGTTTCGGACAATAGCAGATATTATTTGGATCAAGATCTCCATTGTCGAATATCAAGCTGTCCGCAGTGAACTTGCTCCCTTTCACATTATTTATAACATCTTCACCATCTTCCTTCAATGTCAGGGAACTGTACAAATATGAAAATAATTTTTGTTGAAAATCTCGCATAAAAGGAATGAGAATAAAGCGCAATCTTCAGAAGTACATGGAGAATATGGCCGATGAAAAATAAAACTGAGGTATTTAGACCTTTTTGATATGGACACTGTGATTAGAGTCTATCACTTAGTGGCTAAACCGATTTGTTACCGCGATATCTCAAATAGATGTTTAATGAAAGCTCGCTCGCAGATGAACATGAAAGAAAGAAACAATCGTTGAAACACTCACATGACATGCTCTTAATGCTGTTATTACAAAATTGTATTTAAATGACAAATGTTCAAACAATATTTGAAACTTCAAATTTTACTCATGATTACCAATAAGTCCAGAAGAGAGAGTCAGTAACATCGCAAAAATATCTAGCATGAAATTTAACGCCAAAAATTCCGGAGATCTATATAAAATCAATTTTTTCAGAAAAATATTACAAATAAAAGTAGGTTTTTATCTGCGTACTTAGCTTTCCAAGTTTATAGGAAATGTTGTATCATTTTTGAGAAAATTCCCAAAAATTTATTCATATACTTACAAGTGATTGTAGTTGTTTAAAATACCAAGTTTGATTTTTTTCAGATAATTTGTTCTCACCACAAAGACTCACAGACCATTCGCTAAAAGATTTTTTCTTCTACTCAGTGAACCTCAAAACATGTTTTTCCGATGAAAACCCAATTTCAAAATTCTGACCAATCGCAATAATTCCCCTTATTAGGAGTACGAGATAGTATTGTGAAAAAAGCGAATGCATGGTAGTTATACTTCTATTTCCAAACAAACTAAGAGGTAAGAGGTATTACATAACAAATAGCCGATAATAAATAATCGATAACCTGCATATATCAGTAACAAAGATTTTAGCATATTGTTGGACAGCGGCATTAATTGGCCACAATTCTCCAGATGTACCATCAACAACGCCACATCGTCCAGAATAAGAGGGTGTTCTAGGACTAAAATTCCACTGGACTATATCTCCTAAATTTTCCAGACCACTTGCACCAGTCTTCATGTTGAAAATACCATCATAACTGACAGAATCATTTCTCTGAAACGAAAAAGATTTATTAAAAAAAAATATTATTATAATTGTGGCTGCACTCTTGTTAACTTTTGTGAGCAAACTTATTATTTTGCAATAAATTAACTGCAAAGCCAGCGAAAACTAACTTTTCAATTCTTCAAGAGCACTTCGTGGAGAAAGTAGTCGTTTAGCACACAAAATGGTTCCTGCTCCATGGAAACTTTACAGCACTCTTTGCTTTTCAGTGTTGGCTATTTCCATTTCCTTCTACGCCAATATGCCCTAGGCTTAGAGGCACCCATAAGAGGGTAACTATTTTCTTTCTATCCAGGACATTAAGTTTGGCGAGGCATTTCCAACTATTTTGAAACTGATTACACTTGGAAGTGCTTTAATGGGGCCTTAAACTATCGCACAGGATCATGATCTCTTGTTGTTAATATTCCTCTCAAGGTTGAATAGCATGAATTTGCATCTGGAAGATACATTGACTGACATCAAGTGCCTGGCTCTAAGGCCCAGATGGGAAATGATCCTAGTTCTTTCTACCTCAGGATATCGACCTATGTACTAATATATTAACTATTAAACTACTAGCTAATATCACGTTCTTTAATACTATTCATAGCAGATTCATCTTCACCCTCTCTTCTATTAGTCTCATAGAGAAATTTTGACAAGGATATATTCTTCTCTAAAGGAATTCCAGATAGGGGATGCGCTGATAGGGTTTCCTACTTCTGATATACCTCAATTTTCAGTTATGTACACGTTGCACTTCACAGCCGACTAAAATGTAAGTAAAACACTCACTCACCACTAGAGGAGGAACAATAGATCCCCCACGTGTAATGGAATGGCTTAAAAGATATTCATTCTACTGTTTATCTATTTATAACTTTAAAAAAAATTGTGGTGCTTTTATAGATAAACAATTATATAGATATCCCTTGTATCTGTGATTATTTTTTATAAAATCTATGTATTTATAAGATGTTGGACATATTCCGTAAAATGTATAAGTGGATTTGAAACGATATTTATTTAGAGAAAAGTCTAAAATTATGTGAGAAAAGGGTCACATACAAAAAACAACCAGATCATGCTCAGATTTCTAAAACTCCTAAATCCTAAACTGCACAAACAGCAAAAAATCAGACTGTATATGCTGTTAAAAAGTAAAATTCAGCCGGTCCCGTTTTATCTTAACATTAATTATGGACATTTTATTTTATTTAATACTTACATTATAAAACCAGCCAAATTTATCAAAAGGTATCTTGATTTTAAGTATTTTCTCCAATTTTCTTGTAAGATTCAATAGTTTATCAGAATATCCTTCGAAAAGTAATTCATGAACAGTTTTGGTAACGTATACATTTTTCTCTTCTACGTCTAAAATAATATTCGCTACTGGATACCATCGTTTCGGCACATAGTTAACTATCATGTTACGCATTGTCTGTATGTTAATGATAACAAATAAAAATAATTAATTACTTTTGCTGATTTTGTTAGATCTCCGTTTTTCGATTAAAAAAAAAAAAAAAATGGTTACCATAGCAATAACATTAATATTTGTAATTTCATCATTAAGTGAACCTTTAGACATTTCCGGAACAAAATACCATTTTCTTCTTTGTTTGAAAGTTATCGTACTGTTATCGTTCCATATCAGATTTTCTTTTTTATGATGCTCACTGTTAAGCAGTAAAATTCAAACATATTGTTATTGGTCAGAAAAAAAATAAAGCAAACAAAACTCACTTGTGATAAATTACCTAAAAACATAGGGGCCTAATTCTACAAAATTAGGTTTTGTATTGCTTGTTAATGTTTCTAAAGGATTTGTCCAATTAAACATATATATTTCTAGGTACATAGGAATTGGTGTTTCTTTCCATAAATTATAACTTTTTGAATCATTTGTTAAAACTAATTCCTGAAAATATAATGAATAATTAGTAAATTTTTGTTAACCTTATCAAATCATAATATATACATTTTAAATATTAAACTCACCGTTTTTAATTGATAATTAAAGATAACTGGCCAAAATCCACACATAGTTCCACAAAGTATTAAAAGCACTCCTCCAACACCCCATAAAGCGATTTTTGAAATTATCACTCCCACAGACATATTGTTTAGTTATAACTAATTAATATAGGATATTAACTAAATGGAAGTAGAACTTTAAACTAAAACAGTTAAATAATGTTTTTCAGTATTGAAAAATAAGCCTATTAAGTTTATAAGAACAACTGGAAGACATGAAAAAGAGCCTCATAAAGGAGAATAAATTTTACCGTTGCACAACACGATAATGCTAACTACGTCATTACTTAGTTACTTTAACAATTCGAGGTCTGTTTTATAATTTAAAAGAGAAATTAAAGCATTATATTCGTCCCTAAAAAAAGTGAAAGGTGTGGCCACTTACTTTTTTTATGAAAGAAAAAATTTTAAATACTGTGCAAAGCTAACGTCAAACTAGTGGTTGATTGGACATAATTCTTTGCATATACAGAAATATCAGCAAATGAAAGACCCATTTTATATTATTTGATATGAAATAAACAAAATTATCAGCTAATCCTTATTTACTACATAAGACAACTAAGGAAGGTTATGTGATAACATTTGAGTTGACACTGATAAAGTACTGTTATAAGCTTATCGATTCTAAAATATCGAATGAATCGATTGTAGAGAGAGAAATACAACCCTTTCAATCATTCTTTCAGTGTCAACCTCGAGTTTTTTTTTTTGGTGAAAGCGTAAAGAAATATGAATGCATGGAATATTTTAGAATTAAACGCTTTTAAAAAGACATTGTTGAAAAAGCGGAAATAGCAATAAGTGTTCATTCTTAAACATCGAAATAATATTAAACGTCTTAATCTTAGTGGATTTTTCATAATTGCAAAGTTAGTTTTATCGTTTCGTTTGCTATTAAAGTTATCTAGCTGGTCTAACAGTTCTACTTGGCAAGAAGAAAAGATATATCAGTGTTTTTTCATATAGTGTCTACAAATAATTCGTATGTAGCAAGTTAAATTAACACTTCGCGAAAAACAAAAAAAAATTATTCAGTAAAGTTGCCATTACTATTGTCGAATTTTGTATGAAATGTTCGTGACCGAATCCTTTGATTACGATTACGAAATGTAATATCAAGAATATAAGTAGAATATTAAATTAAAGCAACTGTTCCCTCAGGACCTCCCCCCCCCAATCCATTTTTTCCGAGATAATGTTTAAAATAATAAGTGTTTGGTATTTATATGTGCAATTAGTATACGCATAAAGAATACTATTAAAGCCATTTTCGAGAAAATTCCGAAACCTTCCTGTCAAATGCGTAGGTCGTACGAAAACGGAATATCAAATTGAGCTTTCTGTGATTTTGCGTTTTGAGTTATTTTGGTTCACAAAAACACAGACTATTCCCTAAATTTCGAAAATCTGACAAGATTGCAGTACGTCCTCTTTTAACAGGAGTAAGAGAAAGTCAAAATGGGTATTCTTCCCAGATTTTTACCTCTCTAAATTAAATAAAATTTCAAATTTATGCATGATTGTATGTATAGATGGATGGATCCTTTTGAACTAAATTTATACTTAAAGTACTGATGGATATTAATCTTTTATAGATAAAAATAATCACCTAAGGTAATGAAATCCAAATATTAAATCTCATCTTTTTCAAATAATTTGGCAATTCTTCATTTTCATCTTAGATAAAAACCGAAATATTAAGACCACATTTAAAATTATTTACCAGCTGTTCACCATAGAGAGAATATACAATGATTAGGACAATAATACTTTATACTAGTTCACGCTAAGGTCATACTTAGTCACTTCTCTTTGTCTTGAACTGAAACAATACTGCAGGGAGTATGTCAGATGTTCCGTTCATAGTCCAAAATATTCCCTCCCAATCATTCTACGCATGCGTATTGTTTGACCTGTTTTTTCCTTACATTTTCGCTCTCTTTTAAAATGAATTAATCACATGCCTTTAATCGTTTTATTGTAAAGTCATCCTTATAAATGTCCTGGTGAATGACTTTCTGTTAGTTGTAAATAGGAATTTCATTAGCTATAGTTCAAATTGTTTAAAGGTATGTTGTACAAAGTTGTAATTTTGTCTCTCCGTTGATTTTTCATTCATTTTTATTTTCTCTTACTACTAGGAGAAAATATTGCCATCATTTCAAATTTTCCAAATTGAAAACAAATGTTTTCAGGTACCTTAAGTAAAGAAAATGTTATAGTATAATAGTTAATATTCTGTAAATGTGTGTAGTAGGGATTTTTTTTAAGTCCATAATTCTTCAACCTTGCAGTGTGTTCGGCGACCAAAGGCTATCTCTTAAAGTACCTTTAATATTATCCTGCCAAGTGGTTCAGCGTCGACCTCTTGGCCTTCTGTCTTCGGTCCCCGCTTGTGTATGAGAATAAATATCTCAAAAACAAAAATTGCAGGAAAGTCAAAGACATGAAGTTCCCAGCTAAAATCTGTCATTAATATTATTTAAATGTTAGAAGTGTATATTAAACTGAAATAGCACTTTGTACGTTACCATAACTCCACCCCTTCCCCAAAAGCTGCCTTAAATGAATTTTTCTAGAGAAATGTTTCAAATAAAAATTATAGCTCTTAATATGTGTAATTGATATGACAAGTTAAAAAAAAATCGTTGTAGCCATTTTTGAGAAAATGGCAAAAAATGAAAAAAAAAAATCAGTAAAGTGGTAGTTTCAGTTGAGGAATTTTGACATATAACTTACTGTCAGATCCCATGGTGATACCTAAACGGAATATCAAGTTTGAACTTTCTGTGGTTTTTCCTTTTTTGAGCTAGCCATTTTATAAGGACCACTTTTTTGGACTTAGGGGACCCTCAAAACGTGTATTTCCGGTGAAAACTCGATGTCGAAAATTTGATATGATTACAATACTTCTTTTTACTTGGAGTAAGAGAAAGTAATAAGAAAATGAATTATCAAAAATAATCGCCTTATAAACAGAATCGCATTAAATTTAGGTTTTACAAAAGTTTTTTAATACAAAACAAATCGAGAATTTTAATAATTTTTTTTGGTGGTGACATTTTCTTATTTTGATTTGGTTTTTTCTTTGTTTTCTGGAAAAACAGTGACAAAAAAATCTTCACAAGAGTCCATACAATATTGAAATACAAGGAAAGTGATGCTATTCGTTGGAAACGCTCTTAAAGTGGTTGCGCAAATGCCCTTCATAAATATACTGGGCCCAAATTCATGATAACTTTTCAGAAAGCAATCATACATCCCCTTATATTTGGGATTGGTCAAATTGTCAGCCTGTATGCGACTTTTTATAACATCTAACGGCATCGCAATAACCCAAGATACGATACCTGCAAAAGGAGCAATATTTGTATAAACTTCATAACCGGAAGCTAACAAAAAAAAGTTACTATGAAATATTCGCACGACTTCCTTTCTGTGCAATTATATAAAATTAACAATTTTCTTTAAAATTGAACTTTGTATACTTAATTGCCCTATCTATCATAAATGTAGAGTTGTTAATGCAATGGAGGCTTTGTTGGTGAAATGAATGAACACACTAACTGGCAAATAACTCACAATTTATAAATTTACAATTTTGCTGAGTAAAGAGAGAAGTGTGTATAGAGGGCGCAGCGATCGAGCAAACAATGTTAAATTTTGGTTGGTTGGTAGGGTGATGAATTTAGAATGGAGTTGCGAGTCAATTGAAGAGTGATATGACTAATTAGTAGGACTCTTGCTTGTTCTGACAGTGGTGGGTTAATATCATGGACTAGCGAGGTGAACGTTTCAAGGTTAAGGTTGATGTACCTACTGATGTTTATTGTAAAATAAGAGGGTGACAGTTGAAAACTGACCTGTTAAACGTTGAATTCGTGACTGACTGTAAGCCCCTCAGATCGTCAGCTTATATTCCACTTTCTCTGGAGACAGCTTCTTGGTGAGAAATTGGCTGTCATGGTTGAAGCAAATTTGCCAATATATTGCAGTAAGCGTGACAAGAAATGTAATAATGCATGATTGAAATGCGCTTGATGGCGCCTTGATGCGTTTGCTGATGAAACTGTTGAGTCCAGCTTTTCTGTGGTGAATTACTGGCCACTAACTTAGGAATACATGTATTAGCATCTATAGTGAGTTGACATTAATAAAGGTAATACTTTTTGAAATCTAACGCCACCATTGCTTAGAATCATAGGGGGCCTCTCGGCTGTACTTCCATGGTTCTTGTCAGGTAGCACCCAAGGCGACACGATATTGAAGAAGCTCATTGCAATATGGGTGAAACATCGGCTTATATCAAACTGCTAACGCTATTTCAACCCGGAAACTCAAATGTTTTTCAAGCTCAACAATGTCACAAATCCCGTTAAATTAATTTTCCCTGGAAAAATATTTCCAATAAAAGTGATTGGCCAGAAATTGACGCCAGAAATTAAAAAAAAAAAAAAAAATGGACAAAACTAAACTTTGCGGTGGTGGATTTAAACGGAATATCAAGTTTGAAGCTTCCTGAGGTTTATCATTTTTGAGATACACACACACACACACACACACACACACACACACACACACACACACACACACACAAGCATTCACTAAAACCATTTTTTGTTAATATACATATATCAATTTTGAAAATTTGACAACAATGCAAAATCTGTTCTTCATAGTGAAATGCATGGATTTTGATGGTTGAAGCAGATATTTTAGGAAGAGAAGAAATAAACTTGTTTAAGTACTGAACACTGTTACAATGAGATAATATAAATCTGTAAGGACTTTACAGAGCGAGAGATAGATTGAGACAGATTGACTGGCAAAGAAAAAGAAAGTACGTTAGATATGACTGACTGGTTATCGAAAACTTCTTGTCTGAGGTCGGTTTGCCTCTTTTACATTGAATTCCCTCCCTAGTTTGCCCTTGGTAGGGAGTAATTAATGTTCGAATCTTGGTTCTTCGGATTCTATTACGATAGAGTAGAGTTTAACCGAGGGAAGAGTTGATGATGATCATCATCAATAATGAGAATTACTCACGATCACAACGTTTTCATACTGCAGTTATCACAAAAAAAATTAAGTGTCAACTTCTTTTTAGACATGGAACGTTTAATAAACATTATAGATATGTATAGGCACATACAGGCAAATATAAGCTGTCTTTAAAATATACTTGGTGTGTCAAAACAGACGGCTCAAGTCGCAGTGCACTTTATTTTTATAAAACATATAAAATGTTGGAATGTCGTATATTACACATTTGATTTTCGTACCATGTAATAGAATCAATAGCCAGAAAATTCGCCACAGGAAATCTGGACTCAATAGTTCCATCAGCAACCGCACCAAGGCGCCATTATTACGCACCACTATTGTGCTTGAGTGCACGTCAACTATGCATTACACCTTCTGTCACGCTCACAACAGTATATTGGCGAATGGGCTTCAACCAGGACAGGCACAATCTCTCACCCAGAAGAGCTAACTCACTGAAGGGTACAGTGGGTTTACAATTCAATCCTAAAGAGTGCAGTCAGCGATAGATCAACTTCAAACCTGAAGGTTTCACCACCATTCACACAAGCAAGAGGCAAGAGTTCCAACTAGCGATTTGCAATATCAATACTACATGATTCAACACCACAAATAATCATCACTAACTCTTCGCTCGGTTGCACACTACTGTATATATTTCTCTCTTATTACTCAATAAAATCGTTAGAATATAAATTATATGTGTTCTCCATTACATCATTCATAATTTCAACATCGCCAACTCCTCTCATTCCTTTACGATTACCATCACTACATCATTAGTGCCGCTACATTATAAGCACAAAAATACTGTTTCTGTATCTGAGAGAAGTTATTAAATGGTGAAATTGACTGTGTGGAGCAACTTGCTAGCAATTCTTTTTCATGTACTCATGTTCCATTCTGGCAGCTTGGATACATCATTATCCTTTGTCTATGCGTGCAGTTAGTATGTGATGGCCCTTTATGCGTGTAGTTAGTGTGGGATAGGCCTTTATGCGTGTAGTTAGTATGTGATAGGCCTTTATGCTTGCAGTTAGTATGTGATAAGCCTTTATGCGTGTAGTTAGTGTGTGATAGGCCATTATGCATGTAGTTAGTACGTGATAGGCCTTTACGTGTGTAGTGAGTATGCAAATTTTAAAGATAAATGTTAAAACCATTTTATTTTATTTTTTTTGAGAAAATTCTGGAAAAGTGCAAAAAACACCTTTCAGTAAATTTCCACTTCCGGTCGATGGATTTTGTCTGAAACATATTTTTTTTTAAAAATCTGATGTTAAACACTCACACAACTTTCTGTAACTACAATTTACAGGATTGATTAATTCTCTTCAAAATATAATTCTTACTAGATGTTTAATTGCCTTCAATTAACATCAATAGGAGACTTTAAACTTTACAAAAACGACTTTGTTGAGGAAAGCATAACTTTCCCCTCCCCCAGAACCCCCATTAAACGAATTTTCATGGAAACAGTTCAGTCAAAAGTGACAGGTCTCTTTACGTACAATCCGAATACCAAGTTTGATGGAATTCGTCGGTGTTTTTATTGAGAAAATAGCAGAAAACACAATCTCACTTCTGGTCAACCGATTTTCTTCAAACTCGGAATTTGGGCAACATATATAATTCTAATTAATATTATTTATATCATAGAATTGTGTAGTAAACTGTAATAGCACTTTAAAGGTAAACCTAACCCCACCGTCTCCCAAAATGTCCTTTAAATGAATTTTCCCGGAGAAATGTCACAAATAAAAGTTATAGCTCTCTGTATGAGTAGTGAGTATACCAAGTTTAAAGAAAATCTACAAAATAACTGCAAAAAAAATCAGTAAAATGGCTGATTTTCACCGAAACCTTACTGTCGGTGAAAAATGGAAAAAGGAAAAATGTAGGCCAGTTGTGATCAACGCATAAGGGGGAAAGCCGTGAGAGTGTTTCAAAACAGATTTTTGTTTTTGTTAGCGATCGAGTTCTTTGTATACAAATTTTAAACGTCATTTATTGTCCTTTAATATAATTGCAAGTAATTCGGGATTGGGGGGTGGGGGTGTATTTTTATGCCTTATTATTTTGGTTTTAATAACCGGAAATTCATTAAATTCAAATAAGTCTTTTCTTTGTCTTTTTTCCCTTTCCATTTTCATTCACAGTCGTAATACAGCTGATTATATAAGAAAACAGTTGACGTCAAAGTATTTTTTTTTTCTGGTGTGGGCCGAATCAAGTTGTTGGCTATTAGCGCCAAAATCACTGACACAGACAAACATAGACACACAAAATGATGATCACCTGCTAAACCACCAGCAATTACTTGATATCTACTTTTCGGGTGTTGTCCGGGTGCCATTGTACCTTGAAACATGCAGAGCATATGTTCGTATGAAAGTATATACATGGAAAATCCGCATGCCTCTCTGAAATAGTTTATTAAAATAATTAGTCATAGCGTGATTGGAATTTTTTTTTTTTAACTTTCTTTTACTGTAATCGTGTCAAATTTTTGAAATTGAGTTTACCCCGGAAATATATGCTTTGAGGTCCTCTAAGTTCGATAAAAAAAAAATGTATTTGGATAATCTGTGTATATGAATGAAATATCTCTAAATATTTTATGTATTTTGGAAAACGTACTGCAAGTAGGAGAGTTGAGGCTATTGAATCCCGGTTCATTAGATTATTCAAGTAAAGAAGTTTCCCTCTATGGGGACAATGTTTAATACGTTGGAGATGAGAAAATCGGTAGCTGATTTAATGGAGCTACTTGTTGCCATTCCTGTCCATGCGCCATCTTGCGATTAGATCAATCATTACCCTTTATTCCTTTATCGAAACAAATTAATTTATTTTCTAACATTGACGTCATTTCAAGAATGTGCAAGAATTGTTTATAAAAAAGAAAATGAAAAACACGCAGACGCACCCAGACCATTGTCTAAAAAACCATTTTTTTGGATTCAAGGAACTCAAACGTGTATTTCCAGTGAAAACTCGATATCGAAAATTTGACATCATTCCAATAGTTCTTACTGCTAGAAGTGAGAGAAAGTGAAATAATCTGATGTGAAACGTTCAGATTAATACAATTTAATTAAAATTTTTTCTATAAAATTGCAACATTTAAAATTGGGTGAACATTTAGAGATAGTGGTGGAGACCATAAATAAAAGTGGTAGGGGTTATACTTTATACCTGAGTGAATATGTGACGAGTACCCTCTGACAAAACAACAAAGGTTGTATAGTTTAAACCTATTTAAACCTAGTTGACACGCCTCCAAAACCTATCTAAAATAAGTTTTTTTTAGTTTCAAATAAGTGCATTGAGCATTCAGGATTAGCGAAAATCGTTGTAGCCATTTTCGAGAATATTCCAAAAAAGACTAAATTTAACAAAAGTAATGTAAAGTTAAAAAGAAAAGATTAACTGATTTCCTTCAAATTAGGAATTTTATCAATCCTTCTAATGTGTATTAATATTAATATGGTTGGTAAAACTATACATTATACTGAAGTGGTTATTATTATTATTATTATTTGTCTGTGGGGAGAGAAACCCTACGCTATCCAAAGCCTCACTGGGCCCATAAAGCTACCCCAAGAAAAACAACAAGCCGGGTCTATAACAAAAATTCAGACCCAGATCTAATCCATTTAAGATTCACCGCAGTCCGAATAAATCGGACAATAACCTTAAGCGGAAATAGCCTAAGCTCTTCCACAGACATCCTATTCCGACCAAAGTCCTGAACCTAATTTCCTCACAACCCAAGCAATCAGTCATAAGATGGATGGGTGTTTCCTCCTCTGTCTCACAGACTCTACAAAATGGATCCGGCATGAGCCCCATTATGTAGAGATGTCTCCTTAAACCACAATGTCCAGTAATTGATCCAACCAGATGCCTGAGAGCGCTCCGTGAAAAACTCAGCAAGGTCTCACTAATGGCCTTGTCCGGACCCCTGATGAGCATTTTGGACTGCCGAAAACCAACTGAGCTCATCCATAAGGATGAAGCTGTGAAGCTGTCCATGTCTGGAAGCCTGACAGACATGTGCCAGAAGACACGCCAACAGCAGGCTCGGGACCAATGAAAGGAAGAGAGGCGCCTAATTTGGCAAACCTATCCACCTGCTCATTTCCAAAAATTCCCATGTGACCTGACACCCATACTAGAAGCACATCTTTCAGAGAAGAAAGCTCTTCCAGTCTTTTAGAACATTCTAACACCAACCTGGAAGTGAAGACACATGAACTCAGCGCCTTCAACGCAGCCTGGCTGTCCGAGCAGATATAAACACCTTTTAAGTTAGTGTTACGTACCCTCTCATCCAAAACACAACAAAGAATAGCATAAACCTCAGTCAGGAAGACCGTGGTCCATTCACCAAGAGATATCTACTGAAGTGATACTTTAAAGGAAAGTTAATGGCTCTTCCCTCACTTCCCACAAACTATCAACCAATCAATTTTCCCAGAAAAATATTTCAATGTGTGATAATTTATAAATTGATATTCCTGTGTACGTATCAACACCAGTGTTTCGGTCAA
This sequence comes from Triatoma infestans, assembly GCA_011037195.1. Classification (NCBI taxonomy): domain Eukaryota; kingdom Metazoa; phylum Arthropoda; class Insecta; order Hemiptera; family Reduviidae; genus Triatoma; species Triatoma infestans. The sequence continues at coordinate 183,801 of JAAEAF010000203.1, forward strand.
GATCCATCAACAAAATAGATTTTTTCAGTTTCACGCGATATTCTCGGAAATGGCTACAACGATTTTCTTTATATTTCTTTATTAAAAGAATCTTAAAGATACAACTTTTATTTGAAATATTTCTTTCAAAATATGTTAACTATGGAATGCAGAGACGTATCACTTTTGTTTAAAACTTTAAAGAAGATTTAAGTAAAGGGGGAAGTTATGATTTCCTCAAATATGACATTTTATTAAAGATAGATACTCCCATTTATATAAAATTGAAGACAAAGCAACATTTAGCAAAATGACTGAAGAAGATTTGTCGATTACAATAATTCTGTAAAGCGATAGTTGTCAGATTCGTATCAGATTTTTCAATTGTTTTAACTGCAACAAGAGAGCGACTATATGATATTGTTTTTTTTTGAGAAGTTGAGCACGCTCCTATAAGACAAAAAAAAAATCTGGTATAAATATGGAAGTTATCGGGTAGGGGACAAGTCCTAAGGAGGTAGGGAAGAGGTAAGGACCGCGCCAATAATGTAGAAACAAACCCAGATATTTGAATTTAGCATATACAACGAATTCCGCAAAACTGTCTAAAATCTATTCTTTTATTAAATGTTTCAAATAAAAATCATAGATTTAGATCTCCGGACTTAGCATTCCAGGTTTAAAGGAAACCTTTCGAGCCGTGAGGGCTATTTCACACAAGGTTTTATTAGTTTTGAATCAGATCGAATTCACTTCATGATGACATTAAATGAAGTTAACTATATTTTTAAATTTTCAAATTCAGAAAGTTCATTATAGCAGCAGTGGTATAGCAATAAACCATCTTAAACTTCAATTACTTTCTTTGCTCATGCAAAGAAAAATATTAACGGCATCACTTATTGTCTGAGAAAAAGTTTGATAAAACATTTTTGTGAAATATTCATCCCTTCAGTTATTTACTTGAAGTTCAGATAACTTGTAATTGTTAAACTTACCTTAGCAATAGAGGCAAGAATCCAGTATACAGTGCACGAATACCTCCATTTTTGAAGATTACTTTAGCACATGAAAAAGGTCCTGTGATTTCATCCTTACTACGCTCCTTTTTACGTATTATTGGATCTGTCACATATAAAATTTGCAAATCTAGTTGTTTCTTAAGATAGACAGATTTTGGTAAAAGATATTCAAACATTTTGGGTTTCACTTCCAAAATATATAAATAAGTATAAATATATAATAAAGTCAATTACCAGTCATCACTTGGAGTTGGGTCTTTATTAGTTCAATAGGTGTACCGATGAAAATCGTGGAAGCTCCGGCTGTAGCGCCGGCAATCGCCACATCTCGATGCCAGTTCGATTTCAACGCACCAGATTCACAACAGTATTTTCTTAAATGTTCGTGACTACCCGTGCCTTGTAGACTTCTTAATATAGTTCCAAAATTACCAAAGAAAACACTATTATATGCACCGGCTGCTAATGTCGGAAATAATAGACCACGATAGAATCCTCGGATCTGTAACAGATCATAAGAATATATTATTAAATTTTGTTTACCGCTTGGACTAAACTTTATTACCAAATAAACGTTCATCACCCTACTTCATAAGGCGCATGCGCAAAATATCTACAGTACTTCCAAGTGGTCTGACTAATGGTTTCACCAATATCTCCGCGACTACATTGGTTTTTTCGAGTATTTAGAGCACGCTCTTATAGAAAAAAAAAATCTGGTGTGAAACACTAAGACAACTTCCTCTTACTCCTGTTCTCAAAATTATAATTGACTAATGTTATAGTTTGTGTACCAAATTTAACGAAATTCGTCGAAAATTGAAAAACAGTGCAGTCAAAGCGCACTTCCGGTTAACTAATTTTCTTAAAACTCGGAATTTTGGCCAACTATTTGTTTCTAATTAATTTTGTTTAGATGATTAAATTGTATAATCAACCATGATAGCAATTTAGAGGAAGCTGTAACCCCACCCCTCCCTTAAAAGTGCCCTTATATGAATTTTCCCAGAGAAATGTTTTAAATAAAAGATGTAGATCTTTGCATGTTTAGTTTATATACGAAGTTTCAAGAAAATCGTCATAGCCAATTTTGAGAAAATCGCGAAAAAGTGAAGAAATGATTTAGTAAAGTGTTAAAATAAAGGCACTACCGGTTATCCAATTTTTTCAAACTCGGAATTTCAACAACATATTTAATTCTAATTACATTATTAAGAAGGCAGAATTGTCTAATAAACTGAAATAGCACTTTAGATGAAAATCTAACCCCATCCCTCCCCCGGGAAGTGCCCTTAAATGAATTTTCCCGGAGAAATGTTTCAAATAAAAGTTGTAGCTCTTTGTACGTTTAGTTGATACACCAAGTTTAAAGAAAATCGTCGGAGCCTTTTTTGAGAAAATCGCAAAAACGTAAAAAAAAAATAGTAAAGTGGTACTTTAGGTTGAGGAATTTTGACAGATAACGTACTGTCAGATCCCATGGTGATACCTAAACGGAATATCAAGTTTCAACTTTCTACGGTTTTTCATTTTTGAGCTATGACGCTCACATACATACACACACACACACACACACACACACACACACAGACCATTTGCTAAAAACCACTTTTTTGGACTCAGGGGACCTCAAAATGGATATTTCCGGTGAAAACTCGACACGATTACAATACTTCCTCTTACTAGGAGTAAAAGAAAGTAAAAAAATTCTGGTTTAAATATAAGAAGTCATAATGGAGGGGACAAGTCCAACCTACTAACCCAAGCATGTAGGGAAGTAACAAGCGTGCCAATGACATTGAAGCAACCCTATACATTTGAAATTTAACACAACAAATTCCGCAACTGTCTAAAATCTAGTTTGACATTCTCTTACTGTTAGTAATTCTTTTTAATTAGTTTCAGAAATAAAAGTCGCAGATTAAGATGTGCGCAGTTAGCATTCCAAGTTTAAAGGTTATCGTTCTAGCCAATTACAAAAAATGTACTCAAAAGCCTATTCTGGTATGTTGCACTTCCGGTTACCGGATTTTCCGAAAATTTATATTTTAACAGATTTCCATGAGTTCGAAATTTTAGCAATGCTTCTAATAATGAACTAATATTATATCTATATGGTAAAACCATACATGCTAATGAATGAATGAATGAAAGCTTTATTTAAATAAAATAAGCATTTTACAAAGTTAATTATAAAATAAAATAAAAATCTTTTGTCAGATTAAATATTAGCTCTAGCAAAATATAAAGTCTTATGACAATATTTGATAAATAACCGTCAGCCCAGCAAACATGCTGTTAAAGTGGTACTTTAAACGAAAGCTTTACAATACTGTTCTCCAGAACCCCTAAAAAATCAATGTTTCAAATAAAAGTGAGAGGTATTTATGTATGTTCGAAATATTCGAGAAAATAGCTCGTATGTAGGAAATTTTCGAGAAAATAGCTAATAACTGAAAAAAAAACATTCACCCCAATAGAGTATTGCACCCCAATAGTGGTAGGTGTGTATAAATGTGTGTAAATGGTGTTTATGTTGGGATGAATGTACTTATTAGAATGAATGTATTTATTTGTGTGATTCTCATATTATAGAGATGTGTGGTTGAATGCCAAAGGCACTTTGTAAGGGCGCTAATGACCTTGGCAGTTGAGGCGCCAAAAAAAAAAATACAAATTAGTAAAGTTGACTTCCAGTTGATGGTTTTGCCGGAAAACTTCAATCACATGCGGTAGCAGTGCCTCAGCAAGGAATATCAAGTTTGAGCTTCCTGCGACTTTTCCTACTTGAAATATTTTATTCACTCTCTCTGTCTCTCTCTCATACACACACCCACACACACACCACATACACACAAATCAGCCATAAAAATATTTATTATATATCTTTTATTCAAACGCTGTTAGTATTTGGCGCCCCTAACTAACATAGACGAGGGTAATTAGCGTCATTCAAATCTAGTTTTATTGGTGCATTTTTAGATTGTAAAAATCTGGTGTGAAACATTCACTCTAACTCCTCTTAATAAACGTATAAAATGAGTTGTATTTTTTCAATTTTTATTCATTCGTCCTGCCGAAACACAGGATGGTGTGGAGACAAGTACCAACCTACTAAACTAGGCAACGTAGAAGAATGATTGGTTGTTCTCCAGAAGATCGCTCCAATAACATTGAACTTTGGAATTCTACCAAGGTATTTAATCTGTATTAAAAATATTATATAGGCGCTAGAACCGTATGTTATTTTTCATTTTATTACTTTCTCTTTCTCCCAGTAAAAGGAAGTATTGTAAACGTGGCAAATTTTCGATATCGAGTTTTCACCAGAAATAACCGTTTCGAGGTCCCCTGAGTCCAAAAAAGTGGTTTTTAGAAAATGGTCTGTGTGTGTGAACGGCACAGCTCAAAAACGAAAAATCGCAGAATGTTAAAACTTTATATTCCGTTCGAGTATCACCTTGGAATCTGACAGGTCAGCGGTCAAAATTCCTCAACCGGATGTACCACTTTATTGAATGTTTTTTTTTCACTTTTTTGCAATTTCCTCAAAAATGGCTCCAACGAGTTTCATTAAACTATAATATCTACTATAAATACAAAGATCTACAATTTTTATTTGAAACACTTCTCCGGGAAAATGCATTTAAGGGCACTTTTAGGAAAGGGGTGCGTGGGTTTTTCTCTAAAGTGCTATTTCAGTTTATTACACAATTCCATCAGCTAAATAATATTAATCAGATTTAAATATATTATTGAAATTCCGTGTTTGGATAAAATCAGAAGACCGGAAGTGCGTGTTTGTTGAAATATATTTTTCAATTTTCTGGTATTTTCAAGAAAAGGGGTCCAACGATTTTCTTTAAACTACCTGTGAACTACACATATAAAGAACCCACATTTTATTTGACACATTTCCCCTGGTGAAGTCATTTAAAGGGGCTTTAGGGATAGGGATGGGATTATGTTTTTCTCTAAAGTGCATCATAGTTGATTATACAAGAAAATTAATTAGAAATAAATAGAAAATTCCGAGTTTCAAGAAAATTAGTAAACCGGAAGTGCGCTTTTACTGAACATTTTATCAAGTTTTCGACCAACTCCAAGGAATATCATCAAATTTGGTAAACAATCTATAAAATTTGTCAACTAGGTACACTTATGAAAATTGGAGTAAGAGAAAATAGTGTGAGTGTTTCACACCAGATGTTCGTTTGGGTCATTTGCGCCAGGGCCTTCTCAGTGCACTGGCGGCCCCCGGACAGTTGTTTTCTCATTACAGACAACACTGCCCTTCACCGGACAGTGAGCTATAGTGAAGCTCCTAGGAAGAGAAAATCTAAGGGTAGCGCGGCTGCACTCGAACCTGAGACCTCCGCGTTGCTAGTCCAGCGCACTACCACTGAGCTGATCCCTTCAGTGTATTGAAGTTGAACTTTATGCCCAGGAATCCCAAAAACATTTCCGGATGAAACTCAATTTCGAAAATTCAGCGCGATCGCCAAACTTCCTCTTTTATCGGTAGTAAGAGAAAGTAAAAAATTACCATTCTGTAATGTTTAAATTATTTAAGATTTGTATGAAGTGAATAGACAGAATGTGACATACTTATTTATTGCATACATACTTATTACTTATCACATATATTTCATCCTTATAAGACAGATAAATATGAAAAACTTAAATGGGATAGGTATTCTGCAGGTTAGCTTGGGCCTTTGATGTCTTGACTGTCAGGATAAACAAGTGATGGAGATATTCCAAAACTGGTCGATGTACCACCAAAATGGGACTGGCAACTAAGCGAAATAAAATCTCTCTGAAGCAATAATACTACTATGCTGGGCTACATACCCCTTCATTTTTGTAAGTATTCACCAAAATTTTGATCATTCGATTTTCTTGGAAGGTTTGTTGTCTTACTTTGATCGTGTCCAAGGGATGTCCCACAGCCAGGCTAAAGATACCTGTAAAGTATTGTACTCTTTAACCTGTATGAGTTATATTCGCGTTCGTTCATATATGGACAAAATTAAATTACCCGCTATCCAGCCAGATACGAAATCACATTCCCACAACATTGCATTTTCTCTGTTTTATTTTATGCAAAATCTATTTCTAAAATTGCGCTCCATTGCCTCAATTAGTAATCAATTAGCAAACAATGCATAGCAACTAAAATAGAAACATATGATTCTGCACAAAACCTGCTGAAACTAGTAACATTTAAATATTATTTTGCATAAGAGGAAATATCCCGGGTGAAACACTCACATGACTTTCTCTTACTGCGAAATGGCAAATTTTCTTCACACTTACAATTCTTATTGGTGTTTAAAACTGTCGGCATTTTTATGGAGAAAATCATAAAAAACTGAAAAACCTATTCAGCAAAGACGCACTTCCGGTCAACTGATTTTCTTCAAACTGGGAATTTGGGCAATTTATATAATTATAATTAATATTATTTAGTTGACAGAATTGTATAGCACATTGTTGAACTGAAATAGCACACTAGAGAAAGACATAACCCCACCCCTCCCCAAATGTACCCATAAATAAATTTTCCGGGAGAAATGTTTCAAATAAAACTTGCAGTTCTTTGTGTGTGAGGTTGATATATCAAGAAAATCGTTGGATCCGTTCTTAGGAAAAATCATAAAAAACTGAAAAACTATTCAGTAAAGTGGTACTTGGGGTTGATGGATTTTGCACGGAATCTTCGTGTCTGATGTGCTTTAGTACCTAAACGAAATACCAAGTTTCAGCTTCCCGCAACTTTTCATTTTTGAGATATTCTTTTCTCAAAAATCCGCTCACACAAAAACACACACAAATCATTTTCCAAAAACCACTTTTTTGGCTCAGGGGACCTCAGAACGTGTATTTCTGGTGAAAGCTCCTTTGAATCTGGCACGATCGCAACACTTGTTATTGTTAGAAAAACATTGGTCTGAAATACACACACCACTTTCTCTTACTTTACTGATGCAAGAGCAAGTATGGCGCTTGTATCAAATTTTCGACCTCTATTTTCATCTGCGATACGTTTTGAGGTTCCCTGAGTCCGGAAAAAGTAGTTTTTAGAAAATGATCTTTGTGTGTGTGAACAGGGTAGCTCAAAAATAAAAAATCTAAGAATGTTAAAAATTGATATTCCGTTTGGGCATATTTCGTTGGGAAGATCCGACAGTAAGTTGTCTGTCAAAACTTCTCAACCGGAAGTACAGATTACTGAAAGGTTTCCGGCTCTATCAGGAAAAGCTGATAGCTTTATTTCTGAAAAGGTATCCGGCCCCATGATAGGAGTTGTTTCCAGATTGCTCACCAGCTCACTTAATTTGACTGAGCATTTTTAAAACATTCTCTAGGGATGTACCTTTGTGTACAATAGTTTTTTTTTCTTTTACTATTTTGGCCTCAATTCTAAATCTTCAGACTAAGGAAGAAGAAGAACGCAAAGGAAAACTGTGCAAAGTATACTTTTCAGCAACTACCGAGAATCGCTGTTTAGCTAAAAAAGCAAAGAAAGTTGTCCAACAAAAATACATTATATATTCAATTTATGGTGGACCATGGAAGCTGTCCGTTGAAGTAAGAGTGCGGTGTGGGTGGGGAATAAGATTTGACCTACTGTTATGGTATTCTGTAGTGCTGGGTATGAGAGAGGTCGACGAGTATATGTTGTTAGGACCTTACCGCATCTTACTCTCTCTCTCTCTCTCTCTCTCTCTGTAATAGAAATGTGGGCCAACAATATATGGAAGGGCCCACAATATATATATATATATATATATAAACCTTTTTTGTGGGGTTACACATGGAGCTGTGACACACCTTAGGGAAATTAAAGTTCAAAACACTAGCCGCCACACAGCGCGCACTAGTGTAACAGTTTTGAACTATACCTAGAATGAAACCATAGCTTATATAAATCCACACACAAACAGATACGCTTATGCACACATTTTACACGTACATAAGTTTATATTTTTAGAACGATTTAAGAGAATAACAGAATCTGTGTGAAAACACGACTATCTCTGACAGCAATTTACTGAGCTGTGATTGGCTACTTATTTCGAACTATTAATTTTTACTACATATTTGTTTGTCTTCAATTTTATGTCAATGGAAGAATCTAAACTTAATAAAATGACATTTTAGAGAAAATCATACACTCCCCTTCAATTACAACTTCTTTAAATGGACTTTCTCGGGAAAAAGTTTCAAATAAAACTGATAAAAGTTTAGGCCAATAAAAGTGATAGGTCTCTGTATTCATAGTTAGTATACCAACTTTGAAGAAAATTCGCTGGTAGTTTTATGGAGAAAAATGCACCAATCTAAAAAAAAAAACGTTCAGCAAAAACACACTTCCGCTTAACTGATTTTCTTCAAACTCGGAATTTTGGCAACATATTTAATTCTAATTAATATTATTTAGATGAGAGAATTGTATAATGACTAACTAAATGTTGGCTTTAGAAACTCCGTTAAAATCCTTCCAATCATATACCCTAAAACTTCACCTCAAATACCTTCTTAAAACTCTTTCTCTAGAGAACCATCGCCTGCCTAAAATAGTAACCACTCATGTAATAGCCAAAAATTTATTGTGGTACAAACATTTAGTTTCATCCGCCCGCAAATACTCCTGCGACCTCACTCCTTCCCCAAGCAATACAACTTCCTGGAATATCCTTCTTTCCGAACTCCCTGCTCAGATAGAGGCTGGTCGTTTGGAGGAGGCTGTGAGTCGCGCCACCGCTTCTGATCGATTTCTTCTCTATAAGATGCTAATTGCGGAGTATCCTGGATATGTAACGGAGCGTTTATTTAATGATTTTAAACTTAAAGATCTTGCCTGATTTTAATAGGGGAGAACTATTATATCTTAATTACAGGCCATGGTTAGTAAGGGATCCACGAACAGTGTTCTGTCTGCTCCTACAACACTCGTGAAGACTTATTTCAGTTTCTCGGTGAGTGCCCTATTTTGGCAGAGCTTCGTCTCCTCCACTTTGGCAAGCCCGATCTCTCTAGGCGAGAAATAGTGGACTTCCTATCTGGCGTACACTCGTCAAGCGTGGAAAGTGAGGTCTAAGTGGATCTTGAACCTTCCGTACCTCTTTCTTTCTGGTCACCTTATTTCAAATAGGATTTTTTGCTATTTATTATTGTTATTATTTCTTGTAATTTCTCTTGCCAAACACAAAATTCCATTCTGTTCTGTTTTAATTTGTTCCTTTTGAATCATTTGAGTTTACATTATTTCTTTTTTCACTTTTGTTGTTGTTGTTGTTCTTGTTATTATATTGTGCAACTTTCCTTTTTTGTATACAGCACAAGCTGCAGTAAATTCAAGCAGACGGCTGAATGCAATGCTTTTATAATATGTAAATATCTGGTGTATCTCTTTAGTTGGCTGATCGGCCGGGGGGTACCATAAGAAAAACACTAAAAAATTTTTTTTAAGTGTTTTTTATTAATGGCCCGACGTTTCGACAAACATTGTTTGTCTTCTTCAGGGGCTGTCTATAAAGAAAAAATATACATAAGAATCTAGCTAGCATTAACAGAACAAAAGCAAAAACAGAAAATATGGCAATAGAACAATAATAAAAAAAACAAACAAAAAACAAACAAAAAAACAAAACAAAAAAATGGTAATGGAAAACTAAAAAAAACAAATTACAAAGGTAAATACAGATACAAGTGTAGAAAAATTATGGAAATATTACAGACCTTAGAATCGGGAAATTTTGTATGCTCTATTAATTACTACATGTTCAATTATGACTGTGGTCTGAGTGTAGTGAAAGGTTAAGAAAGGAAAACCGGTGAAAGTAGTGGTGGGGAGGTGAAGTACCGTTGGGTATTGTTGGAGTGAAAGGACTAAGAAGCAGGACAAATATAATAAACAAGTATATTTTTATTATATATATGTAATTTTTAATTAAATGTTTTAATAAACAAGGATTTTAAGCTAATTGGAATATGGATCGGATTAATGGGAATAGTTTGATAAATAGGAGGAAAAGGGCAATTAGCAGGGGAAAATATGTAGGGTGAAGGCGCTAAGGGCTGGGTGGATGGAAATATGTCTACTTAATGGAGTGGAGGATGTTGTTGTAGAGTGATGAGATGACTTCTTTGTCTTTTTTGTGGTTTATGGGATTGGGTTGTAGGTGGATATGTACTGATTCTGCTAGGAGGCGTTTTGTGTGATTAGGTTGTGTTGTTAAAATGGATGGGTTTTGCAGGTCAAAGGAATGATTTAGGGATAATGCATGTTTGGAAAGTGCTGTGCTGTCTATTTTTTTTGGAGGTGATGTCATATTTGTGCTGTTTTAGTCTTTTGTGTAAGTATTGTGAGCTCTCTCCTACATACGTGGCATTGCAAAGTGGTGTAGTGCATTTGATGTTGTATACTGTATGGGTTTTGTTGAGTTTAGGGATAGGGTCTTTTAGTTTGGTATATAGTTTGGAAAGTTTATTATGGTAGTGAAGCCTGTGATGAGATTGGGGATATGCTTTTTGAGGGATTTGTTTATTTTTTGGGAGAGAGAGTGGATGTGTGTAAGAGATCTGTGGATAGGTACATTCGTGATGTTGATGGGATTACTCGTGTGTGGTGAGTGTAATGTTGGTGTCAATGCTTTTTTGATTATATTGTTTATGATGTGTGAAGGGTAACCATTGGCGGACAGGATTTTTCTCGATTTTTTGATGTTTTCATTGTGGAAGGTGGGATGGGAGAGTGAAAGGGCACGGTTCACTAAGTTTTTTGCAGTGTTGACTTTTTGGTGGAAAGGGTGGTCAGATAAGTAGTGAAGAAGTCGTCCTGAGTAAGTCGGTTTCGTGTACCAGTTATAAGTTAAAGTGTTGTCTGGATTCCAGATTATGATCGTGTCGAGGAAGGGGAGGCTGTTGTTTTGTTCTCTTTCGATTGCAAATTGGAGTCTGCTGTGGTAAGTGTTAAAATGCCAACCTCATCGTCAACCCCAACGACTTTTCCCTTATCTTACACCATTTTAACACTTACCACAGCAGGCTCCAATTTACAATCGAAAGAGAACAATACAACAGCCTCCCCTTCCTCGGCACGCCCTTAGCGCCTTCACCCTACATATTTTCCCCTGCTAATTCCCCCTTTTTTTCTCCTATTTATCAAACTATTCCCATTAATCTGATCCATATTCCAAGTAGCTTAAAATCTTATTTATTAAAAAATTTAATTAAAAATTACATATATATATATATATATATATTTTTAATAAAAATATACTTGTTCATTATTTTTGCCCTGCTTCTTAGTCCTTTCACTCCAACAATACCTAACGGTACTTCACCTCCCCCCCACCACTACTTTCACCGGTTTTCCTTTCTCAACCTTTCACTGGTAGTACACTCATAGACCACAGTCATAATTGAACATGTAGTAATTAATAGAGCATACAAAATCTCCCGATTCTAAGGTCTGTAATATTTCCATAATTTTTCTATACTAGTATCTGTATTTACCTTTGTAATTTGTTTTTTTTTTTTAGTTTTCCATTACCATTTTTGTTTTTTTTGTGTTGTTTTTTTTTATTATTGTTCTATTGCCATATTTTCTGTTTTTGCTTTTGTTCTGTTAATGCTAGCTAGATTCTTATGTATATTTTTTCTTTATAGACAGCCCCTGAAGAAGACAAACAATGTTTGTCGAAACGTCGGGCCATTAATAAAAAACACTTAAAAAAATTTTTTTAGTGTTTTTATTGTGGCACTCCCCGGCCGATCAGCCAACTAAGAGATACATCACATCATTTCTAACGGCCAACAACTTCTACAATTTGAAATATGTAAATATTTCATTATTGTAAAGAAAATTATAAAAAAAAAAAAAATCAATAAAGTTTTATTATTATTATTATTATTATTATTATAATTGTATAATGAACTGAAATAGCATTTATAAATAAACATAACCTCACCCCTTCCCACACAAAAACTGCTTTAATCAATTTTTCCAAAGAAATTTTTCTAATGAAAATTGTATCTCTGAATATGTGTAATTAATATACAAAGTTTAAAGAAAATGGTTCCAACTATTTTCGAGGAAATCGTAAAAAAAATGAAAAACAACATTTAGTAAGTTGTACTTCCGGTTGAGGAATTTTGACAGACAATTCACTGTTGGCTCTCATAGTGATACCTAAATGGAATATCAAGTTTGAACTTTCTGCGATTTTTTTATTTTTGAGGTATGCGTATAAACCGTCTTTGGAGATGGATGAGAATCCAAAACCGTTCAGATCCACTGAGAAAGAAAAGCCATGCTACAACGGAAAACATCCGAACAAATTGCACCACATATTCCAATTTGTGGTTATTATTGGCAATTATTAGTTATTTTTGGTACAGAGCTGGTTCCTGTGAGCTCGTCTCTCTAGGTTCCTTCTTGTTTTTTACTGAAAAACATTTACCCAACACACATTTGTTACACATATTTACCCAATCAATTGATTAGCCTACTTGAAATTGCTTCCCAAGAGGCTTGTGGCATGTTTTAATTCCTTATTCTAATGTAATATACTTTTTCCTTTACGTTCCAATTACTTCTTTTTTCTCTTTGATAATAAAGACGTATAAAAATCTATTGTAGTGTAAAAATTATGGTTTTACGAAGTAAAAGAACATTGGCCATGGTACTATATAGTGGCACTAAGTTACAGTGCCACTCATAAACTAACTGCCATTTAGAAGTTTTTGACAAATGGTAGTTTTCCAGAAGTATAACATCATTTTAAGTTTTCAGTACTATGTGGAAGAACAATGATAACATTTCACTTTTCTTAACAAGCATTACGTCATTTCCACTGCTGCCAATTTGGTCTTTAAGTGGCTGCAAGTTTTTGGTGCTCTGTGTATGTGTAGTAATTTGCACTAAAGTACAAATGTTTATTTGTTTGCCTCATGTTAATTATAGTTTTAATAACTATAGTTTATTCTATAAGAAAATTATTATTTCCCGGAGTTTGTTTGTCATCTGGTGCAGAATTCTTTGTGAAATTGTAGGTAGATTTAGTTGGGAAGTTTTTCTTTCATGAAAATCACATGACTTTCTCTTCCTGCAATTCTCGAAATTCTAAATGATAAGTTTTCTTCAAAAGTATTCCCCTGCCTTCATTATTATGCAGATATCAGAGCCGACGTCATAATGAAATGGCAGTTTAGAGAAAATCCTGAATGAATTTCCATCCTCTCTTGGAGCCGATTTGCAGAAATTATCTTGGAAAAGGATTAGTCAAAGAGCTCTGTGTGTGTGAGCAGTTAATGTGCCAAGTATAAAAGAAACCCGCGGAGATAAGTGCGGAAAAATTGAAAAAATGAAACAGCTACACGAAATTCTCACATGAATGTTCTCAACCTTGGAATTTTTGCAACTTAAATAGGTCATATAACTTGTATAGTATACTGAAATGACTCTCTTTGAAAGGAAGCATAGCATTATTCATCAGAACACTCCGAATATCAATTTTCGCAGAAATGATACTAAACAATTTGTCTGTGAAGTTAGCGTACCAAATTTAAAGGAAATCGTTGTAGTGGCTTTTGAGAAAATTACAAAAGACTCAATATTTATGTAGCAGGTAAGACCATATATTATACTGAAGAAGTACTTTCCAAGCATAACGTTACTATTCCCCCAGAACCTCGAAAAATCACCTTTCCTGGGAAAATGTTTGTTATAAAAGTGATAGGTATTTATGTGTGTAGATAGTATATAAAGTTTAAAGAAAATCGTTGGAGCCGTTTTCGAGAAAGAAAAAAAAAACATTCAGTAAAGACGGACTTCCGGTTTATGGATTCTGCTCGGAATCTGATACGGTCGATATGCCTAAATGGCATTCATTACATAACACACAGACACACAGCATTCGCTAAAAACATTTTGTTCGTATACAGGGTGAACTCAAAACAAGTATTTCCGTTGATAATTCAGTTTCGAAAATCTGGCTGATCGCAATACTTCCTGTTACTAGGAGTAAAAGAAAGTAAAAAGTGATAGTCCTTCTTGTGTGTACTACGAATGACAAAAGATTAAATTCCGTCCGTGGCCATATTCGAGAAACAATCGCACACAAAAAAAAATACAAATCTCCGTGAACACTCACCCATGACTTTATTTTAATGCAATTGACATAGTTTTATTATTTATTTTACACGACATTACTCAGTTACGAATTTCACATGTAACTGAAAATTATAATAAAAAATGTTGTACTTGCGATAAGCTGATTTTCATCAAACTCGTAATTTTGGCGTAACATTAAATACTTATTAATATTCCTCAGCTCACCCATCCCCTAAAACTTAAATGCACTTTTCCGGAGAAATATTTCAAATAAATGTTACAGCTCCTTTTATGTTTAGCTGATGTTTCGATGATGGTTGATGTTAGTAGTTTATGTTTAGTTCAAGTTTAATAGATATTGGTAATCGTATCGATTTTGACCAAAACTTTATTGTCGCGTCCCCTAGCAGCATCTAAACGAAATAACAAGTTTCACATTTCTGATATTTTCCGCTTTTGAGTTTCCTGACTGTACATATACAAACCAACTTTACTTTCTCTTGTTCCCAGTAAAGGAAAGTATTGTCATGGTAACAAATTGAGTTTCACCGGAAATATGTATTGAGGTCCTCTGAGCGCGAAAAAAAGAACTATTTAACAAGTGGTCTTTGTGTGTGTGTGTGTGTTTGCGTGAGAACAAAGTATATCTCAAAAACGAAAAGCCGCAGAAGGTTCAAATTCGGTATTCCGTTTAGGTAACAGTACCGCATCTGAAATCAAGGTTCCGATCTAGTGATACTTTACTGAATGTTTTTATTTTTATGGTTTTTTAACAATTTTCTCGAAAACGACTCAAAGGATTTTCATTACTTTGTGTACTATCTACTCACATAAACACCTATCATTTTTGTTGTGGTGGTTGTTCCGCAGAGCTGGAAAGCATCAGAGAAATTTTCCGTGATAGCCTGCTTCTTTTTTGTGGTCATCGATCGGTTTCGGGCGTTCGCCCATCTTCAGAATGCATTTGTCAGACAGTGAGATAACACAGACTTGCACAGAGCAAATTCAGTTTACACACTCAGTGTAGTGTACATGTGTAAACTAAATTTGCTCTGTGCAAGTCTGTGTTGTCACACTGTCTGAAAAACGCATCCTGAAGATGGGCGAACGCCCGAAACCGGTCGATGACCACAAAAAGAAGCAGGCTATCACGGAAAATGTCTCTGAAAAACGTATTACTTTTATTTGAAACATTTTCCCGGAAAAATTGATTTATTTTTTTCGAGTTTCTGAGGGAATAGTAATAAAAAGCATTCCTCTTAAGTATCATTCCAATGTATTATTCTGCCACTAATATAATATGTTAGAAGCATTGCTATAATTCTAAATTTGTAGAAAAGCTGAATTGTGTTTTACAAGTGGACAGTCAATTAATAAAAACTAATACAAACAAACACCGACACATATACCAATCTAATCTTGTGCTCAAGGCTCAAAGTCCTTCTCATTGTTTGTGTCTAACACTGTAATAGATTAGAAAAAACTAATTAATAGTGCATTTGTGAGAATCTTTATGCATTAATCTACCGTTTTTGCCAGTACTGCAATTTTTAATTATTTTTGCTGTTGTAAGATAAATTAATTCAAACAAATTTATTAAATTAAACTCTAGAGAAAAATTTTAACCATAAATAAAATGTAGAAATCAACACAAATAATCAAATATAAGTTTTGAAAATAATGCCAACATGAAATTTAACTTAACATGCTTACGCTATCTCTTTCTTACCTGTTTCACATACGTCCGTTGTATGAACGGATTTTATTAGCAAAATAAAACTTCGTGTATGAAATTCATTTATTACATTACTTTTTAAGATTATTGTAATTGTTTAGTATTATTACTTTCTCTTACTAGTGATAGTAAGAGGAAGTGTTGCGATCGTGCCAGATTTTTGAAATTGAGTTTTAACTGGAAATACGTTTTGAGTTACCCTGGTTTTTAGAAAATGGTCTGTATGTATGTGAAAGAATATCTCAAAAACGAAAAGTTACAGGAAGCGAAAAACGAAAAACAGGAAGCTCAAACTTGGTGTTCTGAGTAGGTACTACCACAGCATCAACCGGAAATGCCACTTGCGGAATAGTTTTTTCAGTTTTTTTTTGTGATTTTCTCGAAAACAGCTCCAACGATTTTCTTTAACTTGTTATATGAACTACACGTACAAAGAGCTACAATGGTTATTTGAATCATTTCTCCGGAAAAATTCGTTAAAGGGCACTTTTGGGGGAGAGGTGGCGTAATGGTTTCCTCTAAAGTGCTATTTTAGTTCAACAATGTGTTATACAAATCTGCCAACTAAATAATATTAATTGGAATTTTACAACTTGCCAAAACTTCCAGGATTGCAACTTTACTGATTTGGGTTTTGTGATTCTCCATAAAAATGCCGACGGCTTAAACACCAATCAGAATTGTAAGTGTATTTTTCATTTTTCATAAGAGAAAGTTGTGTGAGTGTTTCACAACAGATTTTTTTTTCTGTTGAATACGTGAATGGATCCTTAATCCAGGATAAGTTCTGGAATTTTAATGCCGTAGGATGCACATTAATGTTGTTCCTGATTGATTTCATATTCTCATCCATCGTCAGAGAAAGGCTATCAAATTAATATAGAGAGTTTAACTTCGACTTAATGTTTCTATAAAAGTGTAGTGCGTGTCGTGCGGTCACAACTCAGTTTAATATTTTGGAAGTGAAGTACTTTCACATTCTCAGAGAGAGAAAATTGATTTCGCCCTGTGATGATATCACACTGTTGTTTATCAAGTCAATCTCCTGGTACAGGATGTTCGTGTACCAGGGAATACACAATCATTTTGAAGATTGCAGTGAATATTGTTAAAATTCGTGAGGTTCGGCCAGAAATAATAAAAAAAAAACACAAGAAAAATTTATTATCTTTTTCAAGGCAAGAATGGATGCTGACTCTGTAATCATCAACAAAGTGCAATGAGGCAGTCACATTTTAGTCACTAAGGCAGCTCTATACAACATTTACATTATACTTTGCACACAATACATTCAGAATACAATTTTGTCTTGAAAAAGACAATAAATTTAACGAAACGTTGGCAATAATTCTTTTTTTTTCCACTTTTGGCTGAACCTCACTGAAATAGGATTGGAAGACCTAGAGATAACACAAAATTGAGAACTTCTTTCGCTACATAGGCCAGACTTGAGTGGGAGACTCCATATATATGCAGCTAAGCTAGCCCTACAGAGTCAGTCTTACAACAGTCTTTAGAACAGTTTATATAGCAGTTACACCACGTCAGCAACTAACTACTTCCCATCTCTTTACTCAGTGTAAGTCTCTAATTTCTATTTACATGTAAAGTCCTGGCAATTTGTTTCTCTATTTTATTATACGGTGTTCAGCATTCATTCTAGCTTATTTCTCAAAGACCTTTCCTCACTAATTTTTCTTCTTCTAAAACCTATTATACTCACGAATTTCAACAGTATAATATCTAACGGCCGATAAACAACGTTAAACATTAATTGCAATGGATTTTGATTTTATAGTCATCACCTTTGTAAATTTACATTAGAGATATTTATTTGACATGACCTCTATACAGCAATATTTCGTGTGTTGTAATAAATGCTGCGAAAATAAATTAAGACATACATGATCAAGTTCACGAGATATAAATTAATTAATCATAATAAATTAGAATTGATCAATTATAAATTTATATATATTTTTTCTAAAAATGCAAATAAATATGATCCATTTATTTTTGTTCTGTTTCAATTTGTTATACAGTTGAAAAGTTTATTTTCTCAATAGTAATTAATCACATATTCATCAGTTTATTAAGAAGTATTAATCTACATTCCATTAATACCGTTTATCTCTTGTTTAATATATTTATCGAAATACTTAACAAGCAAACAAAAAAATTGATAGTCTATAATCTAGATAAAATTTATCTTCAGACATAAAATAATTAATAGGCATTTATTAAATAGATAATAATATTTTTACTTTCTCTTACTGCCATAAAAACAAAGTATTGCGATTGGGTGATTAAAAATCGGCTGGGTGGAGCAAACACATAACTTTCTCATACACCACCCAATTATTATTCACAACAATTCTATGTGAGAAATTTTCTTTAAACTTGCAATCTTTAATTAACTGAGCTTGCCATAAAAAGGGTGGTAGATGGCGTTCTCAGTCGCAACTAAAGCTTGTAGCGGTAGTTTAAACTTTGACCTAACAGACAGGTCCCCAGAATCCCTCTAAAATCAGTTTTGCATGAAAAATCTTTTATGCTCTTCATTGTTGTATTTGGAATGAAAGGGTACTCAACACTAACTTAAAAGGTGTTGTTCTGCTCGGACAGTCAAGCTGCAATAAAGGCGCTTCGTTCTAGGTTAATACTAGAATGTTCTAAAAGACTTAAAGAGCTTTCTTCTCTGAAGGATGTGCTTCTAGTCTGGATACCAGGTGTTATGGAAATTTTCGGGAATGAGGAAGTGAATAGGTTGATCTAATTAGGCGCCTCTCTCCATTTCATTAGTCTCGAGCCTGCTATTAGTATGTCTTGAGGCATATGTCTGTCCAAGTTTTCAGTCATGGATAGGTTCACAGCATTCAACCCTATGATGAGCAAGCGGTTTATCGGCAGTCTGAGATGCCTATTGTGGTTTAAGGAGACACCTCTACGTAATGGGGCTCATGCCAGACCTCTTTTGTGAGTTTGTGAGTCAGAGGAGGAACTACCCCATCTTCCTAAACGCTTGTAATCTCTCGCCTTGACAAGTCTCCGTACCTGTAGCTCTTAGAAGGGGGCAATCGAAGGAGCAAATCTGGTCATTGGCAGAAAAAGTTAAAGAGAGTCGGAGGACTAGTCCAGCATCCCGCTTAAAAAATGTGCCTGGCTGCCATTCACTCTCATTCAAACGGCATTCGAACAACCATCAATGCTCAGCGACCATCGTTCTCACATCTCACTCAGCCACCTAGTCTATCACTCACTTCTCGCACAACCATCAAGTTTGAAATTATCTCTTCTCTAAATTATACAGTGTAAAGTCCTTGCAGGACTACACAATATCTCTCGCAACAGTGACTAGTAAGTCTAACTTATCTCAGCCTGACTTTTCTCTTCTGTCCAACTCCCAAAAACATCCACTACATATTCAAATGATTTTTTTTTCTCCAGTCATAAATCATACAGGAATTCGTATTCATCTGTTTTTGTTTAACATACCAGCACTTTCTTTTCTTCCGACATGCCATACTATTCTAAACTGGTTTTCAGTAGCTTGTAGTTGTGCTCCAATAAGAAATTGAGGGGTCGAAATTATCTATCCAAATTGCACTAAAAATGGTTTCCTCACTTCGTTGGATAGTAACATCTGAATCATGACTAGTCTTTTTTGTTTTTTTAACCTCATCGCATTACTACAATAATTCTAGTACAAATAATTCAAGACACTCGGCTCAAAATGATTCATTTCACATTCCTATGAACTCAGTATATACATTTTTTTTTATACCGAAAACAAAAGACATATATACTACATAGATTTATCTATGTAACCTTTGGTAATTATAAACATATACGCAGTGTTTGTACACACAATAGTTACTTCCGGTTTACCGAGTTTGACCAAATTCTTAAAGTCAGATTTGCCGGTAGTACTTAAACGAAATATCAAGTTTGAAAACTTTCCGAGATTTTCCAAATTCTGAGTTATTCTGACCACAGACAAACAGACATAGAGACTAATTGGTAAAAACCACTTGTTCGTGCTCTGAGAACTTTAAAACACATATTACTGGTGAAATCTCAATTCTGAAAATTTGACACAATTACAGTCCACAATTACATCCATACCTACTTGCTGAACTTCAGAAGGAAGAATGCAGTCTGAGAGATGAAATGGGAAGATATAATCCAGTTTAGACAATACAACAAGTTATTACGTGTTCAGTTGGTGGCAAACTACAAGGTAATCTAAGTTCTCTAGTGAAGATCTAACTGGGTATTATATGGACTATTTGAAAAAAAAGTTTTGTTTTTTCATTCGCACACATGAACCATGATCGAGACGTGTTTCAAGTTTTATTGGATATCAAGTGTATAGGGAGAGGGGCCAGGAGCAAGGATACTTCACAATATTTCTCTATCACACTACTCTTGTAAAGTTCTAGCAATCATTTCAAATCTACTATTTTGATAGTAGACTCGATACTTTTTCTTTTCTTTTTTTACAAAAGTTCTTTTTGTGGGGGAGGGTAAGAAAGAAGTGCTGGAAGGCAGATAAATTGAGAAAATAACTTGTTACAGGTACATATTTCTCAGATAATTGGGAAAAGAAAGGTGGTTTTTATTTTTTAAGTTGAACTAGTAGTTCGATATGAAATGGTGAGAACGAGTTGTCTCTTGAATTTGTCCTCATATTAGATTCAAAGCTTTCAACCATTTTCACCAAAATCAATGGCCGACTTATACTGTATTTAAATCACTATACTTACTCCGCGGTATTTACCAGCAAGTATTTGTGATTGTTTTAATTACATGGTTCGTGGTCTCTAGAATACGAGGAAATTTTTTTTTTAACGAATAATATGCATGAGTGTTTGAACAGAACCATGAATCGCGAAAAAGTGTAAAATCCTTCAGGAAGCTGTAACTTTGTAAATTTGCGAAATCACACAATGACTATTCATTTTTTCACGATTTTCTAGAATACAACTCCACCGATTTTCTTTAGATCTTTACACCTTTATTCGTTATGTTCAAGATTTTTCTTTACACCTTTATTCGTTATGTTCATTTATAAAGGCTAATCGTTTTTATTCGCAACATTTTCCACCAGAAAAATGGATTTTCGGAAAGAAATGTAACGGTAAGATTTCCTTTAAAGTGATGCTGGAGTATTCTGTTTGAGTCATGAACTCAAGACACCTGAACATACGTGAAACCAGCTACGGGTAAAAGCAATTTTACTGGCAAAATAGTGAGGCACGAGGGAAACCAAATAATAAAAGAATTAATAATAAAAATATAAATGAAATTACAATCTAATGAAGATGTGAAGAAGCATAGACGCTGAAGCTAAAAAAATTGTATTTTTATCGTTCTATGGATGAGGTAAACGATCCTTGAATAACTCGGAAGAAGTTACAAGTCTTAATAAAACTTAATAAAGAAATTTTCTTCAAAATAGTAGAACCATATATTATACTGAAATGGTACTCTAGGGGGAAGATTAACACTACTGTCCGCCCATAATACCCAAAAAATCAATTTTCCCGGGAAACTGTTTCAAACAAAAGTGATAGGTATTTATATATGAAGATAGTATACGAAGTTTAAAGAAAATCGTAGGAGCCGTTTTCGAGAAAATCAAATAAAACTTGAAAAAACCGTTCATTCAAATCGTACGTCCGGATGTTGCCTAAAATCTTCGTGCCTGATTCAGTGGTAATACCAAGTTTTTGCTTCCTGTGACTTTTCATTTTTGATATATTCTGTTAACACACACACACACACACACACACAAATCATTCGCTGAAACATTTGTTTCGCATATAGGGGACCTCAAAACATGTATTTCCGGTGAAAACTCTATTTAAAACATCTGGCACGATCGCAATACTTCCTCTTATTAAGGGTGTAAGAAGAAGTAACGAGATGACGCCCAAAATTACTACATTTTTCTATGGTTAGCTCCACTGTATGTTTGTAAACGTAGCAATTTTTAAGAAAATTTGTTAATTAAATTGTATTAATTATTACAAATAAGAGGTGCTCGAGTGAGGCTTTTTTTTTTAATTACATTCTGTATCGATAGTTACATTCGATTCGGTTCAGTAAAAGACGTGTTTTGTATTTCTTCCAATTAGTTTTTGAGTAATTTTCGTAGTAATTAGTATTAAAACATGGTTCACCCTCCACCTTAGCTGCTTAAAACGTTTTTCATGTATTTCAAGTTCATCTAATTAACATTGTTTATTTGTTCTGAGCATTTTTTTTTTAATGATTGAGCTAATTAGGGGATTATATCATCTTATCAGCTGTTTGATGATTCACCAGTCTATCTAGCAATAGTGAGCAATACAAATGAAAACAATGTAGATGTATTTATGAGTCATGATTTTTGCAATTACTTCATCCAACTGTCAGCTCTTAGTGTAAATTATAAAAACTTTTCTTTTTATACGCGTGTACGTAATTTTCTCGACATTTCTTCGATTTTCTTAAAAAAATTTTTTTTTTTTTGAGGTTCAGGAAAACCAGCAAGGTTAGGTTTTCCTCTAAAGTTCCATTTTCCGTACAGTATGTTGGTTTTACTGTCTTTATAATTAATATTGAAATTACAATTAAAAAACATGACTAGAATTCTAAAATTCAAGAGAGTTTTATGTTGGTGGAGGGGAAATTTTCTTGAAAACGAGTGCAAATATTTTCTTTAGTAAACTTGAATTTGCTAACCTGTGCTGTTTATAAACGTATCATTTTGATTTGAAAAAATATTTTGGAAAAATGGATACCACCAGATTGTGACGTTAGGTTTCAAATTTTTTGGGAGGTTTGTTCAGTGCCATTCAGGACTACAATATAATTACTTTAAGTACTATCTGCTATGGGTGATAAGCAACATGCACTGCCACTGTTGCTACATTTATGTTGAAAAATTTCTAGTTTATTGAAAACAGTAAGAGAAAATTGTGTGAATGCATCACAGCAGACTAGAAGAAACAGGAAGTATTGTCATCGTGCCAGATTTTAGAAAGTGAGTTTTTACCGGATACATGTGTTGGGACACCCTGAATGAGAAAAAATGGTTTTAGCGAATGTCCGTGTGTGTGGTGTGTCATAGAATATCTCAAAAACGAAAAGTCGCAGGAACTACCACGTATCAGACACGAAGATTTCGGGCAAAATCCATCAACCAGAAATGTGCCATTACTAATTGTTTTTTTCATTTTTTCAGTATTTTTCTCGAAAACAGCTCCAACCATTTTCTTCAAACTTCTTTTAGTATTTGTACACATAAAGATCTATATTTTAATTGGAAACATTTTTCTGAAAAAACTGGGTCTGTCAGTTAGTTTAAATTTAAAAATTGCACAAACTTTGTTGGGTGCTCCACGTAAGGCGAGTCAAGTATACAATCATAATCCCACGACCATTTTAATGGCCAGCCGAACTAAACATTGTAACGTTGCAATTTTAAAGAAAATTTCTGGATTAAATATAGTAAGAGTAAGAGAAAGTCGTGTGAGGGTTTCACATGAGATTTTTTTTTATCTTTGAAAATGGATGACATTTCCTCATACCTATCCAACTTGTATTTGTTTTAAAGAAAATAAGTAAATATACGAAGTATACAGCCTAATGACATTGCAGGTGATATTACTCCCCACTACTGAGTGGAAATCCTTGAACTCAAAGATATCCTTCACAGGATCGTTAATTGCTCTCAATTTATTTTTTTATTTATTTTTTTTAACCGCAATTAGAACAATAATTATTTAATTTTACCTTCCTGCAAAATTCAGATTTCACTAAAAAAATTAAATAAATAGATACTTAAAAAAAATTAATGAATGTCTACTTAGTATAGAACTTGGAATTATCAATATTTTGTACAGAACATATTTTGCTTATATCATTGACCCAAATCCAGATGTTATCCACTGAATCATTCCAATTTTAAAGACAATCGTTGGAGCCGTTTATCGTGAAAATCCAAAAAACTCAGCAAAATATATCGTAAAGTCACTTCCAGTTGATCGATCTCCTTCATTTGCGACTGTTAGTCCTGCCTTTAATTTGCATTATTAACGTAGTGGCACTTTAGAGGAAAGCAACTGCCTCACCCACGCAGAATACTTCAAACCATGTATTTTCCTGGGCAAATTTTACAAATAGAAGTGATAGTCGTTAATGTGGGAAGATACCGTAAGAAATTAACCATTTACAAAAAAAAAAACGGGAAAAACAGAGAAAGTAAATAACATACAGAACAGTTGCACTTCCGGTTGGTGGAATTTGATCGAGTCCTTAATAGGGATCGATGGGTAAATAGTGGTTTCAATTTTTTCTGCAACTCCTGTTCGAAGAACTCATAAAATGGATGGATGCTTAAAAGAGGATAGAAGAGGGCACACGCGTTGAAGGTTTAACTAAAAATTTTGTACATAAAAGCTGCTGGAATTTATATAATTTTAACATTTTTTTCTAACAAAGGTTCTATTAATAAATTTACCAACGAAAAAAATCACGTTTAAAATATGAAATAAGAATTTAATAAATATTTTTTTTATCAGAACGCAACAAATACATTTATTTAAATTGAATATAATAAAATTCTCGACTGTTAGATTATCGATGATGAAGGTATCGAGGAGCGGTTAAAAAACAAAAAACAAAAAAAAAAGAACACACTTTTATAGATTACCTAGGGGGGAGAATCAAATTTTACAATTTTGGATTTTGTTGGTATTGACCATCAACTGGTTTTCAGCACAATACTCTTCCAAAATATTAAATTTCTTTTGCAAGTCTATGAGATACTATAGTAAGATCAGCAAATCAGAGCATTCCACAATGTTTATTCCTTCTGCCCCATGCTCTCTGAAGTAACAAGAACACAGTGTGTGTCTTTATGTGTGAGAGAACAGCGCAATTAATAAATGAAAAATCGCAGGAAATTAAAACTTAACAAACCATGGGATCCGACAATAAGTTTCCAGACAAAATTCTTCAACCGGTATTACCGCTTTACTCAATGGAATTTTAGAGGAATTTGGATAGATGGAACTCTGCACTAGTTGTTTCTACTCCTGCTAGATAGCACCACTGTAAAACCATATAAATGTTTTATTTTACTTTTCCATTTTCATTGATTCTATTCTAGAAAATCTCTCAGCACAGATTCCTAAAAAAAAAGAAAACAAATTGGTAAGCGTACAGCTCTGGATTAACCAAATTGAGTAACGAGCTGAACTAGCGAGGCGGAGATCCCGGGTTCGAGTACAGCAGAGCTGCTCTTAGATTTTCTTTACAGAAGCCTCTACAGCTCACTGTCCGGTGAGGTTGTATTATGGAACGAGAGCACATTGTCCATACTTGACACTGGTAGTATATTAAGAAAGCTGCTGGCGCCTATGAGGATGTTGATGCGCCTTAATTTTAAAAAAGAAAAGAATAGAAAATATGCTTAGTAAACGCAGGGTTTGTCTGGCGTGACAACTGGCAGCTACAGCTTATTTTACGAAAAGGAGATCTACTTAGCAATGATGATTGGACCGTTGTTTCTCCAAAATTTCAAAGCAAATAAAAAAATAAAACATTTCATAACACTGTTTTGTAAAGTCGCATTTCCGGATAGCTAATTTTCTTCAAAAATGCAATTCTAGTATTACTTTCAAATAGATACCTCAATATTTATAAAACTACAAATTTTACTGAAGCACCATTTGGAGGGGAGCCTGAACATTTTGAGAAAATCGTGAAAAGCAGAGAACAAAAACCATTGAGTAAAGTTTTCTGGTTAGTGGATTTTGAACGAAACTTCTTCTCAGATGCGGATATATTACCTAAGCGGAATAACAAGTTTAAGTTAGCTGCGATTTTTTTTGTTTTTCAGATATTACATGCAATAAACTCACAGATCGCAAAATAACATTCTTGTAATCACTTAACCTCAAAACAAGTATTTTCTGGAGACTTGTTTTTCAAAAATTCAAAAAAATAAAAGTAAACTTTTCCACATCATATTTTGTAATCACATGACCTGGGTATATTTTAATAAAACTCACACTAATACAACTAATAAATAAATTTTCATTTATTTTTGCTTCATTGTTTTGTAATAAAATTGAGCCGTTATTACTATAATACTAGCATGTCGTTCACATAATTATTAAGAAACACTTAAATAAATTGGAAAATTTGCTTTGTTTTTCAAACAATCACAATCAATTACAATCAAACTTAAATTATTAATAATTTTTCTTTTACATATTTTCGAATGTTGCATGCACACTTTGCCATGAAGTAACCATTTAAATTATCTATAATTATCTAAAAAATTACTTTGGAACAATTTTATTTTATTTTTAACTTTTTTTTTTTATTAACCCAATAGAAATCTCTCTGTTTTTTTTTACCCAGAGGGTTTTTATTTTATCTCATTTTAACAAGTTTCAATAAGAAATAGGTGGTAAAGAGATAACTAAGTTAGTAGCCGCTAGAACGCGCTGCCAGTCCACTGCCATTAATTTTCTTTAATGCCTTTAGTAAAGTGCTTTACGCCCTTCACCACTAATCGAATTTTGGCTTCTTCCATTATTGTAATGTTACCTCCAATTAGTTACCATCTTTTTGGAAATTATATAAAATATATAGAATAAAATTATAGTTTTTATTATTTCAGTATTTTTCTTTTTAATTTGCAGAACCATTAAAAAGAAATTTGGGAATTATTATTTTATTATTTCCATCACTATAGGAGTATACAAGATTTGAGATAAATATTCTCGTCATGAATATTTATACATTCTCTTTAACTTATACATTAAGTTAAACAGGGCATGATAGTTAATAGTTTAGAAAAGCGCCAACAGATGGCTGTTGCAAGCAATTATTTGCTTCAAATTGTCATTTTATCTATTTATGAATAATAGTTTTTATTTCATATTTTTTTACTTTCGCTTACTGCTAGAGGTGTTGCGATTGTGTCAAATTTTTGATATCGAGTTTTCACCGGAAATACATGCTTCCGTGAGATCCTCAAAGTCAGAAAAGTAGTTTCTAGAAATTGGTCTGTTTGAGTGTGTGTGTGTCTGATATAATTCAAACATGGAAAATCGCAGAAAGTGTTCAAACTTGACATGCTAGCATGATACCCGATCATAAAGTTTTGAACAAAATCAGTCAACCGAAAATAAAACTTAGTTAAAAGGTTTTTCAGTTTTTTTTTTTTAAATTTTCATGATAACGGCTCTCACGATTTTCTTTATATTTGGAATATTAACTGCACATATAAAGAGCCATAATTTTGATTTGATACATTTCTCTGGGAATATTCATTTAAGGGGGCTTTTGGAAACTGTGTGAGGTTAACCTTTTGCTAAAGTGCTATTTCATTTTATTATCCGATTCTGTTATATATATAATATTAATGATAATTAATATGTTGCAAAAATTATAAGCTTGAAGAAAATCGGTTGACCGGAAGAGCGCTTTTACTGAGCAGTTTTTTTTTCCAATTTTCTCCATAAATACACCGACGGATTGCATTAAACTTGTTATATTTACGACTATAAAGGGACCCATGACTTGTAATTAGAAACTTTTTTCTAAGAAAATTCATTTAAGGGTGTTTTCGGGGGTGGGGGTGGGGGATTATACTTTCCTCAAGGAAGTCGTTTTTATAAAGTTAAGATTTTTACATTATTGCAAATTGAAGGCAACTTAGCATCCAGTATGAATTATATGTTTGAAGAGGATTAGTCTATTGTAACTGTGCACACTGCAGTAAGAGAAAGTTGTGGGAATGTTCCATAACTGATTTTGTTTTTATTGATGGAAGAGGAAGTATTTTATAATCGTGTCAAATTTTTTGAACGGAGATTTGACCGGAAATACATGTTTTGAAGTATTTCCTGTTAATATAGAAAGAAAAATTCTCTCAACGAATGAGCGTGCGTGTGATATTTGTGAAGAAAATATTCCAAAGTCGCAAAGATCATAAGAACCTCAAACTTGATTTCCGTTTAAGAACAATCATTTCACTTAACAGAAAGGTTTCATATGTGGATGGGTCCGCAATGCTGGATAACATCTGCAATTTTATCTGTCGTAGCTTGCATGTTTTGTTGTTTCTGACCAAAGATGGATGAAAATCCGAAACCGGTCAGGAACAAGAAAAAAAACAAGCATGCGACGAGGGATAATATTCCAGATACTATAGTTCCAGTTGGAAGTCCGTCAACTGCAATTTTTTTATGTTCTTTTTTCGATAAAAAACAACGATTTTCCCAATAAAAAGCTCTCAATGTTTCCTACAAACTTCATTACAAGCTCTGATCGAGGCACTGCATGAAGTAATTTAATGTTTCACACTCATTAGTTACTTTATGTTTTAAAAATTAATGAGCATATACCCCACCAGCTGTATCTATGTATACTATTACGTTTTTGTCTGTGCAATTAACATTCCACGTTTAAAGAAAATTGTTGTAGCCAATTTAGTGAAAATTAAAAAAAAAACAAACTAAAAAACTTATTCTGCTAAGTCGCACTTTTCTGTTAACTGAATTTTCTTAAAATTTGGAATTCCATCAATTCTTCTAATATATCTTAATATTACCTAGGCAGTGTTACCAACCATACATTGTACTCCCGGAAAAAATGTTGCAAATAAAAGTGAAAGACAATCTAATAGCTACGTACAGGAAGTTAAAGGTAATTCGTATTTAAAGTAACTGATTTTGAGAAAATCACGAAAAATTGGCGGGAAAAAAACATTCAGTTTTGAGATATTTTGTTCTCACACAAACCACCCATACATACAGCATTCGTTAAACACATTTTTTCCTAATCACTTTAAAATATGATTTCCGGTAAATGCACAATACGTACAAAATTTGACCCAATGGCAACACTTTCTCTTATCAGCAAACTGTAAGAGAAACTAATAGATCTGAAGCAAAAAATAAAGTGAATCAGTAATTTTTTGTATTTAAACCAGTAAAAATTTAGTTTGCAATTCGTCCTAATGTTTTTACTTTTGTCTTTATATTGAGGGGATGGGTTTTGGTGGACAAAATTTACCAATGGGGCAGAATTTTAATAAAGAAATATAAGATAGAAGAGGAGAGTTAAGTGGAGAGTATGTTAGCGAGAGCGAGAGAGAGAGAGAGAGAGACAGAGAGACAGAGAGAGAGAGAGACAGAGAGAGAGACTAAAAAGAAGTAAAAAAGTCGGCGGATTGTTAGGTAGTGGGGTGGTTGGTCCAATTTGTTGTAATCCCTCAGTTCCTCTCGCTCTTTCGGTCGTGCCCGCCATGTCCAGATAGATGTCCCGCTCGGTTGATTGTCCGAGAACTAAAATGTCCGTGCTTCGGACAGCGTTTGTCTAATTATTGTTACGGATACGTGACCCCCTAGTGGTTGTGTCCTAATCAGACTTTACAACCGTCAACTCTATTATACTGAGACCACCGCTTTTTCAACACCCACTGCACCCAAAAATTTGGTGCAAACTTTCTTTGTGAGAGAACTTATTTTTAATTTCTTTTTTTTTTTTTTTGGTTAATCATTTTGAACCTTTTTATTTTAATTTTAAAATTTTAATTTTTGAATGTTTTGGAGAGTAATCAGTGTTTAATTGTTGGAACTTTCTTATTGCGATCATGGAATGGAAGTATAGCGGTCATGGAGATTGAGTTTTTCCATCAGAAATTGTAATGAGATCCTCCAGTGTCTTATGTTTAATTGGACTTAGCAATAGATCCTCTGGATGGTTGGAATTACACTTGTATCTTAGGAAATAAGATAATTACCTCAAACTGGATACATTGTAGACCATCTCGATCTACTCTTATCATACTTGTGACAGCTGTTTAGAATTAAGCAAAGTATTAAGAATCCACAGAAGCCGCCAAAAAATCAAATAAAAATTATAGGTTTATATATCAATATATTATATATGCAGTTATCATTTCAAGTCTAACAAATACTCGTTGGCGACTTTGTTCGGGAAACATCTTGAAAAAACAAAAACTATTTAGCAACGACCCTCATTTCCGGTTATTACGTTTTTCCGGCATTTGTGGTATGCAAAAATCTTAAAGAAAATCGTTGGATTCGTCTTCATGAAAAAAAAATCAGCAACATTGCCAGGGGATTGCAGGGATTGATGGATTTTTTCGTATCGGGTTCGGGCGACTAGATTGACGAAAGGAATTTCAAGGTCTCTATGGATGGTGAGATTGGAAACATAGAAACGGGCATTAACGATGGCGCGTAGGATTTTGGATTGATGGGATTGTAGTCTTTGGAGATCGGAACGTTTTGTGTCCAACAAACCCAGATCTGGAGGTCCACCCCATATACCTCAATGTCGTACCTCCAGATGGGTTTTTATGTTGAGGTATATATCAGTCTTTTATTGTCTAGGGGCAGTTTAGATCTGTTGCCCAGTAGTCGTTTCAATAAAAGATAGCGTCTGTTGAGTTCAATTCTTTTCAGTTGTATGTGGGGGTTTCAGTTTAATCTTTTGCTTATGAACAACCCAAGGTAGCGGACGACATTAGTGGCTGGGATAGAATTAAATTGCAATAGATTGGTGGAAGAGTCATGCGGCGTAGGGTCAATGTAATATTTTGGGATTTATTTTCATTTAGTTTGATATTCCATTTTTTGAACCATTTTTCTAAGGAAAAGAGATGGTGTGGGGTCGGTGGTTATTGCGCCCAGCTCTCCTGTCATGCACGCGTGCAACCACCGTGCGCGCGCGCGCGTTCTCCGTACTATTAGCCACTTCCGCTTTATTCTCCCCTATTTTTTAATTACTATGTTTAGTTCTTCCCACATATTGCATCACTCCGCCTCATATTCCTTTCCCACTACTTCCGTTGGCACATCCGCCCAACGCTGAGCTCTGGCCACTTTCCCGCTATATCTCGCCTGTGCAGTTTGTTTTCCGCTTCTTTCTACGCAGTTAGTAGTGCCAGTACATTTATTCGCCTATACGCCCCTAGTCACCCGGATAGTTTCACTTATTTTTCTCGGTAAATAATAAGAAGCACTTCTCGCGCCCTCACCTTCAAGAGGATACATCGTTCGCACCTGGCTGTACGCACATTCGTCTGGCAGTTCAACAGCAGCGTCCTCCGCTTCCACGGAGCACTCTATTTCCCTTCCTTTCACCTGATATCCTTTCTTTCGCCACACACACACACACACACACATGCCTACATAGCACATACACACATCCGCGCCATTTTCCTTCACCCTTTACTGATCGCCTTCACCGTCGCCTGCTGACCTTCGATCGTCATCATCTCAAGGTAAGTTTTACCCCTTTTTCTCTTAATCATATTTTCTTTACTAGTTTGTATTATCGCCTTTTCTCTTGCTTCTTTCATTTCGCTTCTTGGCGGACGTTCGCCACCGCACCTTGGGTGTCTGCCGCGCTGACAGATGGGTTTGGAGATTTCTATGTGCTATTGCTGGGTCTTGGTGAGAGGATAGAATTGCGGTGTCGCTTCATAGGTGAGAAGAACAGTTTCTGGATGGGTTGGGATATCTGCTGTGTATATTGTGTATAGGATGGGACCAAGAATACTGCCTTGCGGAACGCCCGCTTCGGCTTTATGGATATGAGAGACTGAGGTCCCGACTTGTACTCGGAAGTTACGGTCTGTAAAATAGGAGTTTAGGAGAAGATAATAGGTAAATGGGAGGATGCCCTTAAGTTTCCAGAGCAGACCATACTCAATCGAAGGCTTGCTTCACATCGAGGAAAACACCCGCGCAACATTCCTTCTTCTCAAGAGAGGATGTGATGGCGTCAACAACGCGATGACACTGTTATATTGTAGAATGGTGACGCCTGAACCCAAACTGGTGATCTGGAATAATATTGGAGGATTCAATTATAGGCAGGATGTGTTTAAGTAGGAGTTTTTCAAGGATTTTGCCAAGAACAGGCAATAAACTAATGAGACGGAAAGAGGTAGGAAGATGATGAGGTTTATTAGGTTTCGGAATAGGACGGATTAACGAGAATTTCCAAAGGAACGGGAAATGGGTGGTTCTAAGTACAGCATTATAAATTAGAGTTAGAAAGACCATTCCTTTGAAAGAAGTTAGAAGGACCAGTGCTTTTTTGGGAAGATAGAGTAGGATTTTTGAAGTAATGTAGTCATTTCCATTGTTGTGTTTTCTTTGGAGAAAGATGTTGAATAATAAATTGGACATCGAAGGACTAAAAGGTTTGGGGGGAAGGGAGAGAGGTTGAGGAGTATCGAGATCCAGCTAATGGAATCATGAAACAAAGGGTCTACCATATTTTAATGAGGAGTAAAGACTGTGGATAAATAGGAAGAAAACAAAGAGGCTTTTCTTCATCTGATGAAGCCCAGGAGCTGTCATTACCACGAAGGGGTGATGGAACAGGTTTATAGGACAATATTTCTTTGTGGCAGTCCAGAGTGACTTGTCTTCAGTAGTTAATGATAATGCATAGTCATGAAAGCGTTCATTCTGTGTATTCTGTGTAAGTTCTGTTTTAAGTTGGTAAGCCAGTCTGTTGTAAATTCGTTTATCAGAGGGATAGCGGGTGCACTGCCATTTGGCTCTTGCACGTCGTTTATCCATGATAAGTGTTCGGATATATAATGGGACGTTAGTTGAGTTAGTATAATATCGTGTTGGAATGGTTTAATGGCGATTGTCTTATGGAATTTTGTATTAGTGTAGTGAGATGTTGTGCAGCATTGTCTACATCGTTAGCCGTTTTAAGTTGAACATGTAGGTCTATTTTGTCTTGTATTAGCGATTGGAATCTCTTCCAATCAACTGGACCTGTAATTAGAGATGGTTTGGGAGGCTTAGGGATATGATGAGTCTCAAGGGTAATTAGGACAGGGCTATGGTCTGAGGAGAGTTCTGTGAGATTTGAGATATCATAGTAATGTTATATCTGGGAATTAATGAGTAAATCAAGGATATCAGGAAGTTTGGAAAGGGATGTAGGCCAGTAGGTTGGTTGGTTAGGTGATGCGGTGCTGTAATTTTTGGAAAGAAGGACATTGAGTACAGTTCGGCTATGAGGGTTCGTTACGCGACAACTCCATTGTCGTGCTTCGCGTTGTAGTCACCACCTGAGAGGAATCTAGGACCAAGGAGGAATTGAAAATGGAGGTAAATTGTTCTTGGGATATGGCTTTGTTACGGGGACAATATACAGCAGCGAGGTTGAAGTTATGCAGATGGGCTGATAAGGAAATTACAGAGGATTGAACGTAGTCAGTGGAAATAGGAGGGAGAACGTGGTGTTTCAGGAAATTTCTAACTAGGATAGCCGCGCCACCATGGGCTGTATCGACCGGGTGGTCAGACCTGTATGTTTGATGTCTGTGATGTAGAAGTATGTCTGCTAGTGAGGTGTGTTTTAGTAAGTTGCGCTATGTCGATACATTTGTCGTGAAGTAAAGTGTCAAGTTCGTCTCACTGGAAAGTTAAACCGTTAGCGTTCCAAAGTAGGATAGTTAATGACGTATGGGTTAAGGCGAGGAAGGAGTTGGGTAATTAGGGTGTTTAGCAGATTAACTAGAGGATCGAGAAGTGATTCAAACCTTTGAAAGAAGGAATTTAGCACGCCTGTTATATCTGGGTGAGAAGACATTGGAGGAGGATGGGAAGGGAATGACCTCGCGATTTCTGAGTAGGAGTGACCCGTTGCGGACGGTAGGTTGTAACGCTGCTGCTGTTGCCGTGGTGGTTGTTGTTGTTGTTGTTGTTGTGATGGTGCTGGTGGTGGTAGTTGTTGTTGTGGTTGTTTACGGCGAGTAGCCGGTGGGAGCGCGGGAAAATCCCCTTGTGAGGGGATTTGCGGGGGCTGCGCTCTAGTTGTTGCTTGACCTCTGGATAATTCTCTTTCGTAGCGAATTCTTTTTAATTCTTTGTGGACTTCGCAACCGCGGAAGTTGGAAGAATGTTCAAGCAGTTTGCGCAGGTAGGTGGAGTGTCTCTATTGTTTTTGGTGCACTGGTCCCAAAGGTGTGGCCCTGCGCACTTGACACATCTCGGAGAGATGTAGCAGTACGCTCGACTATGCCCATATTGTTAGCACCTCTTACATTGGACGATTTCTTTAGTTTTGTATGGTTCCTCTACTCGAACAATAGTGTTTATTAACCTAGTAAGATTAAACACATTTTTGTTGTTGGCATCTGGTTCCAGATCTACGTAGAAGAGAGGAAGTGGTGTCTTTTCTTTAGGTGTCGGATATTGATAACATTTCTGACGTTGAAACCTTTCGCCTGTATTTCCTCTTTTATTTCCTGAGGTGGAATTGAGTGGTGCAAATGGCGAAGTACCACTCTAAACGTCTTATCCCTTTTTAATTGGTATTTGTGATACTCAATTTTTTTGTCATTTAGGTAATGAATGGTAGCGCTATAAAAATCAATAAAATGAGTAGTAACTAAAATGTTAGCTGGACTTGCAGGAGAAATTGTCAGCCCCAAGTAGTTGCTTGAGGTCCTTGTTTAATAACATGAAGTCATTTATTTTATATATGTATATGGGGGGCGGTCTGTGGTCAGGAGTATGTGAGTCACTGAGCTCTGGCAGAACGCTGAATTTGTTATCTGTCTCAAAATCTGACACAAAATGTAGTTACTGTTGATGTTGTTGTTGTTTTAGGTGCTGTTGTGTTGGATTACTTGAAGTTGTAGGTAGATCTATAATTGCTATTTGTTGTTGAGTTCATCTCTGACGGGTTAACAACGGAGGTGAAGTGATCAGAAGTGTCATTTTGCCTCGTTTTCTGTTCTTGATTTTCTCTGGCGTTAAATTCGCCATTTCCGACGATCTTTTGGTTTTATTTATTGAGGACGTTGTAGACTCGTCCCCAGAGGTAGAGTGCCCCCAATGTCGGTTTCGCTTAGATCCATTGTCTAAGCCAGCCGACAATGAAAGCCAGCCGAAGAGGGTAGAAAGTTTTTATTTTTTTATTTAAACTTCTATGTGATTATTATTTATTTGTGCCATAATTATTTTAGTAAAAAACAAAAAAATAATGAGTGAATATATAAATGAATGATAAAAAAAAAAAATCTGGTGTGAAACACTCACACAACTTTCTCTTACTCCAGTTCTCAAAATGATAATTTACAAATTTTATAGTTTGTGTACCAAATTTAATGAAATTCGTCGAAAACTGAAAAAACTTTTCCGTAAAAGCGCACTTCCGGTTTACTAATTTTCTTGAAACTCGGAATTTCAGCCATCTATTTATTTCTAACCAATTATGGATGATAGAATTGTATAATGAACTAGGATACCACTTTGATGAAAATCTAACCCCACCCCTCCCCTAAAAGTGCTCTTAAAAGAAATTTCCCAGAGAAATGTTTTAGATAAAAGTTGTAGATCTTTGCATGTTTAGTTTATATACGAAGTTTCAAAAAAATCGTCAAAGCCATTTTTGAGAAAATTGCGAAAAAAGTGGAATAAATCATTTAGTAAAGTGGTAAAGTAAACGCACTTCCGGTTATCCGATTTTTTCAAACTCAGAATTTCAACAACATATTTAATTCTAATTAACATTATTTAGATGGCAGAATTGTCTAATAAACTGAAATAGCACTTTAGATGGAAACCTAACCCCACCCCTCCCCCAAAAGTGCCCTTCAATGCATTTTCCCGGAGAAATGTTTCTAATAAAAGTTGTAGCTCTTTGTATATGTGGTTGATGTTTAAAGTTTAAAGAAAATCGTCGGAGCCATTTTTGAGAAAATCGCAAAAAAGTAAAAAATCCAACTAGTAAAGTGGTACTTCCGGTTGAGGAATTTTTACAGATAACGTAGTGTCAGATCCCATGGTGATACCTAAACGGAATATCAAGTTTCAACTTTCTACGGTTTTTCGTTTTTGAGCTATGCTGTTCACATACATACATATACACACACACACATACGGACACACACACACACACCATTTGCTAAAAACCACTTTTTTGGACTCAGGGGACCTCAAAACGGATATTTCCGGTGAAAACTCGATATCGAAAATTTGACACGATTACAATACTTCCTCTTACTAGGAGTAAGAGAAAGTAAAAATGAAATGGCCCTTAGCGTAAAGAAGAGTTGACGGGGGCCAGCGAGTATACTAATGTGCACTACACGTTATGTACGTGCATCAAGAGTTCACTAACAGAATAATATAATGTTTGTTTACCTCACTATGGTGTTTGACGACTGTTCTTTCTCTGTTCTAGCACTTATAAAAGAAATATAATAAACTTTTTTGCAAAATAAAATAAACAGCAGAAAATTAAATAAATAAAAAAGTACTTCTGACTAATTTGGAAAACTAAAAATTTTACTTGAGATCAGTGGCGGCTCCTGACTTGGATATGTGGGGGTTCAACATTCTTTTTAAAAATACTTACATTACCTATCATTATTAGTAGCTTGGCTAGATAGAAATCATAAAGTAAGCCAATAGCCAGGTAAAAGCTTGCATCCCTCCCCTACAATCAAATATGTTAAATTAACAATAAATCTATTAGGGAAGGGATTAGCTCAGTGGATAGTGCATTAGACTCCCACGCGGGTTCGAGTCCAGCTGTGCTGCCCTTAGGTTTTTTTCTTCCTAGGAGCCGCTACAACTCACCGTCCGGTGATGGACAGTGTTGTCTGTAACGAGAGAACACTATCCGGAGGCCGGCAGTGCACTGAGAGGCTCGGGCGCCAATGATCATAGATCTTGACGCGCCTTAAATTAAAACAAAAAACAATAAATCTGTCACTGTGCACCCAGAGAAGAGACAAAGAGGAGAGAAAAAAAGAGTTGTACGGTTTGAGTTCGAAAATTAAGTGGTTAACTTAACGGAAATTTTTATTATCTAAATAAAGTGTTTCAATTCAAAGGAAATGTCAATGAGTTAGCATCGATTCTTTGCTAGGTCATATATCTTAGTGATGTTTTAAGTACCAATACCAACATCAAATTTTTGTAAATATAAAAATAAAATATAAATATAATATATAAAAATCCACACACTGGCACAGGCACATCACACCACAAAAAATCTGGTGTGAAACACACAACTTTCTCTTACTCCAGTTCTCAAAATTATAATTGACAAATTTTATAGTTTGTGCACGAAAATTAATGAAATTCGTCGAAAACTGAAAAAAACTGTTCAGTAAAAGCGCACTTCCGGTTTATTATTTTCTTGAAACTCAGAATTTTGGCCATCTATTTATTTCTAATTAATTTTGTTTAGATGATAGGTATAATCAACTATGAGAGCACTTTAGAGAATAATATAACCCCGTCCCTCCCCTAAAAGTGCCCTTAAATGAATTTTACCAGACAAATGTTTAAAATAAAAGTTATAGATCTATGTATGTTTAGTTTATATAAGAAGATTCAAGAAAATCGACGGGCAAGTTTTGAGAAAATCGCGAAAAAGTGAAAAAATCATTTAGTAAAGTGGTAAAGTAAACGCACTTCCGGTTATCCGATTTTTTCAAATTCGGAATTTCAACAACATATTTAATCTAATTAACATTATTTAGATGATAGAATTGTCTAATAAACTGAAATAGCACTTTAACTGAAAACCTAACCCCACCCCTCGCCCATAACTGTCCTTAAATGAATTTTCCCGGAGAAATGTTTCAAATAAAAGTTGTAGCTCTTTGTATTTGTAGTAGATATATCAGTTTGAAGAAAATCGTCGGAGCCGTTTTTGAGAAAATTGTAAAAAAGTAAAAATCCAAGTAGTAAAGTGGTACTTCTGGTTGAGGAATTTCGACAGATAACGTACGGTCAGATCCCATGGTGATACCTAAACGGAATATCAAGTTTCAACTTTCTACGGTTTTTCGTTTTTGAGCTATGCTGTTCACATACATACATACACACCCACACACACAGAGGACATTTGCTAAAAACCACTTTTGTAACTCCGGGTAAGATCGGGTAATTTCGTTCGTAAAATCGTAAGTAATGTTCAACGCGCTTGTAACCCCCACTTTTATTTTAAAAAAGGTAATAAGAATATAGACATTTCTATATTAACACAAAGAAATTTTTCATATATATATTAAATTCTCCAGCGCGACGCCCAATTGTTAACCTCCAACTTCCTACTTTTTTAAAGATCTCCTGATATACATACAATTCACTAAGTGTACAATTCATTATACGAACATATTAAAGGAGCTCCTATACTGATATACGTTCCTATTCTTTTATGTCTGATTCTCTGATTTGGCAACAAAAATTATTAATTTTTTAATTTATTTGATTTTTGATT
This sequence comes from Triatoma infestans, assembly GCA_011037195.1. NCBI lineage: Eukaryota > Metazoa > Arthropoda > Insecta > Hemiptera > Reduviidae > Triatoma > Triatoma infestans. The sequence goes on from JAAEAF010000203.1 coordinate 221,980, forward strand.
ATTATACACATAATTGTATATAATCAGGACTAAATATACAATTTTTACTGTGACTTAATGTTCCTAACTAATATAAAAATGAAAATATTTTTTTGAAATTGAAATATGAAAATAAAAAAAAGAAAATTTGCTACTTTTTTATTTATTTATTTTTTCAAATAGCTGGGGGTTCAGTCGCGCAATCGCGAATACCAGTAGCCGCCACTGCTTGAGATTGAAACTAAAAGAAAGAAACTAAGAAGAAAATAACACTAATATATAAGACAGGCACAAAATAGATGTTGACTCTATGAATGCTCAGAGCGAAGTGCCAGGCCTAAGAAAAGTGTTTTAACTGAATATTATGAATTTCTGTAGCAGAAATTTTTATGGGTGTTTAACATCAATTTTATTTTGTACGAACGGCCAAATACAAAATGGCGGATCTGGCAGTTCTGCGTAATTCTCTTTTGCTTTCTTTTTTAACAATGCAATGGAAATTCTAAGATTTTTCTTTATAGCTCACATTAATTATATAAAACAATAAATATTACGTTAGTAAATATTAGCTTAGGTTAGAAATTAGGTTATAAATTTTTTTTAATAAAATTGTTTTATTGCACTATTTGATATTTAATAAAAAAACCTATGGAGGAAAAATTAATAAAAAAATTCTAAACTAGTTTTTTCAAAGAATTAATTAACTATAAATAATGAACCAATCACAGTGTAGAAGTGAAGGTGAGAAATGTGGGTGTCTGTTATGCCAATCAGAAATTTAAAAATATCATTTTGATCACCCATTTGACACCTTTACTTTTATACTTTGATTGGTTAATTATTTACAGCTAATTATTTCTATGAAAAATCTAGTTTAGGATGTTCTTTCTAATTTTCCCTTCGAAGGTAATTTATAAACGATCAAATTGCGCAATAAAAATTTTTTTATGAGGAAAGTGCAAAAACCAAGTTATTTCTAACATAATATTTACTGTTTTATTAAATTAATGTGAGCTATAAAGAGAAAAATCAGAATTTTGATTCCTGTGTTGGAAAAAATGCAAAAGATAATTAGACGGAAATGCAAGATACGTACATTGTAAGTCTGCCATTTTCTATATATAACGAACGCGGTCTTAACCCGAATTGCATCATGATTTACATCATGGATTTTATACGTCGTAGTATGCTTCTTGTTGTTATTTCGGATCGGTTTTGGATTCTCATCGACACCGTCACAGTAAGGCTATCAAGTTCGTGTAAAGAATTGAATTCAATTTTAAGTTTCTGTCATGCAGCAGATTGGTTGACTTTTTTTCTGAGAGTTTTGGAAATTTTGAAATATTTTTTCTCAGCTTTTAACACTGCCAAAACTTCAGAAAGAGATAGAGGGGGAGAGAGAGTGTTGTGTGTGAGAGAAAGAGAGTTATCAGAATGATGAAAGGCTTTAAATTAATAAAAATAGTATGAGAATTATTTTTATTGGCTGGGCGGACAAGGTGATATTATACTTTATGCTATTTTGCCAGGAGAGCTGTTGGAAAAGCGCGTGCATACAGATATAATGTGAGGAAATACATTTCTGCCTGCAAGATAGTAGGGAGGTAGATAGCAGCGGGGTGGGGGCGCAAAAGTCCTTCCCTCTCTCTCACACTACTAATGTGGTACGGGAGAGCACAGAAACTCCGGTAATAGCGAACAGACAGACAGATAGACAGACACACAGACTGCTGGTATATCGTACAGTCATGGGACTGTTATTTACACACACACACACACACACACACACTATAATGCATGTATAACATATTGTGTTGTATTAGTTTATAAACTCTGAAACACTATACTACTTTTGTGTTCAACTGGGTACATTACACAACCCTGTTTATCTCAATTATTTGCCGCCAACAACCCCAGCCCCTCAGCAAAGTGTTAACAGCCTCCGTACTGTGCCCCATCTCATCACCCTCCAACTAGCCCCCTTATTTCCCACCTCTAACCTAACTTATTTTCACTGTGTAAAACTAACATTTTCACATAAACATGTTACCTGGCTATCCATACTGCTAGAATAGTTGGAAAACAGATTGGGGACTTGATAGCTGGAATGGATTGGACTTGAAATCATGAAAATTTTGCAAAAATAGAACTTTGCATGAAATCATACAACTCCTACTGAAATGGTAGTAAATTAAGCATTAGATTTCCAAGCTGCCCATACTAAGACAAAAATTGTTGTATGAAACAGTAACACGACTTTCTCTTCATGTAGAATAGGAGGTAGAATATAAAGTGTTTCTGAAATGGTACTTTGAAGATAAATGAGTCACCAACTTTTCCACAACCCTCCGCCCCCACAAAATCAATTGTTCCCAGAAAAAAAGTTGGAGGGTATTTTCATGAAAATTACAAAAAAAAATACTGAGAAATCGTTTTGGTATAGTAGTAATTCTGATTAACTATTGGATTTCCTGGACTTTAGGGACATCACAACTTCTTCCAATCAAAAGATAACCCTATCATAATTCCATCCCACGTCCTTACCAGCAGTTACAAGATCTTTTGATATTCGACTCTAGTTTGTAGGTTTTAAACAAAATTCCTTACCTTCTTTTCTTTCTCTATCCCATTTTTATCCATCCATAAGCGAGGAGGTGAAGATGGCTCTGGAATTAACAAGTCAGTGCAAGTACCACTGACTACGAGTGCTTTTGAGACTATTGGAAAATTGGTTCATAAGATAAAGCACCCTCTCCAGGGATGGTTTGATAGGAATGAGTTACTCTATGCTTACTCTTAGAGGGCTCACGCACACTAAACCTTGGGAGGGACTTGGAAAGTGAGCAACGGTGGAGATCTGATGGAATTGGCCGGCTACTTTACGAAAATATGATCACATAATGGACTCTGTGGAAATGGATTTCTTGTACCCAACTTAGAAACGAAGATAACTTTCGACTTCAAGCCTAATCTGACTCCACGAAGTGTGGCCTACGCAATTTGTTGCTTTGTTCCTAATCTCGAGCTAGATGAACGCAAACAACGTATCGGGGCTTCTTTATTTGAATTCTTTGCTTCAAAGAAAAAATTGATGGGCGTCATCTGCACCATGTGAACATCACAACCAATTACCAAAAGAAAGGGAAAGCCCATCCATTCCCCCTCCTCTTTCCCCGCGAGCTGTAGTTTTTAGTCTTCGATCATGGATTGGAGTTGTTAATCTTAACTTCCTACCTTTTTGTCTTTTTCCTATCCTTGTTGTTCCATCTGCAGGCGAGATGACCGATAAGGTTATGTCACTTTTCTCGTTAATGGGACAGGGCTGATGTAAGAGTGCATTCGGGGAGCTCAATAGGCCCTTGAGGCCTAAATGCATTTATTTCCTTACGGAGCCCGAAATTGTTAGATTTTGACTAAAACCTTAGTAAACCATTGATGGGTATTATGACGGAATTTGAAGTTCAATTTTCCTCCTTTTTTCAGATATATTGTTCGCTCATCCTCTCTCTCTCTTTCACACGAGATACTATCGCTAAAACTTTTTTTCCTACTCAGGAAAACCACGAAACATATATTGAAAAGATCGAAGTTCTTTTTCTTACACCAGTAAGTGAAAGTAAGAATCTGTTTCTTGAAAGTTAACAAATACAATATATAACATCTCGTGTTTCTTTTTCCAAGAAAATAAATTTCAAATCATCTGCTCTATAAAAAAACAAACAAACCAAAAACATCTGTTTTGGGAATAAAATTTTAATACCAATTTTAAATTATAATCTTCTCTCAGGTTATTTTGTTATTATTTTATTGAAAACTAGAATTTGATAAAAGCTGTAAAAATATTATTTTTTAATTGTGATTCCAAGTATATTTGTTCTAAAAAACATTTTTTTTGGGGTTAGTTTTTTTGTAATCTAAAAAAAAAAAGTACAATAGTAAATATGTAAAATATCTGCGACTACATTTTATTTTTACCTAATTTATTATTAAGTTTATTTTTTCAATTTTTCATTTTATAATCGCAATTTCTTTAGGTGTAGATGTGGAAAAGAAAACGTTGATGATTAAAAAATTAAAATAAAGAAATAATTCAAAAAACCCTATTGCGCAGTTCCCACGCCGTTTAGTGCCGGCCTTCGCTAAACTGTAGCTTCCCATTTCTTATCAAGATGCTGGGTCAGCACCGACTTTGCTCTCGCGGGAATCGAACTCTGAATTCTCGCACGAAAGGCGAGTGTGCTAGCCACTAGACCAACGCGTGAGGACAAAATAAATAAAAAGAATTTTAAAAATTTCTCCATTCTATCTAATTATTCTAGTAAATAAGATCGTAAAATTAATAATAAAATAACGAATAGTAATAATAATAATAATAATAATATTAATAATAATAGTAATAATAATAATACTCCGTAGGGGGAAGTGTACTAGCCACTTCTTCAGGGAGCTTGGCGTCCCTGCGGGTATCTCAGTCTAACAACACTCACAACATTACAATAATACTTCCCTACATTCACACAATACACATAGGGCTGCAGTGGTAGGTGATGTGTGCAGCAACTTGGGTCTAGCGATCCCATAGGCAAACTCGAGCTCTCCACCACATACACCCAATTGCACCTGAACACTCAACACTTTACAAACGACTACACACACTGCCACACGAGGACACACACTTGTTGAGACTCGGAGTATAAATACCCCTCCCTCGTGCTTGCTGGCACGAGGCTTTGGGGCTAGGGTGGAAATGATGATCCTGGGCATTGAGGGAGACGACGACCTGCGGGCCGCCGAGTCTTTGGCCTCGGCTTCAGCCAAGAGCACTACTGAGGGAAAGCCCGACTCCAGGAAGGCTAGGGAATTCCACCTCAGTGGGTTCCTAGGGTTAGGAAGGGGCCGCGGGGACACGGTCGATACTTCGTATCGGAACGTTGACTTCCTTGGCACCGGACTATATCGGGGTGTGATGGTTCACCCGGAGAGTAACCGGGTCCTTTTCAACGTCCGTGGAGGCGGGACCACATATCTTGAAGAAAATTATAAGATTATTGTGGACAATAATCTAAAACATCTTTCTGGGCCTAGCCCAACTTTTCTTCCGGCCCCAGTATCCCACCCCATTCCTACTCTAACTCTCCAAACTGGTCGTCCTATACCTAACGATCCTCTCCCTTCTTCTGAACCCCTTCCCCTTGTAGAGATTCCCCGCTTTATAGCAACTCCTACCCCTTCGACTGATCTCACAGGGAAAAGAAAAGGCATGGAAAAGGAAACACGACTGGAAAAACACTAACTGGGCTGCACTTTACGCTGCAACCCTATAGCCCCTCTTCACCACCAAGGAAGAAAGCCAGGGGCGGCAACAAAGGAATAACTGAAAAAATTGCGAAGTTTATAGACTTGGAAGAATATAATTGGGGAAGCTTGTAAAAAATAAGGATGGTCCTTCACAAATCAGTGTTCCTTCAAATTGCTCACCAAAAAGGGTAAAAAAAGCAAAACGACGGATCCATTTGTATCGAATTAGGAAACCGCGCTCAGAAAGAAATTATCTTAAAGTTACAAAAGTATGTGGATGCTGAACTGGAAGCATGTCCCCACAAACGTCTAAACACATCACAAGGCGTGATTACGTGTCGGGACTTTTTGAACAGTTCTGTAAAAAATATAAAAGAGAGTCTGGCCGATCAGGGTGTGGTGGATGTGAGGCGAATAGCGGAGGCAGGAAGGTTCCTTAGTGGATACTGCTTCCCTCGTCCTCACCTTTGACCGCCCAAGTCCGCCAGAAATGATTGATGCAGCTTTCCCAAGCTAAAAGTGCGCCCATATATACCGTCTTCAATGAGATATAAATGCTATAAATGTCAGAAGTGTGGGCACACTTCCATGAAATGTAAGGCTGTAGAAGCGGTGTGCATATGTGGTAAACCTAACCACGAAGGCGATTGCACATCGCCAATTACATGTGTAAACTGTGGCAAAGATCATAATGCCAGATCCTCGGGGTGCCCAATTTTAGCTAAAGAAAAAGAAATACAGAAAATAAAAACACTTCAACAATTGCCCTATCATGAGGTACGTGCAATTGTTGAATTTTACCTTGGGAAAGCTGCATCAATCATATACGCAATACAAGAAATTTCATACTCGGATAAAGCAAAGGCACCCCAACTAGAGGCACACATTCCAGCCCCTGCAATTAGTCTGGGGCAACAAATAAATGATCCCTTCCCGGTCTTAAGAGGAACTATTACAAAGGTGGGAGAAATCCCACCACCCAAGCACGCCCCTCAAGCGGCATTGGTAGCCGAAAGGCTACCAACAACTCCCGCAGTTAGTGGGAGTAATAAAAAGGTGGGATCAATCCCATCTAAACAAATGACTACCTCCGTGGGGGAGTGGAAGGTGGTGAAATCACCGAAATGCTTTTCCATGAGGAAAAGTCCGAAATTGATTCTGCCGCTCCCAAGCCAATAAGGGTTAGGGGAAAAAGAGGCAGATCCACCAGAGGACAAACAATTCCCAATGTCCGCTCCCCTCAGCAGCAATGGCAGCTGATGGGGACGGACATTGAAGCTTCGGAATCGGAGGATGGCAGCATTTCTGACCATCCCCCTAGACATAAGAAAAGGGGTTGGCCTAAGGGGAGGCAGAACTCTTGAGGAAATTATAGATAATGCTAACATGATGCTTCTCAACAATGGTGCGCCAACACACTTCAAGGCACACTCCAGGAGGTTTCAATTCAATTGATTTGAGTGTGACAATCCCCACCGTCGCAATTTGCTTGGATTGGACCACACTAAAAGTACTATATCATAGTGACCACTTTCCAATCTTAGTATCGAGCTCCTTCTCCTGGTCAGATTTTGTCATACCCTGGAGATACATCAAAAGAGCAAACTGGCCTGCTTACGCTTCCAGAGTGATGACACCACCCTTTGCAGGAGATGTCACTCTCGACACGAAGGCTTGGTGGAGTTTATTTACGAAGGCGTCGGTGGATGCATCCAGGGGTACTACACCGAGGGTAGGTGGGAGAGTCGTAAGATCCCTCGTCCCCTGGTGGACCCCGGAATGCAAAGTTGCTAACAGGGAAAAACAGGCTCTAAATGGATTTAAAAGGTATCCGACGGAGGAAAATTTAATTAATTTTAAAAGAATAAGAGCCAAGGAGAGGCGTTTAATTAAAAAGTCAAAAAAAGAAACCCTCACCTCCTACATGTCAAAGATTTCTACATCATCGACATTGAGGGAGGAGTGGAATAAGATAAGAGCCCTCTCTGGTGGTCGCAGAACACCGTCGATACCTATTCTAAAAATTAATGATGCCGTGGTCACCGAGCCTGAAGAGGTGGCTGGGGCCTTGGCTGTATACTTTGCTCGTTTCCAGCTCACTGGCTTACTCAGCAGAATTTCTCCAGCGAAAACGTGAGGTGAAGCAACAGACACTCAACTTTGAGACCGCTATCTATGAAGCTTCCAACGAACCGCTGACCATCAATGAGCTAGAAAATGCTTTAAACAAATGCATAGATTCTGCTCCAGGGGTGGATACAATCCTATACGATGTGATCAAAAACTTAAATGCAGCTGGGGAGGAAAGTCTGCTCAGACTATACAATAGCATATGGGAGACCGGCCAATACCCTGATGGTTGGCGTGAAGCAACCATTGTACGGATCCCTAAAGAAGGAAAAGACCATAGTGATCCCTCCAGTTACAAACCCATTTCGTTGACTACCTGCTTGAGTAAGGTCCTCGAATCTATGATCACTTATAGATTATTTTATGTATTAGAAACGAGAGGACTTTACAGCCAGCATCAAGCGGGATTTCGCAGATATCGTTCTACGTTGGATCAGGCGAGCCACTTGAGATCTACATGCAAAACGCATTCATGCGTCGGGAGCACGTGCTGCCCGTGTTCTTTGATCTCGAAAAGGCTTATGATATAACGTGGAGATATGTGATTCTGTGGAAGTGTCACGAATGGAGATTCAGAAGGAAACTGCCAAGGTTCCTCCGTGGCTTTTTAGAGTCGCGAAGTTTCCGATCGCGCCTTACCTCATACATCTTGCAAAATGGTATTCCACAGGGATCGGAGTTAAGCGTAACTTTATTCACGATAGCGGTAAATACTCTAGCAGAATTTGTAGGAAATCCTCTTCAAGTATCTTTATATGTAGACGATCTCGCCATTTATTTATGAGGAACCGAACTCGGCGAGGTTGGAGAAACCCTACAACAAGCAATAGACAGAGTGGCTGAAGAGGCTTCTAGGAGCGGGTTTAGATTCTCTGAAACCAAGACGGTGTGCCTAATTTTTTGTCGTTAAGGACAGGAGCATAGTCCTCCCTCTTTGTTTCTTAGTGGCAGACCGATCCAGTGTAAAGAATGTATCCGTTTCCTTGGCCTCTATTCGATACTAAATTAACCTGACAGGATAATATAGATTATACCTATGCAAAAGAAAGGAAAACCCTCGATGTTTTGAAATTTCTAGGAAGCTATAGATGGGGAACGGAACGGGAAATTTTAAAACATATTTTTATTACACTTACCCGTTCCAAACTAGAATATGGAGCCCCAGTTTATAGTTCTGCGCGCAAGTCACGCCTGAAACTACTATACAAGCTTTACAATAAAGGTATTAGACTGTTCACAGGCGCCTTCCGTAACTAGTCCTTTCTAGAGCCTCTATGTACAGTAGAGGATGCTGCCTCCTCAACTTAGGAGAGAACAGCTCACCCTGACTTATACCGCTGGAATATGGGGAAAGAGTTTCCATAACTTATTTCCTGTCATATTTGAGAGCCCGCATTATAATGTAGTCAGGTCCATGCGGACGCGACCCTTTGGGTCCGAGCTAAGGAATTATTGGCAGCGGAGGGAATTGAATTTGGGCCGGTGGTAGGTTAGGGCTTTGCGTCTTCTCCTTCCTGGTCATTACCCGCTGCAAGCGTCCACATGGACCTGGCATTACATAAAAAAGAAGAAACCCTTCCCGTCGTCTATAGACAAAAATTACTAGAAATTCTAAACATTTATTATGACTTCCGACCTATCTTTACAGAAGCTAGGGGACAGAAGGAGTCACTCTTAGTTGGACACTTCCGCATTATGCAACCGTGTACTTGGCGGAAATGTTGGCTATATGCCAGGACATAGAATTAATCAAGAAAAACAATTACATAAAAGCGCTAATTTGACGGACTCATTAAGTGCATTAATGACTCTCCGGGATCAGTTCTCGACAGACCCAATGGTATTAGATATTTACAGCTTACTGCTGCAGTTAAGCGCACGTGGTCAAGAGGTAACGTTCGCCTGGAGCCGGGCCACATTGGCGTGTCCGGTAATTAAAGGGCGGACGAGGCAGCCAAGCGAGCTGCCTCTACACAAACGGATGAAATCAGACCCGTTCGCCCCACTGATCTACAAATATATATGAAACGCATCATTAATAGAAAATGGCAAAATCAGTGGGACAGGATAAGCGAAAAACTTACCTGATAAGATATTAAACCACGTCTGCGAAGTATTACAGTCGAGAATTAACAGCGGCATGACTCTGTGATTTTGACGAGGCTGAGGACTGGTCATTTACGTGTGACCCATGGGCACCTCCTTATTGGAGGAAGAAGGCCGAGGTGCTCTCGATGTCGAGAAAGGCAAACGGTGGTTCACGTGTTGGAAGGGTGTCAGGCTCTGCGTACTCAGAGAGAAAGGACAGGCCTGCTACATGACAAGCGCGCTATTCTACAAGAGGGTTCTCCTTATATAAAGAGGCTATTTGACTTTTTAAAGGATATTAATTTGTAAAGAAATATTTAAATTAGCAGTTAGGTTAGGTTAATTAAACTTGGGTGAAGAATATCGAGTACTTCACCCAATTAGGTTAGTGTTTTTTTATGTTAGGGAAAGGAATATCGACTACTTTCCCCTCGTTTGAATGTATATATAAGCGTGAATGTATTTATGAGTGCGATTGTATTTATTAGCGAGAATGTGTTTATTAGCGAGAATGTATTTATTAGCGCGAATGTATTTATTAGCGATAATATATTTATTGGCAAGACTGCTTTTATGTGTGAATGTATTTATTGGTTAGGGTGAATGTTTAGTTTAGGTTTTTTATTTCGGGGTTGAAAGAAATTTTATAAAAGTATTTCAACTCTATTAGGTTTAGATTCAGATTAGGATTAGTTCACTTAAGGGTGTGCAGGAATATTTGTTAAAAGTACTGCACACCTAAAATAGAATAGTTTACAGTAAGCAAATAGCCTCTTTAGGGTAGGTTACATAGATTCTTCAGGATAGTTTCTTGCTTATATTACATACAATACGTTATTTATCTGCATGCAAAAGTTCCACATTTAAAAGATGCAAATAGATCCGGAATTTTCATATTAATTTATTATATATATAATTGTTAAATATATTTGGATGCTACAAAGGTTGAATTGTGCCATTAGCTCGTGCAGACCGAGTGGTGAACAAAACAAACTGAGGGGCGCTAATAACCTTAGAAGTTCATGCGCAAAAAAAAAAGTTATTATTATAATTATTATTGGGACAGAAATGTGATAACAGACCAACCAGCACATCTCACACAGCAGCCCAGATATCATCCTGTTAGAAAAAGAGAAGAAAGATGTGCATTTAATAGATGTGGCGCTCCCTAACTGTGAAAATTTGTCGTCCACGTACAACGACAAAATTCAGAAATCTAATAATAATAATTTTTTTTTTTTTTTGAGGGGTGAAATGCGTTTACGCACGCAGAGACCCTGCAGTGCCGGACCCCAAATTGGACTACCGGCTAAAACACCCCCTGCTGCTAGGCCTAGCCTGGATTCACTGCCGACCAGCATTACTTCAGAGCTAGGCCTCTGTCTTTACTCATTGGGTATCTCCTTCGGTGTTACCCTACTTGGCAGTCGTCCAGGTCCTGCTTCTTCCGCTGAAAAATGTCCCTAGCGTACCTAGCTACAGTCTGCCAGTTGGCCTCACTGACCAGCATAGCTTCAACTATCACTGCCTCGAAATGACCTCTGAGCCGCTCCCACCGACCGCTGGAGAAAAACGTGTGGGAAGCATCGTCTTTACTGCCGGGGCAGTAAAGGCATTCCTCATCCTCTACTTTTCCCACCTTTTTCAGGTACGCCCTGAAATAGCCATGCCCACTCAGGAGTTGTGTGACGTAATAGTCCACTTCCCCATGTGGCCTCTTCGTCCATGGCTTTACCTCCCTAATTAACCTAGCGGTCCATCGGCCCCGCAGATCATCTTCCCAGAAGCCTGCCACCTCTGGAAAGTCCGATTCCTCTCCTCCCTGGAGAGAGCCTCCTTACTCCCCTCTGCCTTCCTTTCATGGAGGATCTTGCGTTCCCTAGCAAGGAGTGCAATTGGGATTACTCCGGCAATCACAAGAACCGCTGGCTCAGACACCGTGCGGTATGCAGAGGCAATTCTCAGCGCACCAAGCCGCTGCACACGAGCCATTCTTTTCCTGTAGGCCTCCTTGTTAAGAGCATCCGCCCACACTTCAGCTCCGTAAAGGAGTAATAATAATAATAATTTATTATGAATTAAACAAAGAAGCACAATTTACAAGTATATATATGTAAGTATTACACGGCTTGGATAGATGTCAGCCGGAGTTAGATGTAAAAAAGAAAGAAAACTAAAAAGAACACTAACCTTGAAAAAGTCAAATAAAAATAAATAAATAACAAATATGAATTAAAAAATTGGTATAAATAATAATAATAATAATAAATTATTTAAAAGAAAATGACTAATCCATTAATAGTTACAGAAATGTAATAAGGGAAATAAACTAAACTCAATTAAACCCTATTGACAAAGAAAAGAAAATGAATATAAAATGCATTATGAAAAATCATTTACATAAGGACACCTGCATACAAAATAAAATAAAACAAAAAATAAATAAATAAATAAAATAAAATGGGAGATATTTAGAAAACTGTGAAAATGTAAAAACAAAAGTTTTAAATTTAATAAAATAAAAAGGAAACTTGATCAGAAATTAAATTCCTGAACCAGGCTGTACCGATAACGCCAAACAGCCCGTGCACACCTGATAAGATCCTTGCAGTTTCGAGTGTTAAGCATACTGACGAGCTGAACCACAGTAAAAGAAGGAACCCCGAGATAACACACCCGGAACTCTGAAAGTATAGGACACACAGCCAGAAAATGCACACAGTCCTCTCTTACTCTCAGGTTACACAAGGAACAAATTTCGGACTCTCTTTCCATCCAAGGAATATAATTCAGAAATAGTAATTCAGCCCTCATTTTGAAGAGCCAGCGCAATTCATTTAAAGTGAGAACGTCGGAGTGAGACTCTTCAACAAGGGTGAACAATTTCACCTGAAGGTCCAATTGCTTATAAAAGATAAAGCGGGAAGATTCTCTTGCGCACCTCTCAGACTCTTCCCGACATGCCAAACCTATCTTTGCAATTAATGAAGTCATCTGAGATTTCCACACAGACATATTAACAGTAGAGAAACCATACTTTTGTGCAAGGTTGGACCAGCTTGCAAACCAAAACACCTTCCTATAGATGACCTCCATAACTAACGCTCTTGAAAGACGGTGCCCAGGAAAATCCAGTACTTTAGAAATATACTGGAAATGCAACTTTAAAGTAAAAATAAAAAACAAGTCCACGCCCGTCTCCAAAAGGATCACATAATATGGGGTACTGAGGGAAGACCATAAAGTTTTTTAACGAAAAACAATTCAGAAATATATATTATAGAATAATTCAGAAATATATTCAGCTTTCTAATGAAATTAAGCAAATGTGGAATGTAGGAATTGTAAGGATAGTTCCTATGTCCTTTCATCAACAGGCATGATTGCTACTTCTCTGAGAAGAAATATTCAGTCGCTGTCTATTGACTTAAATTTATACTTTGATCTGCAGAAGTCAGTGATATAATACATGCCACATAGTGCAACATTTATTAGGTTTCTAATCTGAAATAGTTAATTTATAGCTGTTCGAAAAAGTTGAAGTTGAAAAGAAATATGAAGGTAAAACAGGGAACAAACTTATCAAAAGTTTTTGAAAGCTCTAAGGGATTGAAACACGGATGCTGTCCGTCCCCCCACTTTATTCAAAATATGTTTGGAGAGGGTATGAAGGACTGGTTAAAGAAATGTAAAGGTATGGGTCTACCAGTAGGCAACGATCATTTTTGTACCTTGTTTTTTGCGGATGATCAGGTGGTAGTGGCCCAGAATTGAGAAGATATGGAGTTAATGATGAGGACATTGAAGGAATGCTACACAGCCGTGGGGATGAGGATAAATTAAAAAAAAAACAGAATATATGGTGATAGAAGAGAATGAGGATGAAGATTTGTATGTTGAAGAGGATAAATGCAGGAAGGTGAAATCCTTCAAATATTTGGGATCTGTTTTGGATGAGGCGGGAGGATGTGAAGAAGTGGTGCTGGAGAGAAGTAAGCAGGCCCGCAAGGCAATAAGAATGCTTCATCCGGTGCTGTGGGGCAAAACCCTTTCAAGAGAAAATAAAAAAAGAATTTTTTATTCCATTATTGAAGGAATCCTCACGTATGGAGCTGAAACCTGGGCCACTACTCGGAAGATACGTGCGAAGATGAACATGATAGAGATGGATTACTGGAGACGATGTGTTCAGACGACCAGAATGGATAAGTTAAGGAATATAGAGATAAGGAAGAAAATGGAAATAAATGAAACAGTTGAGGAAAGAATAAATAAAAGGAAATTGGTGTGGTATGGGTATCTCAGAAGGATGCCTCCGGAAAGATGGCCAGAGAGAATTAGAGGATGGATCCCTCAGAGGAACAGAAGAAGAGAAAGACCGGCAAGAAGATGGGAGGAGGAGATTGCCGGTAGGGGTCTGAGGGAAGGAGATTGGAGTGACAGGAGGAGATGGAGAGAGGAAGTGACCTGACGGCAACCCAAATGAAGGGAGACGCCGGTTAAGTAAGGAAGTAAGTAAGTCGAAAAAGTTCCCAGCTATACAATCCCCAGGATCTCACTGAGAATATATAATAATAATAAAACACATTAAATATTTTATTTTTGATATTTAAATAATGATAGGTCACGGAATGTATTTTATATTTATTGGGATTCATTTATTTATTCTTGTATTACATTCTAGAACTACTTATTAAATAATAGTTTTAACTACAATAATTATTCAAGAGTGAATCTATTGAAGGAATAATTGTAGGAAACCTTTTGTAGAATATGAGAGGAGGAATATGTTATCAGTATAGGTAGTATAAAATATTGAAGTAATAATATTGAAATAATAATAAAAATCTGTTGAGAAACTCTCACATGACTTTCTCTTACTTATTAGTTATGATTAAAGAGGAAGGGGATATAATAGTTATAGGGTGTTTAGTGCCCAATGTTTACCTGAATATGAAAATATTGCATGGCAGCGCGCTCTTCCATCTGCCCGCTTACACTTGAACATGCAACGCACTTTTAAAATTTATAGATGGCTGGTAGACCTAATCACTTCTTCAGGGATTTTGGCCTCGACTGCGGGTCTCCTAGCCTGACAACACTTACTCTGACAACCACCCAAACATTTACACAATAAACATAGTGTCTGCCGAGTGAAAGGACTTGTGGTAAGCAAGCCGTGGTTTTTGCGCCGCTAAGTTCTAACTTTCAAAACCAACTGTAGCTTGTCAGTTTTTCCCATGATGCTGGGTTAATATCGTCTTTGCCCTCATAAGAAAGGAACACAGAATTTTTACACAAAAGGCGAGAACGCTGGCCACTAGACCAACGCGCGTGGGTAAGAGAAACTAATAAAAGGCAAAAAAGGATAATAAAATTTTTATTGGTTAAAGATAATAAAAAGTTAAGAGAGAATGTTGTTCTCTTTATGGGTATAAATAATATGAACACAATGATACTGCAGTATATAAAACTGGAGTATGGGCCTTGCGTAGTATCATTCCCTATTTTAATCAACAGGTGGCATTGGCGTGTTCAATCACAATTATTCACTTAATTATTATGTTCACTCTTTATATATTTATTTTTTATTAAACTACTTTATTTATCTAATTAATAAACCATCTGGTTTTACATCTATTTTAATTAAATATAAAGTTTTTATATTACTCAAGGCGCAAGTTATAATTTTATTTCTTTGGATAAAAAAAAAATCTGTGTGAAACACTCACACCACACACACACACACACACACACACACACACACACACACACACGCGACTTTCTCTTACTGCCGTTGTTAATACAATTATATAAAACATGACAAATTTTCTTTAAACTTCAGCCTTTATATCTCTACCACAGTAACTGCTATTATGTACTGCGCATCTCACCCAAAGTGCGGCTTTACTGAAAATTTGTTTTTCAGTTTATAGCAGTTTTCTCGAAAATGGCTTTAGCGATTTTCACATTTTATTCATTTGTCCCAACATAATATAGAGAGGTGTGGGGGGATAAGTTCATATCTAAGAAGGTAAGGAAGTGATCACATTGCATTCAGAAGAAAGCGCTTATAACATTTACAATTGAAGTTTCAAATTCCGCTGTACCGCGACTGAAATCAGTTTTTCGAAAAATTGTCACAATTAAGGTGATAAATATTTCTTTAGTTAGCATTCCAAGTTTAAAGGAAATCGTTTTCCAAAAAATTCCAAATAACTCAGAAGCCTGTTCTAATAATAAAGTTATTAAAATTTGGAATTTTAGCTGTGTTTCCTAATGTATATTAGTGTCTGCAGATGGCAGAACCATACATTCCATTGAAATGGTACTTTAGAGGAAAGCTTAACGCTAGTCCCGCTAACCCCCGAGAACTCCACAAGAATGATTTTCCCAGGAAAATGTTAAAAGTAAAACGTATTTATCTGCGTAGTAGTATTCGAAGTTTAAAGAAAATATTGGAGTCATTTTGCAGAAAAACCCGAATAACTGAAAAATAAAACATTCAGTAAAGTCGCACTTCCATATTTTTGCTCCAGAACCTTCGTCAGATGGTAATTTCCATACGGAATGGCAAGCTGTGAGCTTCCTGGCAAATTTTGTTCACATTCAAAAAACACATACATACCGACCATTCGCTAAAGACATATTTTTCGTACTCAGGGTATTCCCAGTGTAACATGTATTTCCGGTGAAAACTCAATTTGATTGATTGATTTGATATGATCCTAAAACATTCTCATATTTAGAAAGAGAGAAGAGAGAAAAAACACTGATTTTGTTGGTATTTAAGTGCGAATTTAGAGAAAGGTCGATTAATCTGGATCTCAAAATTAGTTTGTAAAGAATTCGGGTTGAGACCGCGTCAGTTGTAAAACAACGTTTCACCCATATTGCAACAGGCTTCTTCAGGGTACTGTCGCGTGTAAAGAGTGTTGTTTCAGCTTTAGACACGACACTAACCTGAAGAAGCCTATTGTAGTATGGGCGAAACGTCGGTTTACAACAATCCACTGACGCGATCTCGACCCGAACACCTCAGTGCTTTACAGGAAATCATTGTCAGTTATTTTCTAGACAATTCCAAATATCTCAAAACCTATCCAGTAAAATCAGTTGCACTTCCGGTCAACCGAGTTTCTTCAAATTTGAATTCTAACAATGCAACTTAATATTATATAGATAATGGAAGCTTCAGTATTATGATGAAGTGGTCCTGTAGTAGAAAAGCTTAATTTGCTGCTCCCTCAGTACTTTCAAAAAAATAATCAATTTTCTTGGAAAAATTATAGATAGTGTATTGGTTCAAAAGAAAATCTTTGGAGCGATTCGGTCTCAAAACAGATAAAGAGGAAGGGAAAATGTTTTTATTGAACTATCTCTCCCTATTAGGAGTTTCTGTGCAGTCTAGATTCTCTATGGATGCTGATTCTCTATGGAATCTGGCAACTAGAATGCGTTGCTGAAGTTCCTTTTTCGTATTTCGCGACAGAATGTGTTGAAGCTTTTATCAATTGCTTTCCTGTTTAATACTCTAGTTTTACTATAGTACTCTGTTTTATATTGGAGCGAGCATCCATCCTCTTTGCACAGAGTCTGGCGCTTATTGCTTAGGAGTTTCAACTTCAGCTCCTCACACAATAAGATAGGAAAAGAACTCCTTTGTTAAATTTTTTTACAATAACCGCTCAGTTGGAGCCATCATTTTGATAACATTTTGTATTTTTGAATTCAAACGAAACACAAAAACGCATGCGCTTGCGCATACACACAAAAGATAGTGAAGCTTGTTATATACATTGCTAACATGTCGACGTAACAATAACAATTAAAAAAAACACTTGATTTCTTTTTGTTGTTAAGTAAAGTTTTTCTTTTGTTTCTTTTGATTGTGTTGTTTTCCCTGTCTTTTCACTGGAGTAACCCCCTCTTCTGAACACTTCCGACTCCACACCACCACTTCTTGTCTTATTCTTTGGTAAAGTTGTGTGTGTTTGTGTTTTTATATATACGTGCTTATGTGTGTTGTTGCCAATTGTGACGTCACCGGTCTAACACTATTGCCGCATGTGTATTCTTCCTTCCTACTCCTTGTAGTAACTCCCTTCCTCTCCCCCTTACTCTCTTTTTCTCTCTATCTTCTTCACAGCTCCCACTATCAAGGCTCTTCTTTACTAAACCTTCTGTACTCTCTCTAACGAGCTCCCCACTCTCCTACTTCTTCATCTACAATGTCATACACGTACACCTACATATACACACATTTGTTTCCTTTCTTCTGTATACACATGGAATTGTAGCGTACTTACTAGAGGAGAGAGGGGAAAGGTGACAACAGTCTAAGAACAATGGCTCTTCTCCAGCCTCTTATAATCTCTTAACACGCTCATTGTCTCACTCTTTCTCACTTTACGGCAATTTTTCTTTTTCTCATGCCTGCACTTTGTACGTTTGCTTTTAAACGAACAAATAAAAATAAAACTAACAGTAACAGTATAGAAATAAATATTATTGAAGCGAATGCTAATTTTCGCGATTATGGAACAGCTGTAACTGACATAAAGTATGTCGGCTCATTGCATTTACTTTCAGACATGGTGAGTTTGACATGACAATGGTATCAGACGGTAAACTAAATACCGCGCTGTAGTAAACACTAAACTAAACACTATTCCTTCATATTCGATTAAATAAAGATCAGTATATCAGTATATGTAATGGGTCGGCAGTGCACTGAGAAGGCTCCGGGCGCCAATGACCATAGATGTTGACGCGCCTTAAATTAAAAAAATAAAAAATAAAGATCATCATCTTTTAGCCACAGGAAATGCAGGTCATATTTTTGCAAATTAAACAGAGGTAAATTATTAATGTAATATCATACTTTCCAAGTCTTAAATTTTAATGTTTTAATATTTTAAACTCTAAAAAATAACAATTAATAGACGAAGTAAATTACACGAATATATTTTAACAACAATTTTTAACTCTTGTAGGGGTAGTGAACCCCCACCACTCATCCACTCTAGCGAGTGAACCCCCATCACTCAAAAACAGCCCCTCGCGCACAGAGAGAGGAGAGGGTTCGGCGAGTGTATATATATACGAGAGACAGAGTCAAGATATAATTCTGTTCACAGTCTACACTTCAATTGTACATATCGTTTAGCCACGTCAGTCTGTCTGTTCAGTTCTTGTAGTGTAAAGTATACAGTCCTTGGTAGTCAGTCATATACATATATATCAATTATATATCTTATACCGATATTGAGGTGTTATTTATCCATCAACATCTACAACCAACATCTCCTCCTACAACCATTACACTCTGATAACATTCTAAAAGTCAATCGGCTGTCATTGAGCAAGAAAGAACGCGCACGATCCATGTTTACATCAGCCCTTGTGGTGAAAGGAGGTCGTAACCTTGAATTGTCCACTGGGCTTTCCGAAAATGTGGCAAACAGTTCTTTCTTGCTCTCTCTTTTCCCCAAATTTGATAAATTTCGGAACCACTCTTGCCAAATTTCACAAGAATTATTATATTAATTCGTTGTTCAAGGTGTTTTTCAATCTTCGTTTTGACAATAAATGGAAACGGAGTGTTCCACGAAAACCCAAATGCGCTAAATCTGGCCTAGCATGCTCCGGCTTCTACTTTAGGTTAATTGGGTCCTATAGAACGCTGAGAGCAGGAGAAGGGCGTCACCAGTGTACCCTCCACCCCACCGCACGCAAAGTTCACCTTCACTGCACGAAATCTCCGGGCAGATCAGGTATTACAATGAATGGAAACCATTTTTTCAGACCAGCTGGGAACCTCACAACATATATTTCAGATGAAAGCTTTAAACCGAACATTTGAAAAGATCGCAGCGCTCCTTTCTTTACAACAGAAAAAAAAAAAAAAAGCATTGCAGAAATTCATTATTGGCTGTGCATTCTGTCTCTAACCGAATGCATCAAAGTCAAGCGAATGCTGTATATGTATAATTTTGTGCAATGTAATTAATTGGTAATGTAATTAAGTGATTTGGAAGGGTTAAATGATTTGGTCAGATATTGTTGGAAGGGGGTGATTGGTAGCATGATTGTGGAGGGGAGGGGGTATTCAAATCTTATCAGTAGGTTGATAATACTGTGCATATGGATGGTGATTTAGTTTGAGCTAATAGTTTGGCGAGCTCTCTCCGCACACACACACACTCACACAAACATTGCCCCGATCGCACTATCTATTGGCAATTTGAAGGATGCATTAGATCATCGTTTCTCCACTCACCCTCCATGATCGAGTCATAAGGATAACATAATCTCCTACACTAATTACACATATTGGTAGTCCATTCATTAGCTTGTCACTGACCATAATGGAACTGCTGGTCATGTTGTATTACCCATCCATTGAATGTGGTGTGTGTGTGTGTAGAGCACTTCTGCACTACCAATCTGTTTAGCACCATTCATATTGAAATTATAATGAAAGTTGAAACGTCCCACCATACTTCGAGTGTTTACTATCCTCGTCAATGGAAGCTATAGTTTTTTTTAGGTTGTTTAGTTTACCACTTTCTCCCGTTTTAGTTCTTTCAAACTCTGTGTAAATAAATTTAAGTCCATTGTCCGCTAATTACTGAAATAAACTGGTGTGAAAACACACAAACGACAGCAATTATTAAATTCTCTAATTGTCAGATGTAGGTATATATATATATATATATATATACGAGAATATAAAGATATGGATATACTGGTCGATTGTTTTACACCATAGCTACCTAGAATTTGACTCATTTAATTAATTCATATATTTTAAATTAAATAGCTTCGTTTAATTGAATATTGCTTTGTAAATATTAGATAGCGATGAGGAAAGCGATGTACTATTATTCTACCAATGGAAATTGACTGTTTTACCTTCGTTAATAGAGGAAAACTTTTCTTTGTCTTTATTATTTATTGAAACTCAACTGTGATTTGTTGAACGCATTTAATGCTATTTTGTTCGAAAATTAGTTACGGTTATATGAGGTTAATCAATCGTCTCTCTTAGTGAATAAAACTAGTTTTTCAGTTTGCCTCGCCCTGATCAATTTTCTTTGAAATATTCATTACTATTTTTTTTTTTTTTACTTTCTCTTACTCAGTAAGAGTTTCGAAATTGAGTTTTCACCGGAAATAAATGTTCTGGGGTCCCACTAAATACGAAAGAATTTGTTAGCAAAAGGTCTGTTGTGTGTGTGTATGTGTGCATGTCTGTTAATAGAATATGTCAAAAACAAAAGTCATAGGAAGCTCAAACCTGGTATTCCATTTAAGCCAGAAGTATTCCTATTACTAGGAGAGTAAGAGAAAGCAATAAGTATGCCTGTATTTATTTGTTTACTGAGAGAGAGGGACCAAGAGAGTAAGAGAGAGAAGTAAGGAGAATAATAGCGTGTATCTCACAGAGAAGTAATGTATGATCACCTAATATAGAGCAGATTGATTGAAGTGTAGGGTATTGCTGAAGATTGAGTCTCATTAGCGAATAGGCCAGAATATTGTCATTATTAGAGGCCACTATTATGTATATATTGTAATATTTGAGTACTATATATATAAAACATATGCAAACATTAGTACACACACACACACACACAACACACACACACACACACACACACACAATGTTAGACATAATTATATACAACTAATAAGTGTGCGTAACAAGTAACAGAAACATTTCGTTGAAGTGAACTCTCTACACGAACTTGGTGAATTTGCTCTGACGACGGATGAAAGTCCGAAACCGGTCAGGAAGAAAATAAATATGCATGCTACGACGGATAAAATACCAGAAGAGAAGAAGAATATATAGAGAACTAAAGGAGACGCTGCCTTGACAGAAAATCGTAAAGCGGAATATTATGCTACCAAAACAGAATAATAAAGGTATGATGAATAAAGAGTCGTGGAAAGTGGTCTGCAATGCCACCAACAAGAGTCAACCCTGGAATTACATATATAAAGCAGCAGCAGGTAAATTAAAATCACAAACAAAATTCACTACATTACGTAAACCAGTTTTTTCACTCTTACTATAGACTACCTATTTTTGTTTTAGCTTTGTACAATAAATGCTTAAAGCAGGGGAAATTTCCGAACTTATGGAAAAAGTCCATTATAGTGCCCATTGTAAAACCTGGTAAGGAGATTCAAATGAAGTTGACAAGTATGGGCCAATTAGTCTGTTATCCGTTTGGGGCAAGATACTGGAAAAATTATTTATAAATAGAATTATGTATCACCTAAATAAAAATGATCTGATAAAAATGATGAGCCGACAATATGGTTTTACTACACAGAAGAGTACAGAAAATGCAATAATGAAGGTCAAAGAATATATGGATAGTGCTTCGAACCACCAGGAAATAGCACTATTAATTTCACTAGATGTGAAAGGTGCGTTTGATGCGCGTGGTGGCGGCGATTCTAGTGCAATTGAAAACTTTGACTGTCCGCAAAATCCGTACCTCTTAACACGAGACTATTTCGATAATAGGTGCTAACGTGCTAACAAGCTGAAATAAGAACTAACGTGCTAACCGTGAGTAGGAAAGTTACAAAGGGCTGCCCACAGGGTTCATGCTGTGGACCCGGTTTTTGGATTATACAATTTCATTCCCTGTTGAAAAAGAAATTTCCGTTAGAGGCTTTGGTAATAGCGTTCGCAGATGACTTGTTGGTAGCAGTGAAAGGTGATAGCGCTCTGGAAGTGGAGTGTTCAGCTAATACTAGCATGAGAATTGTAGAACGCTGGCCAAACAATAATAAAGTGGCATTTAATAGCCAAAAGTCAAATGTACTGGTTGTCAACTGAAAGCATGTTGATACAAGCGTATCTGTGTACCTAAGTGGTAAACGTTTGAATGTTGTACAAGAGCTTAAGTATCTTGGTATCATCTTCGATTCGAAGATGTCTTGGAACAGTCATATAAATCGGATCTGTGAAAAAAGTCTGCAGCTGGCAAATCAGTTGTCGCGTTCGGCGAAGGTTTATTGGGAATTTCCTCGGAAGCATTGAAAATCATCTACCATGGTGCCATGACTCCCCTCCTTACCTATGCATTGCCTGTTTGGTATAAAGGGCTTACTAAAAAATATAACATATATACGTTACGGAAAGTTCAAAGATTGTTGTTATTAAGAGTGATCAAAGGTTTCCGCACGATTTCTTATGAGGCCACATGTACTACTGCTAACGTTACACATATTGAAATCAAGTTAGCACAAATTTATCGAAAGTATAAGATCATGAGTGAATCTGATGAAGAAATAGCTCTGAAAATGGACTGCCTACAAAACGGTGCCATTGGATACACCCAGGTTTGGTACCGGAAATCATTTTTGAGAATACTTCAGAATACTAAAATTTTAGGCTACAGATTTATACGGGTGGCAGTAAGAAGAACGGTAAGATTGGTTGTGCATTTGTGGTCTATCTAGATGGCGAAGAATTCTTGGAAAAAAGGTTACGACTTGCGGAACAATGTTCCAATAATCAAGCTGAACTTCTGGCCATATTAAACTGTTTGGAATGGCTTGTTAAAATTGCCTTTTCGTCGAATAATCCCCTCGACCAATCTGCTTTAGAGCAAGTAATCGTCAGAACGGACAGTGAAGTAGCTCTCGATTCCATAAACTATCAAAACAACCATATGCGTTTGGTAGAAGGGATTCAGCGTGCTCTGATAAAATTCAGCGAAGACAATGTAGGTTGGCGTTCAATAAAGTGCAGGCTCATGCTGGTGAAGTAGGGAATGAGAGGGCTGATATGTTGGCGAAGCGAGGGCTGAAGATGAGGATTTACCGCTTTCCTTCGAAGACTCCTACCGCTTTGCTCTTAAGACTTATGTACCTTACTTATTGAAACAGAGAATGCTACAGGAATGGGAGCAGTATTGGTCAAGATCAGAAAAAGGAATTCACACATTTTTCCCGACTATAAGCTCACGAATAAAGTCTAAAATTACGGCAACCCACAAAACAACGCAACTGTTCTCTGGGCATGGACGAAACAGGATAGACCTTCATCGTCCTCCATATACTGTCATACCTTCATATACTGCCAGATCCAGTATGTCCTTGTGACTATTTATCGTGGCAAACATGGGAACAGATCATATTTCAATGTGGACTGTTTGAAGCAGAGAGAGCTTCTGTAATAAGGAATCTTATTACTAGGGGTTTCAGGTGGCCACCGGCGAATTGACTTAGTGAGTGACACTGAATTGTGTGGATTTTTCGAACAGTTTATTAACACAGTAGACTTTAATATTTTATAATTATATTATTTTACAATTTATATACATTATTTATTACATGTAAATTTTATTATGATTTTGTATACTAAAATGGAATTATAAGTGCGTGTAATATTTGTAAGTGGAACATGCAGTAAATAAAGGAAATTAAAAAATATATATATATATATAATATATAGTGGTGAACTGTTGTTGTTATTGTTGTTGTGATAGTAGTCCAAGCAGTGTGCATACGAAGCAATGGATTCAAGCGGTGTCTACTATAACAATACACATTAATAGAGATAGGTTCACATCTGTACCGCTCCATCTAGTGTCATAAATGCACCTGTCCATATCAACACCTGCCCTAAACGATATTGTTCAATGTGGTTGCTGCTGTTGTTGTAATCGACAAAACACCTTACAGCGCTCTCTTTTCATTTTGAAGTGGTTTACATTAATGCGATTGGATTAATTGTCCAGTGAATAGTTTTAGGGCGTACATTAAACGGCAGTTGGAGAAAATATCGACTGTGAAACACGACTTTCTCTTACTGCTGTAAGAGACCAACTGAATTGGTGCTTACTGCTGAAGTACAATTTGTATAAAATGAATGATTTTCTTTAAACTTCGACTTTTACTCACTTGTGTATCTGTCCAGGTAGATAGTGAATCATAGCGCTGGTAAAAGAAAGCGCCAGTAACATTGAACTAACCTTATACAAATGTCAAATTTTAACACCACAAACTCCGCACAACTATCTGAAATTAATAATTCCGGAAATATGTTTTAAGTAAAAGTGATAGGTCTACTTATCTGCGTAGTTACTATTCAAAGTTTAAAGGAAATAGTTATAGTAGTTTTCGGGAAATTGCAAAAATCTCAAAATCCATTCAGTAAAGTCGCACTCCTATTTAATCGATTTTCTTCAAATTTGGATCGCTATCAATAGTTCTGGTAAAAGTATATTAATATTATACAATAGGTGATAGATACAGAAATAGTTCTCTCATTTTCAGAGGAAAGTTGCACTGCCCCAGAACCTTTCACAAAATAAATCTGTTTATATGACTAGTTGATATACCAAGTTTGAAGAAAATCATTGGAGCCATTTACGAGAAAACCGTGCAAAACTGAAATAACCATAATATCTAAATGAAATAACAAGTCTGAACTACGGGCAATGTTTCATTTTTGAGATAATTGTTCTCTCTCTTCGCAAAAAGTTCATTTGTTTTCTAACCCAAGGGATCTTAGAACATGTGTTTTCCGGTGAAAACGCAATTCTGAAAATTTGACACCATCAAAAAGTAAGAGAAAGTGAAATTGCTTGTTATCAGAAAGTCAGAGAAAGTAAAAGTACGGGTTAAAGAAGCGTGGGTTCACTCCTAGCACACAGCCTGAATATATAAGCCCTTTGGTATGTATGTATTATACACGGACATAAATCATAACTATATATACTTTTCGTAAGCCGTTCTCCTTCAGAATATGTTGCCATGCTCTAACTAGCTCTATTCTAAAGCTTATCTTGCTACTAATTTAAGGAACACTGTCAGCATGAATTTAATTTCCATGGAAACTAATAGATTACAAATTATATGAAGTGTTTGTATGGGTAAATATAAGATAGTATAATTGCTTTGGTAACTATAAAGATAGTAAGCAAGATGAGGAATAAGCTTTAGTGGTGGTAGAGGGTAGTTTTCTCGGTGGCGGTGGGGGGAAGAGTCAGGTGTTCTAGAAGTGTGAAAATGAAAATAAATCTAACACTGGCGGTAGTACCGCGTTGTAGTTGCACCTCCCACTGGTATATACACTCCGGTGAAGTATAGCTAGCTAGCTAGAAAGGTGGGGGAGATTAGTGAGCAGACAAAGTGTTGAGAGGAACTAGATGGCGGTGGGGGTGAGGAATTTGAGTGAGGTATAATAGTGATGTAGATGCTTAAGTAGTGAAGGAATGAAGTTGCTGTACGAGGGGAGCTTTAAGCTGTGCATATGTGTATGTATATATGTGTGTGTGTGTGAGAGAGAGAGAGAGTGCGAGAGTGAGTGGGTTTAGTACCTTCCTTATTCGTGTGAGCTCTGTATGTGTGCGTCAGTACGAAGGCCCCCTAAAACTTAGCTGCTCCCATATATATAACTATATACTTTCTCTTTATTTCCTTTTTTCCCTCTACTTCCTGCGATGAACACTACAAATTAATCAACATGCCTTCAACAGAAATCCACCATTTTGGTTTTTATTTATTTATTTTATAATTATCTCAGATGATATAAGAGCAATTATTACGCAATATTACAACAAAATATATACATTTATTTATTGGCCGACGAAACTCCAAGTAAAATACGCTTCTTATCAATTTTTGCTCCGTTAATATTTTAATACAATTTATTGGAGCTCCATGAACTGATCGTAGTTCTTTCCACGATGCATTTGACAATTGTCCTTGAGACGGGACTAAACAAAAAAAAAAAAAAATCAGCAAGTGCTGATATTCCTGACTGCAAGGTGGATATGGCAGAAGTTCCCATCATAAGTTAGGGCTGTGAGTTGTCCTGGATTATGAGTACTCTGTTCATCTGTAAATCCTGTCGTTTTTTCACGATCGTAAGCTTTTTTTCTTCTATTCTAATTCGTGTGTTTGTCTAACTCGAAAAAAGCGAATTAACACCTAGCTTGATGCCCGTATCAAATCAGTTACAGTTGTTCGACTACTTTTTCAGCATTTGGGAGTTTTCAGTGAACACTGTTCTTTCAAGATTGCCAATTGTCAAGTACCTGTTTTAAATTAATAACAGGGATGCCAA
Organism: Triatoma infestans; assembly: GCA_011037195.1. Classification (NCBI taxonomy): domain Eukaryota; kingdom Metazoa; phylum Arthropoda; class Insecta; order Hemiptera; family Reduviidae; genus Triatoma; species Triatoma infestans. The sequence continues at coordinate 248,579 of JAAEAF010000203.1, forward strand.
CTCATGATAGTTTAATTATCATAAATCTTTTATATATATTTTTTCTCTATAGTTCTTTGTCGCTTTACTTAATTGATGGTCAAAAACAGTAGAAAAGCTTTTAATCAACACATTTTGCAAATCATCTGAATTCTTTTAAATGAAAATAATTTCAGACAACATAGGTTATCTTTGCTGTGTTTCCCTGTTATTTGTAGGTGGTCTGCGATAAAGGGCAGGATGCGGCTGGAATTTAGGACTTAGAAACGCGAGGAAGAAGAAGAAGATGTAGAAAATACCAAAAAGAGAGAACTAAGACAATCTCTTAATTAATTCATTACCCCTGGGGAAAGGAAATGAGACGATGGTGGCGCATTCTTAGCTCTCTGTGTACAGAGCAGTACTACACACACACAACTACAGTAGTACCAATACAATACTGTACCGTTCTATTGTAACAGTGTTGCTGTTATCGTAGTTGTATATACACTGGTGTTGTTACCCTACATACAGTTATGCATAACTTTATTCACTTAATTGACTTACCTACAGAGAGCAGATCTAGTTTTGTATCTTATCTTACTATCTCCATATAATACACTTAATATAATTTTATGTTTTTTAGGAGACAATAAATTTACTGTATTTTTATAAATGTGTTTGATAGAATTTATGAAACTGTGGATTTCTAACTTTTACCTTCCCCTACTGCTTACTGTGAGACAAATCACTGCGATTGTTTCAAATTGTCAAATTGAGTTTTCCCTGGAAATGTATGTTTTGAGGTCAACTGATTACTGAAACATTGTTTCTAGCGAATGGTCGGTATGTATGTATGTGTGTGTGTGTGTGTGTCTGTGTGTGTGTGTGTGTCTGTCTGTCTGTGTGTGTGTCTGTCTGTGTGTGTGTGTGTATGTGTGTGTCTGTGTGTGTGTCTCTGTGTATGTATGTCTGTGTGTGTGTGTGTGTCTGTGTCTGTGTGTGTGTCTCTGTGTGTGTATGTCTGTGGTGTGTGTATGTCTGTGTGTGTGTCTCTGTGCCTGTGTGTGTGTGTGTGTCTCTCTGTGTGTATGTCTGTGTGTGTGTCTGTGTGTGTCTCTGTGTCTGTGTGTGTGTGTGAACTAAATATCTCAAAAACGAAAAATCTCAGAACTTGTATTCCGTCTTGGTACTAACACCGCAACCGATACGAAAGTTTCGGTCAAAATCCATCAACAGGCGGAAGTACGGATTTACTTAATTTTTTTTTTGCAATTTTCACGAAAGGGCTCTAACGATTTGTCGAAGTTTCTTTAAACTTCATTTACTATCTACACATGAATCACTTTTATTTGAACCATTTAAACTTCCCTTTAAAGTACCATTTCATTATAACATATGGTGCTATGACCTACATAATATTAATATGCATTAGAAGCAGTGCTAGATTACCGAATTTGAAGAAAATCGATTAATCGGAAGTGCGACTTTTAAGAATAGGTTTTTGAGTTTTTTGGGGGGGAATTTTCCCGATTGTAACGGTTTCCTTTAAATTTGGAATAGTGTTCACTTAATTGACTTATCAATTAAGGTATAAAGGTATACCTATTTCTTTTCTTTCAAATATTTTTCAAGAAAATTGATATTAGCTAGTTGTGCTGCATTTGTGGCGTAAAATTGCAAATGCTATTATTATAGGGTTGTTTCAGTGTTACTGGAGCTTCCGGTCTACAGCGTCTAATCATTCTCTACCTAGCCGGATAGATAGCAATTCGGTATTCGTCCCTCCTCCCATCACCTCTGTCATGGATGAGAGAGGAGAGAGAATAGAAGATAATTTAGGAAGAGAATAAACAAACTAGTAAGTGTGCTGAACACTGATATAATACAAACTGCAAGGGCTTTACACTGTTAATAGAAATTAGAGAATAAGGTAGCGACAAAATAATTAAGACAGACAGACTAGTTGTTCCTAAGTAGAATGATGTTTGCTGACTGGATATCGATGATTGTTCTTCTTTAGACGATGCGCGCCTATATATATAATCTCTCTCTATATACGAATATATATTGAGTCTCCCTCCCTAGTCTGGACTAGGTAGCGTAACTAGTTCTTTGGATCCTCACGAATCTTAATGATTCGGATCTCATTACAACCTCTATATTTATGTCAAGGTCAAATGAGTGACCTTTGAAGTTTAAAGAAAATTTGTGATTTTATATAAAATTTCGATGAATTGTTGATTCATTTGACCGCGCATTTAATGTTGTGAAAAGGATATTGAGTCCGGTCAAAGAAAACTCTTTTTCCAAATTTTCACCGACGCTTCCGCAAATTTATTGCCTTTTTCAGGGGAAAATGTTCCTATTTGAATTTCTTAAAAACTGCAGTTTAACTTGTGATATATCCAACACCATTCAGCTTTTTTGCAATCCACTTATAGTGGAACGGGACGTTTATATGAGGTCTTGTTAGGGCAGTCGTCTAAATTTTCAGCAAATTGAATTGGTAGATATGGCAATTGAATTGTTTGGCTGCTTCGAAATCAATTAGGAAGAAATGCTTACATATTGTGTAGTCTCCAATTCTCGAAGATCTAGACGTATAAATTTAATTTTATCCTCGAAATTTTTGGCTACTCTTCCCATAGCAGAGCGGACTGCTGGAATTCTCGCAACAGACCCTATTTCCTGCATCTATGTTAGCTTCCCCGGCAGAATCATTAATATGAAAATGTAGATTTCTGCTGAATGATGCCGAACTGAAATTCATTGCGGTGATTGGTGTAGAATATAGCCGATCAGCGATAAGTCTTATAGCATTGTTTTGCTATAAACACATTCTCTTTCTGATACAGCAGCTGATACGTAGTAATATCGTACTCCATTAATGGGCGTACGTGAGTCTTCTTTTAAGCAAGACTCAACAAATCTTGCGAGTCAAACCCAACTGCATCGCCGTACTCTTTGCAGGAGGTTAGTCTTCTTAGAACCTTCCTCTGCTCTGGACAAATTAACACATATTAAAACAGAAAAATTTGGCAAAATATTTAATATCATTAATGTTGGATGTTAGATATATAAAAGGACGTTTAAAACTTATTTATCAGTGTATCAAACTTAACGTATCCTTTTGTCGGAAAGAGGGAGATGGTACAACCTTAGTGAGGATAATCCTGACAGTTATACATATCTGATAAATAAACAGACTGATGCGAAGGGTAAACTGAACCTATTTCCAGCAACCAGTAGTTGAATTCCAGCCAGTTGGATGCTTTAGTGTGTGTATTTGATGTGTGTGTGTTTTATTTGTGTATAGTGTTAGTATTTGAACTAGGAGGCGGGACAAGCTAGTGGGAAAACTCTTGTGGTTATATCTGGATGCCCTTACTGCCTACCAGCTGTGTCACACTCTGGTATTGCCGAGTTAAACCTAGTTGCAATAAGGGAAATGTGGTGGAACCCTTCTACTAACCGACCAGAACTCACGACACTAGCAGTGTGTTACTGTGAGCAAATATTGTATCTTGCTTTTCTTAGAACGTATGTATGTGTCTATTTGTCTGTCTATACATGTGTGAGTGTTTGTTCACGGTTGATATGAACGGTCACGAGGGTCACCTCTCTTTAACCCCTAACGTAGGCTGACATGCGACTTGCCCTCTGCCAATAAAACTCCCTCTAAGTTCACACATTAAATAAATATTTTTTAAATTAGATTTCTCTTTGTCGTCTTTGTTTTTCTGGTTCACAACAGAACACACAAACAAAATCACATGATTTTCTCTTACAGTAATTCTCACAGTTAGATAATTTTTCTTAAAAGTTTCTTTACTCTCTCTCACTAGTAATAAGAGGATCTATTGAAACGTGTCAAATTTTCGTTATAGAGTTGTCACTGGAAATACACGTTTTGAGGTCCCTGAAGCCAAAAAATTGTTTTTTAGAAATGGTGTGTGTGTCCGTGTGTATGTGAGCTCAAAAACAAATAGTAAGTTCCAACTTGATATTCCGTTTAGGTATCACCATGAGATCCGACAGTAAGTTATTGGTCAAAATTCATCAACCACAAGTACCATTTACCACAGTTTTTTGTTGATTTTCTGGAAAATGACTCTACGATTTTCTTTAAACTTGGTGTATCAACTTCACATACAAAGAGCTACCACTTTTATTTAAAACATTTCTCCGGGAGAACTCATTAAAGGGAACTTTAAGAGGTGGGGTCATGGTGTCTTCTAAAGTGCTATTTCAGTTGAATATATAGATGGGTCCACAATGCTGGATAACATCTGGTATTTTAGCCGTCGTAGCATGCATATTTCTTATATTCCTGATCCATTTCGGAGTTTCATCCATCGTCAGAGCAAATTCACCAAGTTCATGCAAAGAGTTCACTTCAACGCAATGTTTCTGTTACACTCGACACTTGTTGGTTTGTTGATGTATGTATGTGCGTTATAAGGTTGTGTTCCAATGTGCGTGTTTGTGTGTTTAATGACAGAATGGAATTTATTGTAAATTGTGATTAGACATTAGAAAATAGTGTATAATAAGTAGCAAGTTTGGAATGATACTTTATAACTAAATTTTAATAGTGGTGTTAAGTATGCTCAGTGTTTTATCAAGTCATTTGTATAAGGGGGGGGGGATAAAAAATTTCAGTATACTATATTAATAAGAATCGATAAAGTTTGAAGAAAGGCAATGCAAAGTTTAAGGAAAGTTAAAAATAATAAAGAAAGAAAGCTTGTAAAAAAAATAAATAAATGTGAAATCCAAGCAAGGTTTGGTTTAAATGCATCTAGAAAGAAAGTCAGTTCATTAAGAGATGCCGAAACCATGGACTTGGTGGTATTGTTAATTTGATTTATTTTTCTATTTTATTTTAAAATAAATTATCTTCTCTCTTCTATTTTATTATAATATATATATATATAAATTCCTCATTATCATAATTTTGTTGAAGAGAATGCACCAAGAATATAAGATAGATATTGGGATAATGAAGAATGAGTTGAGAGAAGAGGCAAGGGGTTCGCCGCCGCTCTCGTCTTTCAGCATTTTTTTTATGCTGGGGGGATGCCTGTTGGCGGGAGATTCGGGATGCGCGCGGTTGGTTTGAACGACGGCATAGTGTGAGTGAAGAATATTCCATACCCTTTAAGGACTGGCGGGAGAATGGGAGAGAAAGACGTAGCGCCACTCTGCAATACGGAAGGGTGAAGTAAATTAAAGTAAAATAAGGTAGAAAAAACGGCAGTAGCGATTTATTTTGTCACAGGTGGTGGTGGCGGTGGTAGGGGGTTACAGGCCGTCTTCTTTACTATAACCCTCCCCCTCGCTACTGCTCGCACACACTGTTTTTTCCTCCGATCTCTCTCCTTATTATAGTACCCAACCACCATTCTTCTCCCTTAGTCCTTAAAAAAAAAAAAAACAGTGTTCCTCTCAAGCCAGCCAGTTTAAATTCTTAGGCCTCGGCACAAGACTGCCGGAAGTGGAGTGTGCGCGCACCCTCTACAGTATGCAGCAGCTTTTTAAACACAACCTAACTCAACTGTTCCTGCTTATTCATTCAATTTTGTTAGCACTGTATATATATACCTCTCGGGAGACTTTTTTCCTTTTTATTGTCTTCTTCTTCTTCTGCTTGTGTGTTATTTGAGGCTTTTCTGGTTTATTATTATTATTATTTTTTCTTTTTATTTTTTGTGGAGGCCGAGCCGCTGAGGATCATTAATAAAAGTGTTAACCCAGAGTATGAGAGATGGGTCTCTCGCATTACACTGTAAAGCAGGCACATTTGTCATCGTGGGTTATATGTGTGTGTGTTTGTTTCTGCCCGGACGCCCTGGAATTAACCAACATGAGTGACGATCTATCTACCTAACGATATCTACCTAACGTTTCTTCATATTTCTTATGTATATATATATATATGTGTATGTATTATATGTACTAAAAAAGTATTATTTATAATATAAAGCATTCTCTTTTCTGTTCCATTTTTAATCTTATTTTTAGTTTGCCAATTCAATTTGTCTTTGGAAAAATTAACCAATTTTTACTTTCTCTTATTCCATGAGAGGAATTACACCCATCCTTCTATTTAAACGGTACTTCTTTTTACGCGGCTAATTATCCGTCTAGTTGCGAGGTACTTTTTATATGCGGTCACATATTATGTGGTCCGAAAAAATAATGTTTCTTCAATCTTTCGTTTGTAATTTATTATATAACAGAGAGACGCCTTTTCTTACTTGAACTAATTACAAATTACATAATTCTAAATTTTATGATCTTTTAGGGTTTTATTATCGGTTTGGTTCTCCCCCCTTTCCCCTTTTATAATATTAAAACCAATTAATTAATTTATTGCAAATTCCACGTTTAATGACAATTATACGATGGTAACTGTCTAAATCGCAGTAAGAGAAAGTTGTGTGAGTGTTTCACAGCAGATTGTTGTGGTTTGTTTGTTTACATAAAAATTATAAAAAACAACAAATTAATGGTTTAAAAATGGGACAAATGACAATAAAAATAAAGGAAAATAGAAAATAATAACTTGGGCAAAAGGAAAGAGAGGGTGCGAATGAGAGTGTGACAAGGAGGGGTAGAACACCAATTGAAGATAGTCTTCATTGCGTGTGTGGAAAATAAAGTCTTCTTTCCACTTCTTGTTTTTCTTCTGATGTAAGTTGTGTGTGTGCGTGTAAACAGAGAAAAAGAGTGTAGGTTGGAAAATTGTCGGAAAAGTACCGCCAAATATACTTAGTCTTTTTGTTCTACTGTATTCTGTGTGTGTGTGTGTGTGTGTGTGTGTGTGTGTGTGTGTGTGTGTCTTTCTTGTACCCCTATCCTCCATCTAGCTCTGGTTCTTCACTCTTTCTAACCGTCTTCTATCTGGTATTGACCTTTGCCCCCAGGTAGTTACGACGTCATTTCTATACGACTCAATGCTATACCAGTTATTACATTCTCACAAATTCCAGTTTTGTCTAAACAGTCCAATTTTTTTTTTGAGGTTACATTTCCTCTTTAGATATATATACGTTGCTCACTTCTTTTGTTATATCTCGAAGATTTTCAAAACTATTTCCGGTTTTATCTAACTTTATTTTTTTTACTTTTTCTTGTACTATTAAGGGGAAGTACTGCGATCGCGTCTAATTTCCAAAATTGAGTTTTCACCGGAAATACTTGTTTTGAGGCTTCCTGTGTCGAAAAAAAGGTTTTCGGTGAAAGGTCTCTCTCTCTCTCACACACATATATGTGTGTGTGTGTGTGTGTCCTTGTCTGTCTGAATGTGTTAGCAGAATATCTCAAAAACGAAAAATTGCAGAAAGTTCAAACTTGTTTTCCGTTTAGGTACTGCCACCGCTTGTGACATAAAGGTTTCGGACGGAACCCATCAATCGGAGATGCAATTGTACTGAATTTTTTTGCCAATATTCTCTAGAACAGCTCCTATGATTTTTGTAAAGCTACATATACTATTCACACACTCAAATACCCACCAATTTAATTTGAAACATTTTCCCGGGATAAATTTATGTTCTGGGTGTTTGGGGGGGGGGGCAGTTTAGTTTCCACTCCAGAACAATGCATGATTATATTAATATACATTAGAAGTATAGCTGGAATTCCCTGTAAAGTGCTACGACTTTACGATTCCTTCATCTGTCCAAGTGAAACTTTATATATAATATACTATAACAATAGTTTTTGCTTTATTATTTTATTAAGTAGAAATAGTGAGTGAGTGTGTATGTGGACAGTTTTATAGCCCTGTTTTATTGCCTGTAAAATAAATTATATATCCTATGATAGGAAAACGATTTAATAAACTCTTCTTGGGTTGTTAAAAAAGATAATAATATTATTTATAAACTGATATATATCTTCATTCTTTTTATAGTATTAAGTGAGAAAACAGACTAAAAGAGATTTAATTCTAAATTGTTATCAGAGAAGTTGAGAACAGTTTTGGGACGTGCGAACGATCCCCAGGCCAAGATTATTGTGTTTCATTTCCACCATTTAGAGGCGCTTCTGTCGCCTTCCTCCATATTTCTGATTTATTTAAAACCCATTTTCCTGTTGATTCTTTTAAAAGATAATAGTTAAAAACGGGAAATTAAGTCTGTTATATATAAAAAAAGAAAAGTAAAAAGTTTATTTCCTTTAAGTTAAGAAAAGAAATTATGATAATCCCATATAAATTTCTTTTTTCTTTTAGTCTGGTAATAAATTTGCCTTTATGGGAAAAAAGAAGAAAAGTTTCTTTATATTTTGAGTAATAAAAAAATAAGACCCTAATTTATAATTTGTGTATGCTCATTCCTTTTATTCGGCATTATCTTTCGATTTTCACAATGTCTCACTTATTATCAAGTCTGTTTTGATCTCTGGCTGTCCCATGAATACGAAAAAATGTTTTTCTAGCGAGTAGACTGTATGTGGGTGTGCGTGTGTGCAGGCTTTGCTTGGACACCGTAACTCTTACTTTCTCTTACTTTCTACATGGACAAATTTTCCTATATTCCAGCCTGGCATTCCAGTTTTTTAAAATAATTTACTTGGAAAAAGTTGCAAACCAAAGTGATAGGTCTTCAGATGTGTACTTAGTAGGCAAACTCTAAAAAACAAACAAAAACAGCTGCTGTCCTTATCAAGTGGCATTTCCGGTTGAGGAATTTTGCCAGGTAACTTCCTGTCTCATTGATTCCCTTTGGTGATTAGCCTAAACGGAAAATCAGGCTTGAAATCCTGATTTTGTTTTTGAGCTCAATGGTACAGATAACTGTATGCATTATTTCTTACCCATTACTTAGTAGGCTGATAGGAAAACAATGTAACCTCCTGATTCCATTAATAACATACAAGCCTTACCAACCTTTTTATAAATATTCGTACATATTTACATATAGTACTTTAGGTCACAATAACTTTTTTTGTATGATAATATTTAGGTCACAACTGAAATTGAGTGTAATGTTATTTGAGTTATAATTTTTTGTTTGTTCCTGTAATGGAATCGTTTGATGTGATTCCTGATGTAGTAGATGTCTTGAAGAGGGCGGAAGTTAGTTGAGAGATTTTGGAAGTTAGTGCATCGAATTATTAATACGGATTTTATAAAAATAAACTGTATTTTAACAATAATTTTAACGTATAAATGGTAACTAATAACTAGCAAAATATTAGGAATAAATAGAAGATAAATAAGTAATTTGTTTGTTTGGCCGGCATTGTCTTGAAGACGGCGGCCTTCTAGGTCGCTGGTTATAAATTGCTCTTTTATTACTGCCATCCTTTGTTAAGATAGCAGCTGGCTGGAACCACTTTGACATTGGTATGACTTTCCATGCCGTTACATTCCCTTCCAATATAGGACAATATTAAATTTCAAAAAATATAAGTTAATAATTTTCAAACTCTTCTTTCAAATAACTTTCATAGTGTAATAGGATCTGAGAAGAGGGATGTAAAGCAGTGAGAGAGACACACACAAAATTGAGAGTTTCACTCGCTACTTAAGCCAAACTAGAATGGGAGACTCTGTTTAAATACAGCTGCGCTGCCCTACAGGATAGTCTTTAGAACAGTTGTTGCAACAGTTACATCGCATCAGCAACCAATTACTACCCTTCTCTTCACTCGCTACCAATTTCTACGAGTATATTCGTGTAAAGTCCTCCTGGTAGTTTGTGTTACTTTCTTTTTATGCAGTTATCAACATTATTTCCAGTTTATTTATCTCTCAAACTCAATTCTCTCCTTCTCATACTCATTTATTAGCATTAATTTGTAAAGTATATCTTTTTTTTCCCTTTTTTTTTTTTGAGAATTTTAAATATTGAATATTTTTCTTCAACGAAGGAAAGGATTTTGAGTTTCGGTCTTTTTTTAACCAAAAATAAAAAAAACTTAAATTTTTACCAACGTTTCGACAAATATATTGTCTTTTTCAAAGCATATAAAATATAAAAACTAATAAAAAATCTTTTTTTTTATTTTTTATTTTTTTATGCCTTGAAAAAGACAATATATTTGTAGATTTTTTATTAGTTTTTATATTTTTTATTTTTTTATGCCTTGAAAAAGACAATATATCTGTCGAAACGTTGGCAAAAATTTAAGTTTTTTTTATTTTTGGTTAAAAAAAGACCGAAACTCAAAATCCTTTCCTTCATACAAGTAACGGTCGAGAAGAATCTTCCATAATTTTTCTTCAACTTTTTAACTTCCATTCATTGGCTAATTTTTTATTAAAACCTTTAATTTCGCCGGAAGAGTATAAAGATATTTTTATAATTAACTTTTCTCCATCTTGTTTGATCCACCATGTTCAAAGTAGGCTTTGGTAATGGAGAACTTCCAAAATTTATGGTAATTAGTCAGTTTTGTAAGTTGGTAAGGATGTCAATTAATGAGAAAAGTGTGTGTATATGAGTTTTGTTCACTATGTAAATTTTCTGAAATATTTTTAGAAAAATTATAGGAAGTTCAGTTATATATTTTCATTTCGATATCATCCGGGAATGCGATACGAAGCCTGCAGTTGGATTAAATTTTTTAAATTCAGTTTTTTTACCTTTTAGTAAGAAAAAGTAAATGTAACGAATGTTTTTGAGTGAATGAAAGAGAGGAAGTGAGAGAGAGCCAGATATTCCTGAAGCTTGAGATTTCCTCCGTCCAAACAGAAAATATGGAAATCTATGGTATAGGTATCCAATAATAAAATTTCTATAAACAAACCCTGCTGATTTCAAACTCATCAAGCAACAACAGGGTTAAAGAAATATTACATAAGAAGATAAAAAGTCATTGAACAAATACTACTCCATTGTGGTCACGTCAATATTATTCTTCCAATACACCTTGCTCGCATAGTCCTCGACCAGCCATGATTTCGTTATTGCCGTGCCCCCCTTCCAGGTATTTCTCGGCCATAATCTTTTTTTCCGTCTGCCCAGCGGTTCCCAATTCCAGTATAATTATTTATTTTTGGCAATTCTTTCACATAATAATTTTCTTCTTTCTGCTAGTAGGAGAAAGTAATGCTATCGTATCAAATTTACGATATCGTGTTTTCACCTAATACACACGTTTTCTTAGAGTTCTTTAACTCTGAAAAAGTGACTTTTAGAAATTGGTCTGTGTATTTGTGGTCAGCACAAGTCAATAACGGAAAATCACAGAAAGTTCAAACTTGATATTTATTACCAGATCCGACAAAAAGATTTTGAACAAAATCGGTCAACCACAAGTAACACTACAATATAGTCTGCCTGTGTTGGTCCCCTCCCCCCCCTCACGTTAGGACAAACGAGTAAAATATGAAATTTAAGGAAAATTTGTCATTTTGTATGTAGTTGCATCAACTGCAGCAAGAGCATGTCGGGTTACGGTTTCAAACTTGTTTTTTTTTTTTAACCCCAGACTTACAACCAGTTTAAGTAGAATCTTTGTTCTTGTTAAAGATACCGTATCGGTTCTCTCTTGATTTCCTTGCTAAACCTTCCTGACCAAATAGAATCCTCTTTAGGTTTCTTGTATTTATTATATTTACTAGCCAAGATAAGGGTGACACTTCACAACGATCTTTTTAAGAAGACGAAAAGCAAATGGATGTGCAGAGAGAGAGAGAGAGAGAGAGACCGGATATATAGAAGAAAGTGGAGAGGAAAGAAAAAAAAAAAAGAAAAAGAGAAATGGCTGAAGACAAGGGGCATTGAGTACCAGGAGTGTCTTAGAAGACTGCACAGTGTAGGCATGGATTTGAACATGGCGTTCAGACATAGACCAACCCAGCCCACGTTCAATTCTACGACATTACCAACAAAACAAGCATTCTGTTGAATAATGCAACGACAAAGGACATTCCTGTTGCAGCAAACCAGCCTTCCGCACACGCACACACACACACACACACACACACACACACACACACATATACACATGTATTTAGCTTTCTTTTTGTTATTCCCTGGCATCACCACCAACTCTACTGCCCTCTAGATATTTATATTTTTTTTTTTTTTTTGGTTGTTTTCAAATACTTAATTTTATTATTTTCTTCTTGAATGAATTCAATTCATCTGAAGTAGCAAGTTTTTTAAAATAACAAAATCTGGAGTATGAAACACTCACACGACTTTCTCTTACTCCAATTTACATTGTTATAATTGAATAATTGTTTAAACATCTAATTCTTACTAGATGTTTAAGGGCCTTCAACATTGCCTTAACATTAATGGGAGAATCTAAATTTTAAACAATGACTTTTTTTGAGGAAGGCATAACCTCACCCCCTCAAAGTACCCCTTAAATAAATTTTCTTGGAAAACAATCAATCATTGTCGTTTGCGATATAAACATATAGTTAAAGTCATCTCTTTACTTGAATTGATTGTAAACATTACTCTGACGATGGATGAAAATCCGAAACCGGTCAGAGCCAAAAAATTGAAGCTACGGATAAAATCATAGATACAAATTATGTAGTTATAATTGACTATATAACTTGGAATCAAACTTGGTATTTTTACTAAATATTTTGTATAAATATATATAGGAGGAAAAATCAAAACTATAATTGAAACTTGATTGTTCTGAGAGACACCCTGACTTCCCAGCTTTCCCAGAACCCCTCTGTATCTATATTCTGGGGAAAATTTCAAACGAAAGTGATAGGGTCTAGAAATACTTGTAATTCAGTGGGTAAAATATAATTGCAAAGTGACAATTATAAGTATTTGATCTTAATGGATATCTCTGTATAATGGATGTGTGGAAGAGAGAGAGAGTGAGAGAGAGCAAGAATGGATTTTAAGATGAAATGAACCAGGATATAAGTTGGACACAGTATAGTGAGAGAACACACAGACTGCAAGGACTTTACAATAATAGTTAGGTAGCGAGAGATTTAAATATATATGAGAAAGGTCGTAGAAGGTTGCTGACTCTTCGTAAACTGTTGTAAAAACTGTCCTACTATATGGCTGGCTCGGCTATATATATATAGAGTCTCCTACCCTAGTGTGGCCTAGGTAGCAAGAAACTAGATTGTCATTTTTGTGTTTCTCTCCTCTGTTCGGACAAGTCAGCAATCAGACTCCCTTCTCCCTTCTCAATCAGACTGTCTCTATATGTATCTCTCGCTAACTAACTTCTATTGTAAAGTCCAATGTAGTTTGTATTTGTGCAACTCCTAACTAGTGATTGACAGTTAAAAATATATTTAACTACTTTTGTATTCAGATGTGTAATTAGTACACCATGTTTAAAAAAAAAACCGGCTTTGTGTCTTTCTCTATAAAATCGCAAAAAAAAGGTCAATGAAGACTTCCGGTCAATCGATTTTCTTCAAAAATCGGTATTTTCATATTAATGCTTATTAATATTGCATAATATACAAACAGAATACTGAAAGTAGTCTAGATCAGGGGAGTCCAATCTTTTACGTTTTCTGGGTCACTTTGAAAGAAATAGAATTTCTTGGGCCACACTTAAAATATAAAGACCACGGTAGCTGATAAGCAAAGAAAACTGAAGAGATAATTTTCCTGATATCCGTTGTTACATTACTAATACAGACAATATACATAATTAAGTAAAAACTTCCAGTTTTTTCCAAACATTTTTTTATAAAAGTAAAATAAAATTGGGGTGCAACATAAAACTAGTGAAGTATTTGATTTAATTTATTGAAATTATATTCATACTTTAGTAATGGTATCTGGCAATATCTGGTTCAATGGAAATAGTTACAATTGCTCTGGCAATCAAGATGCTCTCATCAGATGCTGCCAAAAAGGAAGGCATGAATAAGGTACGGAAGTGAAGCGAATGATAGTTTCCATTGGGTAGATAAGATTTCTAAATTTCCAATAAAGAGGCATGATTAAATTTTTCTTGAAAATTAATGCTAGATTGCATTCTATCCATTTCAATATATTTTACGATTTCATCCAAGTATATAATCAATTTATCTATGTCATCCGGTATTTTATCCGTCCTAGCATATTGGTTTTGTTCCTGACCAGTTTCGGTTTTTCATCATCGTCAGAGCAAATTCACCAAGTTCGTGTAGACAGTTCACCTCAACGAATTGTTTCTGTTAGACTCACCCTTGTTAGTTGTATATATGTGGGAAGGTTATAAGGTTATGTTCATAATATACGTGGGAACATACCGAATAATATCCAGCATAAAATACCAGATGTTATCCAGCATTGCGGGCCCACCCACATTTTCAACAATATCTATGTCATGTTTATGGCAAATTCTTGTTTGTTTAGTTTTATTATATATTTTTATAAACTAAAATCTCTCATGGAATTAATTAATTTCAAACATATTATAAGGCCGCAGCTTATAAGGAAAAAGCTCATATAGCCGACAATACAGTGATATTGAACAATGTTAACTGGATAAGACGTAATAAATTAAATTTAATTATTAATAATATCATTAAACATAAAAAATCACACAAAAACTTGAAATTAAAATTAATTACAATTTAATGAAATTCGATATATACGTATAAAATAGCATTTTATTAAAATTTATTTATTCCTCGCTGTAATATCAATGAATAATAAAATCTGCTTTTTTGTTGTTTGTTTTTTATTGTTACAGCTAATAAAAAACTGGTGTTGAGGAATGAGAGAATGTAATCAAAACACGTAATCGACACTTTAATATACATTCCATAATAACAATGTTGTTTCGCTCCCCTCCATGTGCGTATGTACACTATGCATATATAACTTATATATATATATATATATATTGTATTATAAACATGTATATATATGTAGCAAAATTGAAATCAATATTTAATAGAGTATAAATATTGTTTTATACACTTCTCCAATACATCCCCACTCCATGGGCCATTTTTGTCTCCAACAAAATTTTTCTGCATTTTTTGTTTCATATTTTACTATTGTTTTATAATTTATGACTTCCTGTTGCTGCTGTAAAAGGAACATAATTGAAAACTTGTTAAAGAGAACACTCACTTATGAGAATGTCAATTTCCATGTAAATCACTTACTATATCATTAGATGCAGGTCTAAATAACCAGACAATAAATCAGCTAAACATTTTTGTATGAATTGAATAAAGATCTATATTGTTTTGTTTTTGTTTAATTTTATAATTGCAGAATTAGGCTTTGTGGAAAGTGGTTGGATAGATGGAGAATGATAGAACAAGAAGTTCCAGGAGTTGTAGTTTTTGGTTGGTAGGTGGGTGTGTGAAGGAAACTTTGTGTGTGACGGGTGGAGGGGTGGAGAATTTTCAACTGTTGGTTATAATAAGTTCGGGGAAAGTTTGCAGACCGCGACTAGCAAGGCGATTCCCACAATTTGCCTTCACTTCTTAATTCACCGGGTGTCCCACCGAGTCACACAAGGTGTTAATAATTATTTCTACGGAAGGTTCTGTATGGAATATTTTGTTTTTTGTTTCCTTCTTTGATTTTTTTGGGACATAGGAACTTCCTGAATGGGAGGACATAGGAACTTCCTGAATGGGGGGACATAGGAACTTCCTATGAAAAAACATTCGAGTTTCTGGATTCAGACCTCGTCAGTGGTTTGCTAGAAACCGGGGCTTCGCCCATACTGCGATGAGCCTTTTCAGGGTGGTTACATTGCTTCAATAGCTTTCAAGCTTTCAATGAACCCTAATGAAGAAGGATGCCACTGACGCTGTCTCAACCCGTAACCCGTGTTTTTTATGGAAATGGCCGTGGAAACCTAAAAGATCATATTACCTGAACGTTATTTCGTGCTGGGAGATCATACGATCTGGGCTTAGTGATCATAATTTGGACCTGGTGTTCATAAATTTTGCTTTGTAAATACGTGAGATGGGCTTGAAGATTACATGATCTAGAGTTCGTATTTCCTGATTTGGATAGAGTAATCACTTGGTTTACGGTTGATGATTATATCTTTTGGGTTGATGAACACATGACTTGACCGTGGCTTGAAGCATGTGATTTAAATTTAGTGAAACTTTGTCTTGACATGTTTTGTGGCTGGAGGTCACATGATTCGTGCCCTTAATAAACCCGAGATTTACTTTTGGTATTTTAGGTTTTATGCTTACACAATACGTTGTATAAAAAAAACTTATAAAGTATACCAAAAACAAAACTTAAAGTATTCAAAAAATAATTAAAATAAGATTTCGTTTACTATGTAGCGGGTAAGATAGACAAGGGCTTGATTGTAACATGAAATATCTGGTGCACACATGATTTTGGTTTGAGGAACATAAGTTTTGGAGTTCATGATAGCATGATTTGTGAGAGAAGATGATCTGATTTTGTCCTGCTGATCACGTGACTTGGAATTGGATGTCATAAGTTTAGAAATTATGATCAAGTGATTTGAGCTTGATGATTACTGATTTGAGCCAGAAATGTCTGATATGAAAAACTAAAAATTCGGATAGTTTTTCTATTATTTTTACTTGTTGTTACAATATTAGGGCGGCCACAGCTGTGTTTCTTGCTAGATATGAGATGTTCATTAACTACAATCAACGTTTCTGTTTATCTTGAGTAGTTGGAGTACAGCACACTAAAGTACTCTCAAGATCTGCTGGATATATCCAAAAACAACTTGAATGGAGGTGGGTATCTCTTCATCTTGGAATACAATCGGACGGTTGCAGCTGCGTCTCCAGCACTACATTCTATTGCTTTTCTGTTTGTTCCATCTTTTCTTTGGTCCTTTCATACGTCGTCTTATCTTGTGTCTATTTACTTTCTTTAACTGCTGTTAGAGGGAGTATTTTAATCGCGTCAAATTTTCGAAATCGAGTTTTTACGCGAATTATCCGTTTTGAGGTCCCTCAAGTTCAAAAAAGTGGTTTTAGCCAAGGCCCTGTAGGTGGGGGGGGGGCAGCATATCTCAAAAACAAAAAATCACGGAATGTTCAAACTTAATATTTCGTTAAAATAATACCAGGAAACCTGAAAATAAGATTTTCGTAAAAATCATTCAACCGGAAGTGCCACTTTACTGAATAGTTTTTCATATTTTACGATTTCCTCAAAAATTGGTCCATAGATTTTCTTTAAACGTGCAAATCCTAAACATACAAAGTTCTATAACTTTTATTTGAAACATTTCTCCGGGAAAATTTATTTAAGGCCCTTTTTGTGGAATTAGGTTTTCTTCTAAAGGGCTATTTCAGTTACATATACAGTTCTACTATTTAAATACAATTAATTAGAATTAAATTTGTTGTTGAAATTCCGCGTTTGAAGAAAACTGGATGAACGGAAGTGTGTTTTTACTGAAAAGTATTTTTAAGTTTTCTGCAATTTCCTCTAAAACGGCTCCAACGACTTAGATTAAGCTAAGAATATGAAATACACATATAAAGGGCTACAGATTTTATTTGGGACATTTTTCCGGTTAGAGTCATTTAAGGGGACTTTTGTGGGAGGAGTGGGGTTATGTTTTCCTCTAATGTGCTATAATAGTTGGTTATACAATTCTACCATCCAAACAATACTAATTAGAAATAAATAGTAAGCCAAAATTCCGAGTTTCA
Organism: Triatoma infestans; assembly: GCA_011037195.1. Taxonomy (NCBI): domain Eukaryota; kingdom Metazoa; phylum Arthropoda; class Insecta; order Hemiptera; family Reduviidae; genus Triatoma; species Triatoma infestans. Next base: position 266,130 of record JAAEAF010000203.1, read on the forward strand.
AGAAAATAGTAAACCGGAAGTGCTTTTATACAACATTTTTTTCAGTTGTGCGATTTTCTTCATAAAAACATTGACGAAAATCTGGTATACTAACTATAAAATTTGTCAATTACAATTTGTAAACTGCAGTTAGAGAAAGTTGTGTGAGTGTTCACACCAGATTTTTTTACATTCAATTCGTGTATTTTAGTAGCTTCCATAGAGCTAGTTCTTTATAGAATTACTAGATTGGAAAATTGGGCAATGTCGTAGATCCAATACTGTTCTTTTCAACATAAATTCCAAAGAAGAATTCTTTGCTTAGCCAACGAAGAAGATGGCGAAAACCGACCACGAGAGGGGCAGCAATTATTCTACATCATCATTTTACAGCAAGCCTGCAAGAATTTTTTTCATCTTTTAATAAACTGTTGATAGCGGTTGTGATTTATGATCTTGTTGGTGTGTTACCTACTTGGAGCTCATAATCGGAAGGTACCTGATCGCGAGGTTAGAGGCTATGACTTGTATACTAGTGCGAATGGTTGACTGGAATGGATGACGTATACTAGTGGGTAATGCTTTGTGTTACCAGATCTTGGACTTAAAGCAATAGATGTTTAGCCCTTACTTGTGATAAAACTAATCCCCCCCCCCCCATAAAAGTTTATTTAGTGTTTGTCTATTAACAAATAAACAATGAGTGGGCTATATTTTTTCTTCCAGCTGAATTCTAAATAACACAAAGATTAGCAACAGATTGGCTTTAACAATGAGTAATCAATAAATATTGTTTCATTTAGCGATGAAAATGCCAATGGCATTTCTAGAATTTAAGAAATTAATAAATAGTATAAAAAATGGGGTGGGCTATCCTCTTCTACCCGACCTCATGTATGGGGGGAGGGGCAAAAGAATGCACATTTTGAAAAACTTGTTAATACTGTTTGTCATCTGCTGCCGTTCACAATATTTAATCGCTAATTTGTTGTAAAAGTACATAATTTTTCCACCAACTTGTTGAAAAGTCGAGTGCACCATGTTAACCATGCATATGTTGTTTTGTAACAATAAATTGTAATTGTAATAATTAAGTTTAAATAGGCGATAAAGTGTGTAATAATGAGTAAAACTAGTAGGAAAGTGTCCATATTATCTTTCATTCACTGTCTCACTGGCTCTCTCTCTCTCACACACCCACACGCGCACGCGCGCACACACACACACACACACACATACACTCACAAACAAAGTGTCTCTGTTTTGTTGAGTAAGAGGGAAAATGGAATCAAGTTGAGACTAAGTCAGGGAACAATCAAACTTAACTTGAACTTGGTCACTTCAACTTAACACACTCTGCCTTTCCCACTTCCTGAACTATTAAACTGTGCTGTGTGTGAGATCTAGGGGACTTTACCAACTACCTGTTAGTATTAGTAAAGTCCTCTTACGTCCTTTAACATTCAGATGTGGCTCGCTAAACAACACACACACACTTACACACAACGTTCTTGTGTGTGTCTCTGTAACCACAAATACAGTCCAGTACTCTAAGTGTACAACTAATTGGCTCCTTCCACTCCTATTCCCCGAATATAATTCTATCTCAACAGATCCCCCCAAACAATTCAATATCTAAACATCATTTCATCCCAATCCCCATTTGTACTGCCTTGATGGGATGGTGTTTTATCTGTGCATTGGGAGGGATATGTAATTATAATATCAAAGACTCTTCGATAGAGCGATGCCGAGAGCTGAGAAGCTTTCTGGAAAAGAAGAAGCCACAATTATTTACCCTCATTTTGAAAGAGCTGGCAATCATACTATTAATATGTCAATATGTTTGATAGAATAAGCAAGTTCAGCTGAAATTCTGATCTTTGTTATGTTTGAACGGCTTTAACTTCTGATTGGAGCCTAATAGAGAGGCTATGGGATAGATACACTCGTAAATGGTTTTTTTCTTTTTTTTTAATTTAAGGCGCTTCAACATTTATGGTCATTGGCGCCCGGAGCCTTCTCAGTGCACTGCCGGCCTCCGGACAGTGTTGTCTCGTTACAGATAACACTGCCCATCACCAGACAGTGAGCTGTAAGGCTCCTAGGAAGAAAAAAAATCTAAGGGTAGCATAAGCTGGACTCTAACCCGGGTCCTCCGCGTGGGAGTCCAGTACGCTAACCACTTAGCTATTCCCTCCTTCGTAAATATTATCAGATATTAGTAATTATTAACAAATATAAGTTTTTATATGTTTTGGCACCATAGCAAATGTAAATAAAAAATAATGCCCTCCGCAAATAAAGAGAAAGTCGTGAGAGTGTTTCATTTCGAACTTTTATCATTTTTATTTTAGTATAATTGCGATGTTGTTAGCGTTCCGTAGGTTTTTCCTTCCTCGTCCTTAAGGCAGCCGAGCTGCGATGGCAAATGTAATCCTATTTGACATCCACAATACCTTGCTCTGCTGCATTATGATTGGAGCCGTGTTTATGGAGTGTATTTCCTTACATCCACTCTTATATCAACAATCTAGTTAATGAGGGTGAGGGAACATTGTTTGTACCATTCCTATTTTAACAGCATCCAGTTTTATGTCAGTTTATGCAAAGTTGTAACCAGAAATTACAAGAAATAGAGTAAACTTCATTAGTTTGAAATTATGACATGGGCTATAGTTTATTTGCTAATCTGTGAACTTTGATCTACAACAAAGTCCATCTTGACCCAGCCAGCCATATATATATGGTAGCACCTATATATTATTTTAAGTTCAATATATAGGGAAGTGATTTGCTCAGTATTAGTGGGCTGGTCGGTTTTGAGTCCTACAGTGCTGCCCTTAAATTTCCTCTTCCTAGCAGCATCAACTACTCACCGCCTGGGGATGGGCAGTGTTATCTGTAACTAGAGAACACTGCTCGGAGGTCGCCAGTGCACTTAGAAGGATACAGGTGGGGCACTAGAAATTTCATGTCGCAGTGCTCTCTCCCCTTACTAATCTAAGATTAATAGATTCTAAATAAAAATCGTATAATCCTAAGTTCATAAAATCTACTCTTAGCATGCTTATTGCCGTACAAAATACAGTACTTTATTTAATACAGTTACTTTAGTTGCTGTACAGTACTTTGAAACAAACATATATGTGCATCCGAAAGATAATAAAAAAGTCGGAGTTCTGATAAGCCGATTTTCTTCAAACTCGTAATTTTTACATCACATTAGATACATATTAATATTATATAGAAATATCCATAATATTACAATATTATATAATATTATATTACATATTATAATATATTAAAATGGCACTGTAGGGGAAAGCCTAACAAAAAAAAAATCGTTTAAGTTGTTTTATAGAAAATCGCTAGAAGTGAATAATTTATTTAGTAACGTCGACGTATCCGTGTAGTCACGTAGTATATCCGGTCGACTGATTTTTGATCAAAAATCTTATTTTTTTTTTAGATTTCTGCTGCCATTATCATGTAAAGCAGTTAAGTTCCGGATTGAGACCACGTTTGCTAGATAACCGTGTTGTGTTGTGACGCGGTCTCTACCTGGAAACTTAAGTGTTTTTCAAAAGCGTTATTGTCGCGTACTCTGGTAGCATCTAAACGAAATGACAAGATTCAACTTTCCTGCTTTTGAGATATACTCAAAACATATACATATAAACATCAATTTCTAGGGTGCCTCAAAATAGTATTTCCGGTTGAAATGAAAATTTGACACGGTCTTCATAATTTCTCTTAAATACATTAACGCCTTTAAATAAATACATTCATACTAGTCTTTCACGCAAAGTGAAAATACTCAATGTTCCTTTACCCTTTAAAATAAAACTAATCCAATATGGTCTTTTAGGTTTCCGCAGCCGTTTTCATGAAAAACACTTGAGTTTTCGGGTTGAGACCGGGTTCCGTTTTTGGGATGAAGTACTCGTTACTTCTAACCCAAATTTATTTACCCTAGTACTATTACTATTGTAATATGGGTAGTTTAATTATCACTTTTGCCAATATTGATCCAGGTATTAGAGATATTCAATTCTTTCAAATGCAAATACATTTTTTAAGATAATCTTGTTAAATAATTAAAAACAAAAATAAATAAAACATATTTTCTCCCATATTTCGTTTTGTTTTTTGTTTAATATTTTGTTTATCTTTAGATTATTTTTGTTAAAAAAATTCCCAGATGCGAGATCTTTTTTCTTTTTTTCTTAAGATATTTATAAATTTTTTATTTCTTGAAATATCTTAAAAGTTGATGGGAAATGTTAAAAGTGGCTAGATCTGGGAAAGAGTAGAGAGAGCAGAGAGAGAGAGACTACAATGGGCAAGGAAGATATTTAAGGATAAGCTCGCCTAGGGATGGTAACATGGGGCGACGGTTGAAGAAGAAGTAGATGACGAATAAAGATGAATGCCAGGCTGTGGACACTGCATGGAAAGTACTGCCGACGAAACACGAGTCAAAAAGAAGAACCCTCCCAGGAAGTCTTATGTATAATTCAAAGGATAACTTTTACATTTGTTTTATCTTTTTCCTTACTCCATCTCCTTCTCACATTTTTTTCCCTCCCAAGCAGCATTTCTTGCTTTTTATCCTGTTCGCTACTGTGCTATAATCGTACAGAAAGTGATTTTTTTTTCTCTCCTTTTTTTTTTTATACATATAAATAATTTTCTCGGGAAGCAGTATGTATGTGATGTAATACGTAATTCAATTTTCATTTCTATTTTATTTTTTCTTAAGATTATAATATTGCGATCTTGTCAAAATTATGGAAATTGAGTTTTCACCCGATATACGATGTTTCCTGAGTAGGAAAAATTTACTAAATAGTATACTTATTTGTGGCGTAGAGAGAGAGAGAGAGTGTGAGAGTGAGGAAACCAAAAATCTCAAAAAGGGAATCACAGGAAGCTCAAAATCTGATATAGTGTGAATTTGTTTCCTTTTCTTGAAACGTTTATTTACTATTTCCACAGATAAATTTAATCACTTTCATTTTTGGAAACATTTTTCCAAGAAAATTGATTTTCTCAGAGGGTTCTGGGGGGGGCGAATAGCAATGTTAAATTTTCCCCTGAAATGCTACTTCAGTAAAATTTAACGTTTACTTCTACAAAATCAGATACATTATTACAAAACAAAGCCAGAAGTACAAATTTGAAGAAAAAGGTTGACCGGAAGTGCGTTTGTATAAAAATAGATATCTGGGTTTTATGGAGTTTCTCGTGAGCAGCTCTAACGATTTTATATTTTTTGGGAATACCGCACACATATTACCTGTTACTGTTAGTTGTAACATTTTCCCGGAAAAATTGATTTTTCGGTATTCTAGGGGGGGGGATCCGTAATGTTTAGTATTTTTGCGTATTATTTAGGTTTAAGAAAGCGTTAGAATCTAGGTTACAATATAAACACAGTCTGTGCAGAGAAACAACATTTATTCTGTAAGCGAAAGTAATTGCAAGCGTGTTAAATTTTCTATATCGATAATTCACCGGGAAATATAGGTTTTGAGGCCACCAAAGTCTGAAAAAGTGGATTTTAGAAATTAGTCACACTGTGTGACCAAACATGAAAGTTCAAACTGTATTTTTCTTTTAAGTTCCCCTACGAACCTGACTATAAGGTTTTAAACCAAATCGGACAAAACCGTTCAGTACCAATTCACTGAATGGATTTTTCAGTCTTTTTGAGAATTTCCCGAGAACGCTCCAACGATTTTCTTTAAACTTTGCGTAATAACTGCACATACCGACAGCTATAACTTTTATTTGGAACATTACCGAAAAAATTCATTCAAGGGAGGAGAGTTTTGGGGGAGAGGTGGAGTTATACATTCCACTAAAGTGCTATTTTAATTTATAATATGATTCTATCATCTGTTTAATATCATTAGAATTAAATATGTTACCAGAATTCCAAGTTTAAAGGAATTCGGTTCAGCAGAGCTTTACTGAATAGTTTTTTAGTTTACAGTAATTTTCTCCTTTAAAACCGACTGGTTTCATCAAACTGGGTGAATGATCAGAGCCATTTGCTGTGGTTAGCCTGCTTCATTTTGTGGTCATCTACCGGTTTCGGGCGTTCGCCCATCTTCAGGATGCGTTTTTCAGACAGTGTGACAACACAGACTTGCACAGATCAAATTTAGTAACACACTGACTGGTGTTTTTAACCAGTCTAAAAACACATCCTGAAGATGGGCGAACGCCCGAAACCGGTCGAAGACCACAAAATGAAGCAGGCTACCACGGAAAATGTCTCTGATGCTTTCCAGCTTGCGGAACCAACCACCACAACAACTGGGTGAATGATGTTCCTATTTCCACTAAATATGTGAGGTATTTGAAGCGGTGGCGATTATATGCTACGGTGCACACATCTGGGGTTTCATGCGATATGATTCGGTAGAAATATAGCTTTTTTCTAAAAAAAAATATTTTTTTTTTTTTCCTAGAAACACTCCACATTAAATAATTTATTTAGAAATTGGGGCTGAACCTATATTCCTGTTTCCATTGAAGTTCTTTTTGAAGTATATTAAGAGCGTTCTAACGTTACCGGTTAAAAGGCTGCCATATATGCTTGCGATAGAAATAAAAAGAAAAATTTATTGGTATGATCTCTGTTCTTCTCTTTTTAATAAATATAGTTATAGTTTTGATGAATTTCTTATAGGAGAGGAGGGCGTGGACTCTTTTGGAGGGACTGTTTGAGCGAATAATACAAGCGTTTAGAGAAGATTGTATAGAGGCATCTACTTTTCATTGTCTGTATAAAAACTTGAGCTTATGTTTGGATAACCATTTTATGTCTAATGACAATAATACTTATTTAATAAGTAATATATTTAGAGCGAGAGGGCAGCTTCTCAAGTTAAATTACACTGTAGTTCGTACGGAAGTACATTACTGTTCAATGTGTACAAAAGAGGATGTGAATCATTTTATGGCTGTTTGTCCAATTCTGAAGGAATTTAGAGTCAGGTGTTTTGGCAATTTAGTACAACAGAACTGATTGTTTATTTGAATGGAAAAGACAGGTCGGTATTAAGTAGATTTATTCGCTCAGCTGGTAAATACAGAAAGATACTGATTGAGCAATTTAATTATTAAGTACTTTTTTTATTGTAAATAAAGGGAATTACTAGTTTGTGTTGAGTGACTATTTGTATACAAAAAGAAATTTTGCTTTTATTGATATTATTACAATTATTTATTTGTATTATGTTTATTAATGTATGTAGATAGTTTGGTATTTTCGCTACAAGGATTTGTATTTATTTATTTCATTTGTTTTATTTTTTCTATTTTATTTGTTTAACAATCTTTAAGAGCAACTCTGCAGATGGCCTGTGGCCATGCTTATTTTTTTTAACCATGTAAAATTGTAAGGAAATTATCATTAATTTATTATTATTATTACCATCAAACTGGGTGTACTAATTATACATATACAGACATCACTTTTGCCGAGATAATTTATTTAAGGGGAGTTTTGATGGTGGGGAAGGTTATGATTTCCTCAAATAAGTAGTTTGATAAAGATTAGATTCTCTTATTCATGTAAATTGAAGGCCACTAAACATCTAGTAAGGATTATATGTTTGAAGGAGAATTAGCCTATTATAACTATATACGTTATAACATTTAATTAAGATGTGTTTTTAAAAGTAATGCAGTGTCTCCGTAGTGATAACAATAGTGCACGTGTTCATTTCCTAGAAACCCTCTCCCTTCAAACAGATCAAGCTATGTAACTTACGTATTATTATGATATTTAAATTTAATTCTAAGTTTGTATTCATAGAGTAAACAACTAGAGATCCCTAATTGTGAATAGTTAAAAGTATATTATTTATCCCAATTTTGTATTTTCTAAATTTGTGTTTTCACTAATAGTTGTACTATAAAATTTAATAAATAAATTTTTTTAAAAACTCAACGATTGTGAAAATACCCATAACTGGCGCAGTCGGTAGGACACGTGTTGCAAGGATCCGAGGGAATATCGACCGAGCAACCACATCGGGAAAATTGCTGGGCACAATTTTCCAGTCGTCTCAACGATTAACGATAGAACTACTACATTTCCCAAGAAAGAAAATATGCAAGCAGTCACCTTCTTATTGGCAGCGTGAGTCTGTTTTCAATACTATTATAACTCTATCTTGTATTCAGGAAATTTACAATTTTGTTAACATTAGAGTTCTTGAAATTTTATCAACAATTTATTAACCAACTTCATACTTTTACTTAAAGAAAGTAATTAACAAACTATAATTTTGTTGTTATTTGAAAAACTTTGTAATAAGGTAACTTAAAATTAATACTTCAATTGTATAACGATTTAAGTTAAAGTACGATAAGAAAAATATTTTCAGGTCATTCGCTTCTACAAATTAAATAAAAATTAAGTTAAAATTGATTCGCTAACGGAAGCATTAAGTAGTTTAGTGGTTGAAGGGCCGAACCAATCTGCAATGGCAACTATATCAGAAATCAAAGCTTTTACTGACACTATTCCAAATTATAACGGAAGTCCTAAATTGCTAAGTAATTTTATTAGTAGAGTAGAAGAGATTAATGAATTAATATCAAATTGTACTCCAAAGGTTAGCGATTCCCTAAAAACATTATCCTTTATAAATATCAAGGGCAAATTAATAGATAGGGCAGCTGAAGTTGTCCAAGAACTACACTTTAAAGACTGGGGGGAACTAAAGCCATTCTTAATTTCAAAATTTTCCAATAAACAAACCTCCAGTAGTATCCTATTAGAAATAATGCAAACAAAATTTCATAATAACCCCTCAGATTTTATTAATTCAATAATCGAAAAGATTCACTTATATAAACAGAAATTAACACTAGAAACCAACAATGCCAGAATTGTCTATGAGCAAAATGAAAAACTGGTAGTACTACATGCAATAGTTTCATTGAAGGACCACTTCGGAATAACCTAGCTACGAGAAATCCACATATTCTGAACGAATTAGACAGCTTACTTAATTAGACAGCTTAACTAGACTTCCAGTATTTGAAAGAAACCAGTTACGACTATTACAGACCAAACCCAACGAGTAAAAATCCAACAACCACCCCACTCATAAGACGCCCTGAAAAGACTTACTTCCCTACAGGACCTATTAATTTCATTAGACGACCACAATTCAATAAATACACACCACAGCAACAAAGAACACATAAACCTAATCCAATGAGTATCTCCACACGGAACACCCAATCTCAATTCCTACCCACAAATCACAACGTAGGCCAAAGAAATTACCAAACCAGATACAATGTCCCAAGTGATCGGAACAATTATGTTTTCGAGGAAGTGAATAACATAGAAACCAATAACGAGACTTATGACAGTACGATTGAACGGAATGAGGAAATGCACACAGACACAAACAACAAACCGAATCATTTTTTAGGAGCACGCCACTCAGAATCCCAAAATACTACTTAATGACTGTCGACGAACGTAATCCAATACTCCCTTACATTGACTACAATAAGCACAATTTGAAAATTCTAATAGACACAGGTAGTACCAGATCATTTATTAATCCAGAAATAGCTAATAAATATTTTAAAAACTCTATAAAAACTGACCCATTTATAATCTCAACCGCTCATGGCGAGAGTAAAGAAAAATTCAGCACATTAATTCCATTGGAAGAACTATTTAAGCGGCAGAATTTAAACTTAAAATTTTATCTTTTCAAATTTAATAGAAATTTTGACATACTGCTAGGTATAGATAACCTAATTTAAAAGCTAATATTAATTTAACAGAAAACGAATTAGTAACCCCACTTACAAGAATCCCTTTGAAATATTTGAACACTCAGGAGAAACATCTGTCATTCAATTTAATGGGGAACTCCGAACAAATAGTTAAAGTACCAATTGAAAATTTAGGATCCGGACAAGGAATAATCCCCAATATAAAATTTAACAATATCGAGATCCCCGAAGGGCTAGTAAAGGTAGAGAATTTTGAAGCTTTATGCCTCATAAGGAATACAAAAGAGCATTCCATCCAAGTTGATATTAAAAACCCAATCCCGGTCGTGGAAATATTAGAGAACAAAATTAATACCTGTAAATTTGTTGTAAGTAACCACATTGATGGCACAAAGTCTATTATTCCAGAATTACGAACTAACCATATGAACAAAGAGGAACAGGCGGCAATCACGAACCTAGTAACACAGTTTGCAGACATATTCTATTCAGAAGGTACACCACCAACTTTTACAAACCAAGTAAAGCACAAAATTCGGACAAAAGAGGAAACCCCGATATATGCAAAAACATATAGATATCCGAAAATCCATAAAGAAGAGATACGGAAACAAATAGACCAAATGTTAGAACAAAAAATTATCAAACCCTTCGATCCAGGGGGGCCTTCAACATCAAAAGACTAGAACTGGATCATAAAAAAATAAATTGGCATTCTCATGGAAAAATAAAAAACCGGAATACGGAAAAACATTGTAACTAAAAAGAAAAATAGGAAAACTAATTAATTAAATAATGTATTAAAATAATAAAAATCCTAACCAAGAAAGATAGAAAAAAATATAAAATCCTCAAGGTAAAAAAATAAGTATAAAATAAATATATAATAAATAAAAAATATATATTAAATAATTAAATAATACATTGTAGAATACCGGAAACTACCCGTTCGCTGTATACGAACGATACAAAGGTGGACACGAAAGTATAAAACAATTAACTGCGGAAAGTATAGAAAGAAAATAAAATATTAATAATAACTACGTGAATTATAAATAAATTATAAATAAAAATAATTAAATAATTATAAATAATTAATAAAAAATGAATTATAAATAAAATAAAAAATTAAACAAGTCCAGGAGTTCATTAATAGATGTGAATTGTGTAGGTTGACAAAATATGATAGAAATCCCTTAAAACTTAAACTTAACATTACCCCTAATCCTAGTAAACCATTCCAAATACTTCACATGGATACAATAACATTTGAAAGAACCAAAGTTCTAACAGTAATTGACACTTTTTCCAGATATGCACAAGCATACAAATTAAAGTCGGGACAAGCTGTCGAGGTAGTAAATAAATTAATTAAATTCTTCTCTCACCACAACATCCCGAACCAAATTATTTGTGACAATGGCTCAGAGTTCAATAACACATTAGTTAAAGATTTGTTGACTCTGCACAAAGTTGAAATCCATTTTACAAGCTCGCAACACCCAGAGTCAAATGGTCCTGTTGAGCGATTACACTCAACACTAATCGAACACATTAGATTGTTTAATAATCAGGAAACACACAAAAAAGATTCAATTAGCAGCAAAGTTAAACTTGCTATTCTAGCCTACAATAATACAATACACTCTACAACTAAACTAAAACCTATAGATATAATTAATGGTCACCTAGGAAACGATACCCCATTTGCCATGGATCTTGAAAAACAAATTCGTAAATAATCATAAAGAAAAAACAAAATTAATTTATCGGAAATTAAACGAAATCAATTCGAGTTCTAAAGAAAAGGTTATAAGTAAAATCAATCAAAATAGAGAGGACGCCCCTGATTTCCCACAAGAAATTTTTGTTAAAAACAAGCAAAAACAAAGTAAAACAAAAAATAAATACACGAAACAACAATTAAAATCCTTAAATAAAACTTTAAAAACTGCTGAAATAAACCCCAAATACCATAATACGCAAGAAAAAATACATTTGTCCAACGTTCAGAGGCCAAGAAAAGTAAACAAAAATTCTAATAATTTCGCAGGTCCTTCTACGTCATTGGAGGGATAACAATAAAGGACATCACTATAAATGCAGGCATTTTACCCATTAAACAAGGCCTAGCTAAACTTCAACAAAAAACCTTGATACATTACTACAATCTTACAGACTTGTACTCAGAGTCGGAGCTATTGGAACATCAGTACACCAAAGTTATCTTGTACACCAAACGAAATATAACTGTATACGAAGAATTAGAAAATTCCTTCAATTTGCTTAATTACACTAAAGATGCAGTATTAGATAAAATTAACCATATTAAAATCCACTCTAGCAAAAGGAGTAAAGGAGGTTTAATTAACGGATTCGGAAGTATTATAAAATCCATAACCGGAAATTTAGATAACTCTGATGGCGAAAGATTCGAACAATTGCTTGAAAAACTAATAGAAAATGAACTTAGGATCCAGGATCAACTCACTAAACAATATTCTATTAACCAAAATATTATTAATAATTTTAAAGAGGCATTACATACAAACAATTAGATTTAATGGGGAGGAATTAGAATATAGAATTTTACAGCTTAGTAGGAGCATTAACGAAAGGATGGAAATAAATTCAGTAAAAGATACCCTCAACCAATTACAAATTTTATATAACTTAATACTAGATAAATTGCAGGATATAGAGAATTCAATAACTTTCTGTAAATTGAAGTCGCTACATCCGAGCATAATTACCACCCATGACCTCTATTAGGAACTTGAAAATATTTCTCAACATTACAAAGAACAAATGCCAATCGAAGTAAAATTTGAAAATATTTTAGCTTATGAGTACTTGATCACAGTAAATTGCGGAATCTATTCCGAAAATATTATCTACAGCTTAGTCATACCAATAAACTATAAAGTTAGATATGAAATATTTAAATTGTATTCAATCCCTTCAAAATTAGAGTCACAATATGTCACAGTTATTCCTGAAAATAAATATGTATTGAAAACAGACGACGAAAGTGCAATAGTACCTTTGAAAAATAATTGCAAACAAATGGACACATTTTATCAATGCCTAGAAAGTGATCTATCTAATCACCACACAAGATGCGAAAGTGGAATCATTCTTCACGAATCTCCCTCCAACTGTAGCTTTGTCAATCTCCGCATAAAGGAAAATCATATTGAGTTTATAGAAGAAATAAACCAATACTTGATAGTCTTCGCTCAACCAGATAAGATTTTGATAGTCGGAAAACAAGATTCAGAAACAAAAGCACTCCACGGAATTTACCTGATAAAATCCGAGGAAATGACAATCTATTATAAAGGTAGTCGGCTCGTCCATCATTCGCCAATTAGCGGACATCCTCAAATATTACCAAATATTAGCCTTAGTCTCACTAAGCAGAAAGCACCTGAAATGGAGATCCACCTCAAAAAGTTCACACTCCAGGATATACCTTTGAATCCTGTAATTCCTATAACCGAATACAAACCTGATAAAAGTAATAACAATAATGTGTGGAATATAGTAACATGTGGTATTTCTATCATTATCTCTTGTACCTTCGTTTATTTAGCATGTAAGTTTAAACAATTTAAAGACAAATTCAGGCTAAATAAAACTAAAAACCATGTAGAGAGTGAAGCAGAAAACCAAGGTACATTTAGAATTTAGCAAAAGAAAACAAACTCACTCATTTAACAAATAACATTATTCTAATTTACTATTCAACTATAATCCTTAGGAAACTGTAATGCAAATAAATTTAGCGAAAAGAAATATCATTATTGCTTAAAATAAAAGTTATTGTGTTGTAATGATTATATTAATTTAAATTAATTAACAATTGAGTATATGGAATTTATAATTTTAATTTTTCAGTTATATTATCAATTAAATAATTAAGTTGCAAGAAAATTTTATTTTAATAGTAATTTAAGTAAAATATGAAATTTATACTTTACGCCTTCCTAGAGGAAGTCGGATGTAAAGGGGGAGGAGTTATAACATTTAATTATTAAGATGTGTTTTTAAAAGTAATGCAGTGTCTCCGTAGTGATAACAATAGTGCACGTGTTCATTTCCTAGAAACCCTCTCCCTTCAAACAGACCAATCTATGTAACTTACCTATTATTATGATAATTAAATTTAATTCTAAGTTTGTATTCATAGAGTAAACAACTAGAGTTCCCTAATTGTGAATACTTAATTATCCAATTTTGTATTTTCTAAATTTGTGTTTTCATTAATAGTTGTACTATAAAATTTAATAAATAAAATTTTTAAAAACTCAACGATTGTGAAAATACACAACATATATATATATATATATACCGGGTGTAACAGCAACATCTGGCAATACTTCGGGATATGGTTTTCCATTTCATTTGGAACAAAAAATTTCTAATAAACCATGGTCCGATCCGTTCGCCTTCAAAAGTTATTCTTCATTTTGGAAAATTTTCAATTTTCCTACTTTTTATCATAAAATTGATTATATCTCAAAAAGTTTTTCACAAAAATCATATTCAATTACACCTTTGGAAAGAGCATTAAATTTCATATAAGAAACAGAAGTTTTATTTTAATTTAATTAATTATAAGGTTTTTCAGTGACTTTAAACTCAACCCTACAGCGCTTCGACTGTTAAAAACAACTTTTCAATAGTATTTTCTTATAAATTTCTTTAAGGCTAGCGTATGGTCCGGTTACAGAAAAAATATCTACATTTCACCAGCTTTCCAACGATAATAAATATCATGGGGTTTCTTTCTTGTTTTGTTAAAGAAAATGCGAAATAAATGTAAAAAACAACAAAAGTGACAATTGAGAACTGTTACAAAAATATCCTAAGATTAGCTAATATTGCCTCAGTTTTTTTTTCTCATAAGTCAAATCAAAAAAATAAACAAATAAATCTCATAAATCAAAATTTATTTAATTGTTAAAATGATGGAGTTGAGAATGATAAAAGAAAATACAAAAAATATGATTTAATTAACGAAAAAAATCTTTTCCATCTGTAAGAGGGTTAAAAATTTAAAAACACACAAAAAAATAAATAAAAACTTTTTACACAAAAGAAAAATTTAATTTAATTTAAAGAAAATGTTCAAAATGTTTATCCTCCTCGCTTAGGCAAAGTCTACTTCTTCGTGACACTGACGAAACAGCACTTAGCACTTCACCGCGGTTGTTTTTAATTTCTTTCGCAGCTTCATAATATCCGGTGCTCCAGCTCTTCCCGAGCATACTCAGCTGCAGCTTCCGACGCGCTGCCATCACAAAAACCAAAAATTAAAATCATATCTCGGTATTCTGCCAGAAAACTGGTATTTTGAATGTATGACCAGCTAATCACGACTTAATGTTTCTGTTTATTAGAATTAGACGGATTTCTATCGTGAGATTACAATTCCAAAGTTCATTCCAGTATTATTAATTAATCTTAGGATATTTTTGTAACAGTTCTCAATTTGAATTTTGTTGTTTTTTATATTTATTTCGCATTTTCTTTAACAAAACAAGAAAGAAACCCCATGTTATTTATTATCGTTGGAAAGCTGGTGAAATGTAGATATTTTTTCTGTAACCGGACCATACGCTAGCCTTAAATAAATTTATAAGAAAATACTATTGAAAAGTGGCTTTTAACTGTCGAAGCGCTGTAGGGTTGAGTTTAAAGTCACTGAAAAACCTTGTAATTAATTAAATTAAAATAAAACTTCTGTTTCTTATAGGAAATTTAATGCTCTTACCAAAGGTGTAATTGAATATGATTTTTGTGAAAAATTTTTTGAGATATAATCAATTTTGTGAGAAAAAGTAGGAAAATTGAAAATTTTCCAAAATGAAGAATAACTTTTGAAGGCGAACGAATCGGACCATGGTTTATTAGGAATTTTTTGTTCCAAATGAAATGAAAAACCATATCCTGAAGTATTGCCAGAGGTTGCTGTTACATACTATATACATATATATATATATTGCAGTGAATGAAAATCGTGTGAGTGTTTCACAACAGTTATTTTCTGTCAGGTAACTGAATACAAATTCCAAGTTTAAAGGGAATTTTATTAATTACAGTAAGAGAAAATCGTGTACGTGATTCACACCACATTATATTTTTAGGTATTCCCAGGGGCGACCGATATAACGCTTTTCTTCCTCTATATTTATAAGATAACCCATTAAATTCAAGAGCTGACCTACTTATCCAACATGACATGGGCACCTCCTCATTAAGCTGCATGGATTAGAATAAACTTCATCCACTTAATACTACACTATTAAATACACAAGTGGATTAGCCGAAATGGCCCCATTTATTGGCCTGTTCAAACACCCAACATAAATCCATTAGACTTACTCCAGTTGGAATACCTGAAACAAATTTGTACTTAGAACTCAACAGCTTAAAAAGTTTATTAAGCTCATTGGAGAATTTTATAATAAAATTCAATTAAAAATGATAGCCCTCTATATTACACTCTGCAGTTTGTGCACCCAGTTAAAGAAAATTGCAGCCATTTTGAAAAACTAGAAAAAAAAAAAAAAATCGATATATGGTATATTCAGACTGACGGATTTTGACAGAGACCTTGGTTTGGATCTCATGGAGATACCCTATACGAAATTCAGGGACTCGCACTCTTTAGGATTTTCCGTTTTTGAGTTATTTGTTCATACAGTACGCCCTCATGCGTTGGTCTCTTGGCGAGCGCACTCTCCCTTAGTATGAGAATTCAGGGTTCATTCTCGTGCGGTCAAAGGCGGTGTTGAGAAAAAACAAGGAGCTGCAGTTAGTAGCGAATTTAGGTAGCGAAGGCCAGAACTAAACGGCGGTGAGAACCGTGGCGCCTTATCACGCCCTTTCCAATAAAAATTGCCGTCTTGAAAGCCTTGGCCCTGTTGCGGTGTTGCGCAAAAAGTTAGAGTTTTGCCCACACAGTATAAACAGTTCACTTTATTCGTATTCAGGGAATCTCGCTCTGAAAATCTGCATTTCTGGAAGAAAATTGAATTTGGGAATCCGCCTCGATATTAATACTTCCTTTTAAACTAATAAGAAGAAGTAAAACAAACCATAGAATGTAAAATTTCCAAGTTTTAAGATAATCTGCGATTAAGAGAAAGACATTTTCCCATCAGCAGAGCTTTTTATAATCCGAAGAAATATTTTAATTCATCGCATCATCTATGGCGTAGGCTCCTTAGGTTCTATCGAACTCTTTTAATTCCAATTCTAGAGACTTGGGCTTCTCGAAGCGCTAATGAAATTGGGCCCATTACGCATTTCAACCTCATTTTTTTAATAAACGTCAGGTTTGAGGTGCAAGGAATTTCTATCCCTCATTAGGTGCCAGGAATCGTCAAAATGCATACATTTCCACCAATATGAGACAGTGTTTCATCTTTCTTGCCACACTTTCTACAAAGTTGATCCTCTAGAAGACCTATGTGTGGTTTCTTAAGCCGGCAGTGCACTATAACCATAGCAGGATCCTGCTTAGCTAATTCTTTTCGCGAACTGAGGAGATACAAGCGGGAGTTTTCTAAGCCTACCAGAATGGTGATCGACTTCTCAATGTCCCGTAGAGTTCTATACGAGATGCCATAGAAAGTTCCAAGACCATTTGGTGGCCGCAGGATCTCTTCTTCTTTTGACAATTTTGTGGCCTCCTCGTTACTTAATTACGGAGTTTGCTAGGGACTTCTAGTCCACACGGTAATCCATTACAATTTTGTCTTTATTCGGACAGAGGTAATAGCTACCCTTTACCGTAATTTCTGAATATAACTTAAATTATGGAAGATTCTGTGATGTGATAGCGATAGCAAGAAAAAAAAAGAAGAGATAATTTTTAAATAAATCTAAAAATTACAACTAGTGGTTGAAAATTGGAAAAGGGTCCAGCCAGCCGCTACCTGCAGGTCATGAACCGCGGCAAACCCTTTTTGTATTTCTTTCAAAAAGGGTCAATATACAGTCAAGAGATAATACCTTACTGGCCTACCTGGCCCACCATCTGTTAACAAAGCGTCGCCACCCCGGCCAAATCAGCCCTTGTTAACTACTGACCTCCCCTAGGGTCAATATACCACAAGAGATGTCTTAGTGTTACACGTACTTACACATCAGCGTCGATGTGTGAGTGATGCAAATATAACACGTCGCTCCACTGGAGGAGGGATTCAGTTCGACTCAGGCATCAAACGTCTACATCAGTTTTCAGATCAGAAGCACCATCTCACATCGCGAGCGCGTCCCTATTTAAGGTTTTAACACTTTACTAACTTCTTTAATATTTTATATTCATTTTATAGTTCTTATAGTTATTTACAATTGTGCATCTTAGTTTTTCTATTTTATATCTCTTTAAATTATTTGTTAAAATATAGTACATTTTTATAAATCAGTAACTCTCTAATCTCTCTAATTAACAATCTCTTACTCATACTCATCACTTCAACTTCCGGTGTCAATAAACGATACCAATACGATTCTTCTCGACCCTTCTTAAATGATGGATAAGGATTGTTGAGATTAGGTCTTTTTTTTAAAAAAAACAAACAAATTTTTGCCAACGTTTCGACAAATATATTGTCTTTATCAAGGCCTAAAAATAAGAAATGTTAAAAAATCTTCAAAACATGACAACTTAAACTCAGGTATATTTAGGAAAAATAAACTGTTGAGACCACCTCAACACCATACAGGAATTCTCATCTGGAGAAATTCTCATTCATTCTCTGTGGTGTTGAGGTTTTCTCAACTGTTTATTTTTCCTAAAATATACCTGAGTTTAAGTTGTCATGTTTTGAAGATTTTTAGGCCTTGATAAAGACAATATATTTGTCGAATCGTTGGCAAAAATTTGTTTTTCTATTTTTAAAAAAAGAATCTCAACAATTTTTATCTATAACTTAAATTGCCAACAATTTAGTCTGGAATATTGATAGGGTTCTGCCAAAACATATATTGCGTACCGGCGCTCCTTATAAAATTGCATCAATACCCAGTTAAAATGACATCTTATAGTTAGCCCCAGCACCAGTATTAACGATCGCTTGGTCGACCTAGGGAATACGACTTCAGCAGAGTTCACACAATATTTACAGATTTCAAGTGACTTTCTCTTAGATAAATTAACGTCTCGGTTTATAGAGAAGAAGCATATCAAGAAGGATGATGTTACTTTCCCAGGATAGTCAAACCAAACTGGAAATCACTGATCATATTGTTGTTACACTTCGCTGTTTGTCTGGGAAGAATTGATATAATGTCCTGGGAATACCTATAATGGAAAATCCATGATATCCATTAAAGAGAGTTTATGTCCAACGGCTCTGCCACTTTGCCACCACTCGAAACAAGAAGGTGAATGGGATATTCAGATCGTTTTCATATATTATGTCCATGAAGATCAAACCACCACATATTTGTTTGATCTGTTGTTTGCTAGGTATCTAGGTAATATTAATATATGTGATCGGAGACTAAATGATTAAATTGATGATGAATATTAAGAACTCAGCGCTCCATTTGGTCGACATGATTAAGGCCTTATGTTCGGATCGCCCGTCATCCAATGCTAATATTCCTGCCAGCAATGATACCAAAAAAAGTGCCAAAATGTTTTGTCTGATTTAATCCAACTTCTTAGAGAACAAGTGCAGATGTATGGAGAGATGTTTTGTCCGGTGATAGCCTATTTCATTTTGTTATCTTCGCCACTTTTTTGGCGATCATTCATCTTCATTATGTCTTGATACACTGTGTGATATTGAAGAGTGCAATTAGTTAATGCAATGGGCAGAGTAAAATGCAATCTCTGAAACTGTAAGCGCATTTCGAAAGCATATTATAAATGATTGCTCATAGTTTCTCACAATTATAGATATTTTTTTTTTACAGAAACTAATAAACTAACATTTGTAATGACAACTCGTATATGTCAAAATTATCTCGAAACATTAAATAAAAAAGTGTGCAAGTACAAAAAAAAAAAAATAATCGCATTGCATAGCAGTTTCTGTTACAAATATGACGTAACTATATGTTACCAGATTATATGATGCTCCGAGGGGAGAGCTTATATTGTGTTAATTTATTTTTTTTTCTTTTTACTAAAGCTAGTATGAGTTTTTTTATAAGCAATGCGAAACATTGTTCATATTTCGCATTTGAGAACGAATGGTCTCTGTTAAAGTTAATGGGCCATTACTGGGGAACATTATAATGGAAGGAGTGGAACCACGTTCACGATAATCCATTATGAAAAGCGGCAGGGTGGAGTAGTGCACGTTCGCTCCTAGGTGGCACTAGTAGCGTTTATATTTTCTATATATATGTGTTAAACAAACCAAGCCGCCAGTAAAGTATCGAGACATTATCATATCATTATCGGCTGCGGTTTTGTTAGCGATCTTCTGCCCACTCCGCCCCCAAACTGCCGTTCGCCCACCAATAATTCGATCGCTACTGCCCTACAATGGTTGTAATGTAGCAGAGCTGTTTCCACACCATTTTCGTCTTTTTAAATTCTCACCTTTCTCGTGTTATCATTCTCTCTTGAATTTTTATAAATGTTCTAAATTTATTAGAGTTTGTTTTTTATTTCTCTCTTCGCTTAATTTACGAAGTTAAATTTTGACCGGAAAAGTGCATCAAGGTTGAGCGAGTTCGAGAAAAAAAGTTTTCATTGAATGGCCTCTTTGTGTGTGTGAACAAATATCTCAAAACCAAAAAATGATGGGAAACTCAAATTTCATATCCGCATCTGACACGAAGGTTTCAGTCAGAATCCACCAACCAGTGCGACTTTTCTGAATGGTTTTTCAGCAGTTTCTCGAAAATGGCTTTCATGATTCCCCCCCCCCCAAACTTTGCGTAATTATTTACCGGAAAATTTTATTTCTGGTGAGTTTTTTGGATGCAACGACAATTGGTTCTTTCGCACCTGGGCCACAGTTCCATTTGACCAGTCCTCCTTCTCGTTACCTCTTAATCCCTCATAGACAATCCCAGCTATACATTCTCAAAATTGCAGTACCAACTGTATCAACAGATTCCACTACCTCCCTTCACAATTCGTCCATCAGGGAGGAAGCTTCTTTCAGAAATCCAACACTATTTCTCGCTTCTTGTTACCAATCATATCCTCCAATTTGCCTTTAAGCCTTACAGATGGCCTTTCTTGGTGATATTCCCCATAGTTCTCAAATATATGTCTTATCGTGATGGGTACCCCTACGTTCCTCACATTCTTTTGGAGCCTGTCTTAGGAACAAGTGGGCGTGAGTTAGCCGGGTATGTCCTATCCTAAATTTGGCTAGTACCTTTCCTCTCTTGGTGATTGTCATAAGACGCAAACCAAGGAGTAGGTAATTTTTGATCTGCATAATCTTATTTATTGAGTATAGTTCTCTTCATTCCCGTATCTATTTCTATAAGGATATAGACTTTGGAAAATTTTCAGGTCCATTACTGGCAACATTCTGTTCAATGTATTTAATATTTTCAATCTAATAAGTGTTATTAGGTTTGAGACACATGGAAATAAATCGCAGAACACAGCTATAATGATGAACAGATGTTTTTTGTACAGAGTGTGTCTAGAGACGGCGGTATTTCATATAAAATGCAATGCAGGCAGAGGACAGGTTCTCGATTTTTTAGTTGGAGTGGAACTTCTTTGTATGTATAAAGCAGTAGGTGTCGGACGACTACCACTGACCCAGGCGAGTAGGCTGGGAATCATATCTAGGGTCAATGAATTTATGAGAGAGTCCACCACACGCAGTGGTCTGTGTATTTTGTTTTTAGGTATTTTGCAGGCTACGGTCACTATAGAGGAAAAAACCTATCCGACAGGTTCTCCGCCACCAGAGATGGAGGATTGAAAAAACAAAACAAAGAAATATACGAAGATAAAAGAGTGAGAAGGTGTGGGGTTAGGGTATTGGTATTTGATGTGGGGCGGTGAACAGAGAGGCACTGGTAAAAGCTGTACGGAGGCGGCAGTGAAAGCGGAGAGAGAGAGAGAGAGAGAGAGCGAGAAAATGCCTCTCGCTCTCGCACAGTGTGGAGGTGGGAATTCAGAGGTGGTAGAATTGTGCTGCAAGTGGCGGGCCGTCCTCTGCCGCCAGTCTGTGTCGAGTCGTTAGCCTAGAAAGTTCTCTTCCGTTTTTTAACTACTAGATTTGTTTGTTTTTATTTATTTAATTGTTTTTTTGGATTCTTTTATACGCAACGTTATAACAAACTATTGAAATATATATATATTATGGACTTAAATATGAATTCTAGTATTTGTGTAAAAATAAGAAAATAAATTCGATTCTTGTTTTTGTTTTTTTTTAGTTTTTTTTAAATTTTCTCTTGGAGGAAATCATTTTCCATTTAATTTCTCCAAAAGAGTTTCTCCAGCATGAAAGCCCTGATGTAAAATTAAAAAGAAAGGAGGATAAAAGAACACATATCTCTTAAAACTATTATTAAATCAGTCAGTCTTAATTGTTTTTATCTTTTAATAAAGAACTGACCAAAACTAAATTAAATAACACAGCGGTTCAAATCCAAAAGTTTCCTTTTTTTATTATTATTATTTCCATTTTCTTTATTAAATGTAGGAGTGTGGTCAGCTGTTACAGTGAATGTGTGCCGTTTATTTTACAAATGATCAACCATCAGAGGTCATCCTGTCGTATTTTAGTCACTTCTCTGTTGCTTTTCTTTACGATCATGTCTAATGGTAAGTTTGAAACTTTTCAATATTTAAGTTTTTCAATTTTTCTAAATAACTTAAGTATAATTATATATATATATATATATTTCAAATTTCAACAAAGCATTCAACATGCATTCAAGAACGTATTATTATTCTCATGGACTATTCATGATTCACAAAGAAAATCATTTTACTGCATTACTGTCCCGCAGATGACGGATAACCTCAATGTAATTCAGTCTCAATTTCCTCTCACATATCTTTGACGAACAATTCAAGAAATCAAATTGCCAGACTAGTTATTCTTTTTACGTCTCTTATTGATATAAGAAGAAGAGAAGAGAGAGAATTGAATTACACATTTTGAAATCCTTTGATATCTGAAGGAAGGTTGTACGTCGAAATTCCCTTTACCGATAATAACATTTTACTGAAATTTTTCAGTTCGGAGGGGGGGAGGTTTCTAGAAACAGCTGTAATGATTTTCAATAAATCCTTCAAGATTTTAGAGAGGTTTTACTGATAGAGGGGTAACGTTATCTTGTTTCCTTTAAAGGCTTCTATCATCTTTGTAGTTTAAATAACAGTTAACTGTGTGGTCAAAATTTCGAATTTGAAGAAAATTGGTTGACCGGAAGTGCCTCTTTATTGCGATGTTTCTTTTTCTCAATTTACCGAAAACGACACTAAACCAGTTTTCTTGTTAAACTATACATAAAAAAAAAAGACCTACAGTTTTTGTTTCAAACTTTTTTTTGTAAGGGAAAAATTTATTTTTGGGATTTTCGTTCTGGGGGGGGGGAGCTGGGAGTTCCCGCTTCTTTCTAGAGTGTCTGATGGCAGGGGAGGGGTTCTCCATCTGTATAGTAATATTAAGGGAACTAAACATTTAGTAAATACTCCAAATCTGGAGAAAATTGACTATTTGGAAGTATGTGAATTTGTAATAACACAAGGTCGTATGAGTGTTTCTCACAAGGTTTATGTACTTCTCACAGTGCTGTACGATGACGTATAGCGATCCTGTCAACTTTTTGTTTAAAAAAAACAAAATGTTTTTAGCGAATATCTTTAGGCATGTGGGCGATGAACCTTAATATCTCAAAAACGAAAAAAAAAAACTTGCTATTCCGTTTTTGGGTACCACCAAGAAGAATCAATTAAAATCCACTAAACCAAAGTGCGTACTTCACTGGATGCTTTTTTTTTTTAGTTTTTCTTGAGATTTACTCGAAAACGGCTCAAAAGATTTTCTTTAAATTTGTAATGTTAACTACACAGATAAAAGACATAAATGAACGTATCACCTTTATTGGAAACATTTTTCCGGAATAACTGATTTTATAGTGGTTCTGGGGGTTCTTTAAACAATTATATGTTAACCTCATCAAAGAAACAGGTACCCATCTGGTTTTTCATTGGGTTTCGGGGCACTTGTAGTGTGATGTAATGAAGTGGCAGCCAGTCTAGCAAGAGAAGTAGGATCAAATGGGAGGCCCTGACCAAAATATTCTGCAGGATAACTTCAAATTTACCGACAGTAACATTGGTTACATGCTTCAGAGCACTCATCAGGCACCCCTTATGCACGCTGTGTAGAGGAGAAGGTATAACTGCAAAACATTTGGAGCATCTCCTGTATTTTAGGACATGAGAATTAACTATACGCTATATAAGATAGCTTGCTTCACACCGGTTTCGGACGTCCGCTCATCACCACAGGAAGTTTTGATGCACTTGATAATAACACACTTGCGCAGAGCAAAATTAGTTTATACACTGTTTTGGTAAGTGTTTTGTTATGACTTAACTGGTTTAGGATGGGTTTTTTTCTTTATAGCTGGCTAGACCACATGTTGTATCCATTTTTTGAAAGCCATTGTATTTATGGCTCCTTTAAAAATGGAAACATCAATAAGTGGAGATACGCAACTTAAATTACATGACAAGATAACTATTCATACTTCTTATTATAAGATATTCTTGCCTGAAGAATCAATATTTAATTAGGAAGAATTACACGTCAATTGTTGACCAATTATTGTTTAATTACTAATAAAATAAAGTGAAGAATAGTCAAATATAAAAATCAATACACTGCAAAACAATCAAATCAAACTATTAAAAACAATTATTAAAAATGCTTTTTACTTTCTCTTACTCCTACTTTTTTATAATAATAATTGTGTAAATAACTCCTGTTGTATTGCTGGAAATATATTGTGTTTTTGGTTTGTGATTCACAGGAAGGCTGTGGTGAATATTATTATTTAAAAAAGAGCATATGTTTGTATGTGCTTGTGCGAATGACAGAGGGTATGATCGTGATGTCGGACAGCATATGTGTGATAGATAAGTTACGTGAATGCAGATAGCATGATTATATAATTTAATTGTTTTGCAATGTATTTATTTATACTATCTTACGATTGTTTACTTTATTTTATTCGGAATTATTCCACAATATGTCAATACTGATGCACTATAATCTTTTATAATTAGATCTTGGTTCTAGAGTTAAGAATAACTCAAAATAAGATAGTATAAATAACTATCTAGTAATATAAAGATCCAGTTTACTCTAAAATGTGATTAATTGCACATTTACACTTATTGATGTTTCTAATTTTAAAGAACCAAAAATGCAATACTTTTTAAAATGGAAACGCCCGCAAGGGGTATCTGTTGCATGTAATTACTTGGAGGAGTAGCGACCCCATGGGTTACCACAGCTCAGTGTTCAATACACTTCGTCAGAACAGAACACAATGCACTTTGGCTACAGTTCTCTCTACCCTTCACAGAGAAGGACAAACCCAGTACACAAACTAGAATCTCCGTCCCTAGATAACTGGCTTAAGCCAAAGGAGAAGGAAGGGATTAGCTTAGTGGTAGCGAGCTGGACTAGCAACGCGGAGGTCCCGGGATCGAATCCAGCATGCTGCCCTTAGATTTTCTCTTTCTAGGAGCCTCTACAGCTCACTGTCCGGTGATGGATAGTGTTGTCTGCAGCTAGAGAACAGTACTCGGAGGCCGGCAGTGCATTAAGAAGCCTCCAGGGGGCACAGTAGATCTTTCAGGTCGCAGTGCAAAAATCCCTTATAACAATGTAAAGAAAAATGGACACCGCATGTGGCGTTAGTCAAGTATGAAGAACCCCTTCCTAACCCGGTTAAGTCATTCCAAAACCGTGTGTAAATTGATTTTGTTTATGCAAGATCCGTAATACCACACTATTTATCAAGAAGACATCGTGATGATGGAAGAACGCCCGAAACCGGTCGATGACCAAAAGATCCCATGGAAAATATCTCTGATGCTTTCAAGTTCTGAGGATCCAACCACAACAGCAAATAACTTCACACTTGGTAACGTAATTTATAATGAAACATCCCAGCTTGATTGGCCAGCGAGGCGGTTATGGGCCGTGAAAGCCAACATCGATAATGCGTAGGAAAAAAGAAAAATGATTTTTTAATTTTCTGTAACTGCTTCAAGTGAAAATATTGTGATGGTGCGAAATTTTCGAAAGTCAGGTTTCATTGAGGTTCCCAGAGTATGAGAGAAAATGGTTCGTGAGAATGTAAGTGCAAATAGGCACGTGTGTGTGTGTGTGTGTGTGTGTGTGTGTCGTGTTAAAGGTACGTATTACGACAACAGTCAAAAACGAAAATCGTAGAAAGCTCCAAACCTGATACTCATTTTGTGCGTCATAATGGGATCGGATAAGAAGTTACCCGTTAAAATCTCCCAACTGGAAGTGTCCTATTTGTTGCTTATTAAAAAGGATTTCCATTTTTATTTTTTGTAGCAATTTCCTCTAAGTAGCTTTAGTGAATTTCCTTAAATTTGCATCCTATTAAGTAGATCTTAGTATTTAAATTGAAATATTTTTCTTATACACATATCTGAAGAACGGAGTTTTCTGGGAGAAGGGTTGTATTAGGCCTTGTGCTCACTGAAATGATGGTGGTAGCAAGGGTTTGAAGTGGTGAGTGACTAGCAGTGGTGTGGTACTGCGTGCACCGAAATGGCAGGCAGCGACATCACGCCATGGAGTTATTAAATACATCAAAGTGAGCCAGTTTTATTTATTAAAATGTCATCGTCAGGAAAGATGATGATTGCCCTTCTTCTAAATTATTAACGCAAACATTTACAAATAAAATGGAAACAAAAGTTGAAACAAAAAAAAGATAAATTTATATGTTTTAGTGATTTACATCTAAAAGAATATAAAAATGATTAGGTGTCTCAAATTAAACTCATATTATTTGTCGGGGGGGGGGGGGATGATATCAACCTACCATCCTAGGCAGGTAGAGAAGCCTCTTCATTACCTTGTAATGAAGAAGAGGCACCAATAAAACTTAAACAACCTGTATAATATTTTAAAATTTAACGCCAAAATTCCGCACAATTATCTAAAAAAACTTATCAATTTTCTCAAATTTAACAGTCTGTTAAACCATCTTGTATAATGTGTACCGTAGTTCTTCAAAACGATCCGATATATCTCCAGTTCATACTGTATCTCTTGGTATAGAATTACAGCTGTAAAATAAAAACGATTCATTTTTCATTAAAAAAATAAATAAATAAACACGCTTTATGATGGTCTTTGGAGGCTGTTTTTTTTGCAGAAATATAGTTTTATATGTTAAGAAACTGTCTGCAGATTTCTGTTGAAATCTATCGAATGGTTTAGGAAATATCAATTAAAATAATTTATAATTTTATCGAAATAAATCCAGTAGCAAGTGTATCAGTGAGATAGTGGGGATAGCAAAACAGTTCCCCCACCACGCTGCTTGTTATTAGGGTAAAATTCCAACTATATTTAATCAGACTTTAACTTCATAAACATCAACAATACAATACCGCTATTATGGAAGAAATTAAAAGTATTATACGAGTATTAGACTTAAAAAAAGATTTTTTCAATGAGATGGAAAATAACAGAAAACTTATCACTGATGATATAAATAAATTTTTAAAGGTAACTACAACAAAAATTCAAGCTGTTGATGCTAGAGTTGAACACACTGATAGAGAAATTAGACGTAATAATCTTATTGTGTATGGTGTCGAGGAGCAGTCGAGTTCATATTTTGAGTTTGAAGATTCAATCTGTAAACTTATAAATGATAAATTGGAACTTAAGTTAGCACCATCTGATTTTGATTACATAAGAAGATTGTAAAGGCAAAAGTGATGATACAAAACTGCGACCTGTATTAGTAACATTAGCTACTTTTCGTATAAAACTGATGATTTTAAAAAACGCTTCTAAATTGAAAGGAACAAATCTGTATATCAATCACGATTATTCTAAAGATGTGCAGCGAAAAAGAAAATTATTGGTACCTAAGCTAATAGAAGCGCGTAAACAAGGGAAGTATGCTATTATAAAATTCGACAAGTTAATAATCCAGGATGAGAAAATCACTCAAGGTGATATGAACCTGAAGAAAAAACGATTACTATCTGTGTCCCCACCTACACAAGGGCTTAGTGAGGGCAGTAAGACTGAAACATTGCTGAAAAGAAACAAAGCTGAACAGAATGCAATCACAACTACTGTCGGTGTTATGTTACAATGTACACGGACTAAAAAGCAAGAAACAGGGCCCAACATTTATTTCTTATATTAACAATTTTGATATTTTATATATTTTGATATTAACCCTTCTTCAGTATAGTGGAATTTCCAGTGGACCAAACTTTATTAGCGGATCCATAGTAATACTAATCGTTAAGGGAATATCGAATTTGATCAACTGCTATTTAGCCAATCACACACAAAAAAAAAAAGTCATTTCCAAAAAATACTTTCCATAAAAGTATTGTGGAGTCTCAACCAATGAAACCTGAAATTCTAAAGGAAATCTAAAGAAATGACGTAACCTTAATGAAAAGTAGCAGAGAGTTGAAAAGTGCAATAGGTTTAGGTATCAGCTCATCTGACACAAAACTTTCTATCTGTCTACTTGAAATCTGTAACTATATTGAATTTTATTATTATTATTATTATTTTTACAAGACACTGCTGCCTTCATTGAATTTCTTTAAACATTGTATAGTAACATATACCAGCATATAGGTTTAGGATTAACACTGTTATTTGAAAAATCTGATACGAGAATATTCATGCCATTAACCCCTTATATTACTTAATTCTGCTGATTCTGGTTGACAGATTTTCGTAAAAGCGGAACATTTATCAAAAGTTCAGGTCACTTAATTCTTCTCAGTTTAGTAGAATAAAAGCATTGTACTGAAATGTTATTAGAAAATAAAAATTAAGCTAACCATTTTAGTAAATCCAATATTTAGTGTTCATAAATATATAAGTAAAGAACTTAAATAATAATAAGCAGTAGATAACCAAAAAAAAAAAAATCTGGTATGTGGTTGGATGGATATATGTTGGCCCATAATAATAAAATGCAAATAAACTAAAACATAGTAACATTGGCATAAAGTGGATTCTGGCAGAAATTGAAATTTGTTGTTAACTGCTACCTGTATTTATTGTATTGTATAAATTGTGAGACGCCCCTGTTGACGGTCCAAGACCAAGTAGATAAGCGTCCTTATGCAATTAAGATGAATATTGTCTCTTTTTTAAATTATTCCGATATAATTTCTTAATTATCTTTCATAGAGGTCAATGTTTTGTTTTTTGTTCTTTTTTCTTCTTCTTTCTTTGTAATTTGCTCATTTTATTTCTTACTTATTTACACAATAATATGTAAACTTTAATGGAAAGATTAATGTAAAATCTTCTTGTTGTTTTTGGAACATCGAAATCTTTATTTTGTTTACAAGAGAGAGAGACAAAGAGAGATTTATTTTGTATATTTTTCTAGTTAAATAAAGACTACTTCTTCTTCTTCTTCTTCTTATGAAGGTCTTTAAAATTTAACGGACTGTTAAACAGTTTGTTAAAATTGTATGATCTTGTTGGAAACAAGGAACAAGAAATTGGGGAAGTCTTTAAATTTCTGAAGAAAGCTTTCCTGTTGGACATAAGGGCAGTTAGAGAATTTGAACAGCATAGAAGTGTGATATTGTATTTATTAGGCATGCTTGTATTTATTGGGATGATGTGTCATGTACATGATGGTTTGTAGAAGAAGCCTATTTATTCTATACTAAGATGGTCATAATAACTAGGTCAGATAAGACTGTAATATAGTGCGAAAGACCCAGTTGTTGTACCTTTAAACAATAAACAAACAATTTTATCTACCGTGTTTTCGGGTGGATAGACTAAAGTTGATTGATTAATGGTTATCAAAATCTTTGTATGTTGATGTTATTATTTGGGCATTCAGATAGGAGTAGATAGTTTTTAAGTTCACAGACAACCTTAGCAAGGAATATCTGTATCTGCACAGTTTACTCTTTTTTTAATTTTATTTAGAAACTATTAATCTGCATAAACACAAAATAAGTAACTAAGATGAGACATATATTGATGAGAAAAGCAGGATGAGAGAAACTACCCATGGTAGCACTTTCCACGAGATACATCGTAGGTATGCATGAATAAGCCCGAATAAAATCTCCTGGCCACTGGTGATTCAAACAGGGTGGAGAATTGTCTGAGATAGTAGTCAGGATAGTAGAGGGTTGTAGAGGCTAAAGACTGTACAAATGGATTAGCGCAATGAGAGAGAGCGGTATGGTATTTGAGGTGTTTTATCTTGTCTTGGGAATTGTGGTACAAAAGGGATGTTGAGATTATTATGAAGAGCGAGGTTTGTGATATAGTAAGGAGCGTCAACTATCTGTCGGAGTAGTTTTGGATTGGAATGTGTGAATAGTTTGTATGTTTGTAGATTTGGCTGAACTCCACATTCCAGTCCTTAAGCCCACATAAGCTGAGTAGTATATAATATGATCTTTTCAATTCCTCAGGTAATTTAGATCGTCTTTAAAGAAGTCTCAAGAGAAGTTTTGCACGTTTATTAAATGCTTGTCTTTTAACTCTTGTTTGTGGGTTCCACGTGACTCGCTTCTCTAATGAAGAGCCCAAGAAAGCGCACCAAATCTTTAACAGGTAGAACACCGCTTGAAGGAGAAGGAGAACAGGAGCCCCGCCGATGAATAAAAGTGGTTTGTTGCCATTTTTGTGTGTTTTAATTCACAAAATTTTTTCTTGGCCCATGTTTCTGTTGCCTGCAGATGTGTCTGTATTTTTGTGTGAAGCTGACATAAGATTTTTACATATGGTTAGTATATGGCGGTGTCATCTACTTATTTACAAAGGTATGTGGGGTTAGATATGTAGTTATGTCCGATGTGTATATTGTGTACAGGGCGGGGCCGCCAATATACTCATTAAAAATAAATAGTTTACAGCCTTTTTATTTGAATAATTTTTCGAGAGAAAATCGATTATAGGTCGGAACTTATGTAGTGGAATAGTTGTGACGTAACGTTTTCCATTAAACTGTCATTTCAATATATTTTACCGTTCTGCCAACAATTTGATGCTAAAGAAAATTAATTTTGTGTAGCCAACAAGTTTGAAATACATAGGTTGATCGGAAGTACGACATTATTCTGTACTTTTTTTCAGTTTATCACGACTTTCTCGATAAACTCCAATCGATTCATTAAACTTGATACACTAGCTGTGGACAAACACCTAATACTTTTATTTTATAC
The DNA here is from genome assembly GCA_011037195.1 of Triatoma infestans. Lineage (NCBI taxonomy): Eukaryota > Metazoa > Arthropoda > Insecta > Hemiptera > Reduviidae > Triatoma > Triatoma infestans. The sequence continues at coordinate 297,328 of JAAEAF010000203.1, forward strand.
TGTTTTCCGATTAAATCATTCGTAGGAGCTCTTTGGATCCTGTCCTCAGATGACAGCGTTCAAGGTGCAAAAGTTAAAGCTACATTCATTTTCTTCTTTGCAGTTGTATTTGTGTTTGATTTTCGAAGCGCGAGGATATGGTCTCTTGCCTCTTCGGTGACCAGCCGTGTTGGGGGTGTTAGAGTTGAGTCCCTTATTTCGCTGTGATCCTTTTTTTCTGAAATTCCGTATCCATAGCCTGGTTGCATCCTTTAGTAGACCTAGTTTCCGAGCCTCCACATTTACTTGTTCCTTTTATCTGTTCAAAGCAACTAGAACCATCCTTTCCCTGACATAGTATCTGTCCAAAGAATTTTTTCTTCTCACAAAACTTGTCCTACTCTTTTCTAGTTCAGCATCCTTGTTCTTCTCCGTTTCATTTGGACATTTTTGAGGTTCGCTTAGATCTCGCTTTTTCGTATTCACCCTTTTGTCAGATATTATTAGTTTGCCGTATTTAATTATCGCGAATTTTCCTTCTTCTCTTGCCTTAGTTAACTGTGATCCTAGTTCGCGTCTAACTTGGAGAACTTTTGGTATAAAATCCTCTGTAATATAGATGTTGCTGCCACGTAGTAATTTTTTGTTTTTTAAAATATCTATTCTTTTTCTCCAAGTGGTAAGGCCAACCACGATTGGCCTGCTGTTATTCTGTCCAGTTATGTTGGATAAATGAAGCAATTTATTTGAGACAGATAATCTCATTCAAAGATAGCTTTACATGAGAAGTATTTTTTTTTATTTAAGGTGCTTCAACATCTATGGTCATTGGCTCCCGGAGCCTTCTCAGTGCACTGCCGGCCTCCGGACAGTGTTCTCTCGTTACAGACAACACTGCCCATCACCAGACAGTGAGCTGTAGAGGCTCCCAGGAAGAAAAAATCTAAGGTAGCACAGCTGGACTCGAACCCGGGCCCTCCGCGTGGGAGTCCAGTACGCTAACCATTTAGCTATTCCCTTCCCTACATGAGAAGTAAATAGGCGTATCACCCTCGCGCGGAAGAAGTACTGGGCAATGAAATTCAAAAAACTAAAGTAAAGTAAAGTAAAGTAATGCCTATTTTTTCAGGCGGGCTTAACGTCCAACTACCAAATTAGGTGTCGTGGGCAAGAAGTACTGGGCAATGAAATTCATATTTAAAAGCAGAATGTCTATAAATTTAAAGAATTCAGCATTCCAGAAATGTATTGTCCCCTGCTAACGTATGGCGCACAAACATGGGCCTTTTCCAAAAAGATCATACACCGCTTCCAAGTTATGCAAAGGACAATGAAGGGGCGATCTTAAATCTCTGTCGGAAAGATAGGATAAGGAACACGAATTTAAGAAAGATGACAGATATGACAGATGTGGCGGAAGTTATAAAGAGGTTAAAGTGGAATTGGACAGGCCATGTAGCAAGGTTAAGCGACGACAGGTGGACTAAAGAGGTAACAGAATGGAGAATGGATCCCATTGAATAGGAAAAGAAAAAGAGGAAGACAGTATAGAAGATGGGCTGATGATTTGAGGGAACAACTAGGTGTCACATGGATCAGAGAAGCAAGAAATAAGGAATCTTGGAAGAATGCGGGAGGGCTTATGACAAGAAATGAGCCTAGCTACCATGGAGTTTATATAGTAAATGTCTCTATAAATTATTATTAGTATTATTTTCGTTTTGTTATTATTTATTATTTTGTTATTTCGTAGTATTATTATTATAATTTGTTTTGATTTTCTTGAAAGTGTAATCATTTAATATTTATTTCATATTATTTAAAAAGTGTAAAAATTTTAGTTTGGAAATAAAGGCTATTTATTTATTTATAAGAGCTCTTTGAGATGGTAGGACACTTGTTATAAAAGTGTCATGTTATTATAATACAGGTGAGCTCCAACTGAACACGTCTAAACGTTTGGTATAAAAATACCAGGTGTGAAGTAAAAATGTTACAAATAGAACTATGTGAACACCAGCAAGAGGAAAATTTGTTTGCGTTTTCATACCAGATTTATTTACTGCAATAAAGGCGTTTTATCATCTGCCAGATTTAAATAACTAAAATACAATTGATATATTTTATTGTTTGAGTTCAGCTGCTTTATGAATATTAATTTTACGTTCAGTGCTCGTTTTTATCTTTAAAACAGCTGATTGTTTATATTTTATTAGATGTACATAAAAATACATAATTTTATTAGATGGACAAATCTATATTTCATTAAATTTTTATTACTATTAAGTGTAAAAACGATAAAAAAGGGCTTTGAATTTGAATTACTATTACAAGTAATAAACTTTTATAGACTTTATATTATTCAGAAGTATTTTCTTCTTTTAATAGTTTAATATTATTATTGAATTTTTATTGAACTTGTATTATTAGATTATAATAATTGATCTTATAATAGGGCTAATGGTTTTAATTTCCTGTAGGGGACTTTTAGAATGGTTGATCTTTCAGGCATGCGCGGCCATTGTCTCGCAAAACAACTAATATCTTATCCCGATACCTTCGGGAAAGAAATCGGTTTAGATTAAACCGTGAAGATCTTAGTATTTTAGGTCGAACAAATCATTAGTTTATATTGGACATAATCTAGTATTCATATAGATGTAGTAGTTGTAGTTGACCTGCGGTAGCTGTTGTGTATTTCAACCTTGGGTCCACGGATCACCACCGATTCGCGGAAATTTCCTACTGTCCATGGAAAAATCCTAGACTGGTAGGAAATTTTGTAACAAAATAATAAGATTTTAAACTTGTAATTAATATGAACAGTTTTTATTTATTTTTCAAGCAAAATTTAACGAGGTTTTGGGTAAAACCATCAACCGGAAGTGCGAGTGAACAATTTTTTCAGTTTTTCGAAATTTTATTGAAAACGGCTCCACCAATTTTCTTTAAACTTTGTACACTATCTACCAAATGTACTTTGGGCCAATGAATCAAATTTTATATTCAGAGATCAGAAAAGGCTTTTCACTTTTTTTCGAAAATAGTTCCAACAATTTTCCTGAAACTTTTTTTTTTCGGAAGTGTTTATTAATTTCTACTGCTTCCTATAATATATTACATGTAATTAATTGCGTATAAGTTATTAATAAAGAAATCTTATATTCTTAAATTAAAAATTGACAAGAGTCACTATAACCCAAGTTCGGTAAGAAAAATCTAAGATCTACTGAAGGAACTGAACCTGGGGGGCCTGCACGTTGCTAGTCCAGTATGACAATTGTACCGCTAAGACTATTGTAATCTGATTGCAGCAGATGGTCTTGACAGTAGCAATATCATAAGGCACATCGCAGTTGTTATATCATTCCATGATTTGTGACTTGTTACAATGCGTGGTCCATAAACCCCCATAAAGCCGTAATAGTTCCTTTCACATTGCGCCACAAGTTGGAAGGCCTTAGGCCACCATTACTTGGGCACACCCCGATTCTTGGTGTTACTTTCGACCGAAGACTCACTTGGAATCAACACATTGACAAAATTTCTCACAGGGCCGATGCGTCATTTAATAGGTGCAGACGGCTTTGTGGGAGAAACTGGGGCTTTTGCCCAAGTTTGTCACTGTGGATCTATACCAGGATCATGGTTACATATGGGTCGGTAGTTTGGTGGACCAAAACGCTGCAGAAGGGGGCGGTGGAAAGGCTTGGTGGGATCCAAAGGCGAGCATGCCTGGGTTCCACGGGGGCCATGAAGACCACCCCGGCTGCTGCGTTGGAAGTCCTCCTTAATCTGCCACCATTACTCATTCTCATTCTAGACGAAGGCAGAATGGGAATACAAAGGCTCCTGCAGGGGCCGCCTCCCATCACCTCTAGGCATGATCGTAATAACCAGAGGTGATCGAGGAAATCAAGGCGGACCATCTTCTTGGGATGCCAACGGATAGGACGGTTCCTAGGTATTTTTTCGATAGGAACTTCCATATTGTCATACCGAGTAGAGCGAATGGGGCTGTGACCCACCCCTGTTCGGTAACTCGATCTGGTACACAGATGGATCCAAAACTCCGACTGGGGTCGGAACGGGGGTCTACGGGGGCAGGCCTAAAGTTAAAATTAAGGCCAGCCTAGGGAAGTACGCCACGGTCTTTCAGGCTGAAGTCGTGGCGTTACAACTCTGCGCTAGGGAGATTATAAGGCAAAGGATAGTGGGTAGAAGAGTGGCCATATACTCCGACAGTCTCTCACCTATACTGCCTACTTGCCCTCACCGAGGTGGGTACTCGGAATAAACTGACACTCGCCTGGGTGCCGGGACATGCGGGGTTCCTGGGCAATGAGAGGGCGGATGCCCTAGCGAGGGAGGGCTCGCAGGATACCTTTATAGGCCCCGAACCCTTCTGCGGCTTGTCCAGGAGCCTCATCCAAACTTCTATCAAGGGGTGGATAGAAGATCAGCGTCTGCGTTGGTGGGAGGGAACACCAGGACAGAGGCAGGCAAAGCTCTTCATTAAAAGACATTTGCCTAAATTTACCTAAATAAGACCTACTGAGCCAGACCCGAAGGGATATAAGGTTAATTGTGGGTCTACTAACAGGGCATTGTAGGCTGAATAGACACATGCACCACCTACAACTTGCGGTTAGTGCGGTATGCCGATTCTGCAGGTAGAGGAGGAGACCCCGGCGCACATCTTTTGTGAGTGCGCAGGCCTGGCGACGATTAGGTTTCTTCAATTGGGCAATCCCGAAGCTGGAAACTTCATGACGGAGCCGCTCTCAGTTTTGCTAGGATTGATTAGGAGGGCAAAACTGGGGGCTGCTCTGCAACGTAAGGGGATCCACAATAGACCTCAACTTGTAGGTCGCAGTGGAATGAGGCCCCCCCACGCGCTTCTATTCTATTCTACATGATGCGTGACTTATCTCTCTACAACAAACGGTTAAGTTTCTAACCGTAGAAGAGACAGAGATCCACCTACCTAACACCCTAGGAAATAGGAAGGTGAAGTAGGGAAGTTGAGAAATCGTATAAAAGTGCTAGCTACTCTCAACCGTTGAATAGAAGAAGCCTATGATTCAGTCTTGTACACACTTCATCAAGGAAACATCAACACCAACGCTCTGGCAGCTCAGTCTGTCATTCTCTTATGCTACCACACACTTTCTATTGCAACAGTGTAGGGTCCTTGTAGTTAGTGAATTTAGTTATTTCATATATTGACTGTTCTGCCAGTGTACTTTTTCACATTTTCTCGGTCCACCCGACAAAAAGCATCACTACATAATTTCCCCCATCGCAATAAACCGTGTAGCTTGTTTTTCTTATTATCGGTTTTTGTATATAACTTTTTGATTCTAAATTGTGTCAAATCATCCTCGTTTGACTTATTAATTATGACGGACAAAACAATTTTCCTAAAATATTTACTTAGATTTATTACAAATTTGTTTATTAGATTTTGTTATCTAATTAAGGATTAAAAACAAAATGTAATTAACAAAGTGGTATTTAACATCCTATAGAAGTTTAAAAGAAAATTTTATTAAATAATAAAAAGTTGAGGTATAAATAAGCCACGGCCGACTAAATTTTGCTTGGATTAATTTAATTAAAATCATTAAAAAAAAAAAAGTGCAAACATATTATAACATTCATAAGACTTTGATATGTACGAAATAATGTTTCCCTTTAGCTCGGCATAATTAACATTTTTACTTTCTCTTATTTTTTGTTCACCTTGTGGGCTGAGATTATTAAGATTAAGGTACTAAAGTTTTGTACACCCTTCCCCCTTGTTTTGCATTCATAAAAGTTCTTAGTGTTTGCAATCAGAATTTTGAGAAATTGAAATTTTGTTTTTGTTTAAACACTTTTAGAGGTTTAGCCATTTTGTGTTATTACAAGTTACCAGACAATGTCATTAAATAAAAACGTGCTCTATGTTTTTGCAATCGGTTTGATAGATTAATCAGTTGTTGTTCGGTTGTAAAAATTGAGACCAATTGTGAAGATTTCTATTTTTTGTTTTTATTTATTAGATTAGTTTTCCTTTTTTAATTTCTCATATATTGTAAAATTTTCGAAATTCACTTCCGAATTCAAGTGAAATACTCCGTTTCTTTATAACCTGCTCCATTGATATAACCTCCAATCCACTGTGAAAAGGTGCAAATACTGAGAAGGTATTTTAATTCAGGTCAAATATTTTCTCCCTCTATAACCTGCTCCACTGCCACTCCCTCTATAACCTGCTCCAAATCCACTGCCTCTGGGATTTGTTTTAATCTAGTTTTTGCGTATTGCGCTAGATTTTTGGCTACTTAGAGTTGAATGATGCTACTTTTCTTCAATAGTGTGAAAAAGTAATGGGTGGCTTTAACTTTTTGTCACATGTGTTAAAAAGTAGAACTTCAATGACTACCTTTGACTTTTTAATAATATTCTAATTTTTAAATCAAAAGTAATAAGTCAATTAAGAGTGTCACCTAGTGGGCAGATAAGTATTTACTCTAATAAACAATGTTATAAAATCAACACAGAAGATGAATGTCCCTAATGTTTAGAATGCTCTGTGTAGTGGAATCAATTGTCGTGATTCCTGAGGTATGAAGTTAGATGTCTTGAAGAGGGATTTATTAGGCGGAAGTTAGTTTAGAGAGTTATTGCTTGAATTACTAACACTGAATTTATAAAAATAGACTATATTTTTACAATAATTTAAATGTGAGAAATGGTAACTATTAACATGAAATAATTAGAAATAAATAGGAGATAAACAACAAATAATTTTAAATGATTAAAATAAATAAACTAATATGCACAACTATGAAAATAATTATAAGTTTAACCTTGTATAGGGACGCGCTCTCGAACTGTAATGATATATACTGATAGACTGAAGCTATAGTGATATAATGATAATACTGATGATACTGTAGCTACTGATATAAAATGATCCCCTCCTCCAGTGGGGGGCGAAGTTTATATTAGTATTACTCACAACTCACACTAAGTCATCTCTCGTATGCGACCTTGGCCAGGCCGGCGACCAATGTCATTTAGGTCAGTGGCTAGCTTTATCGGTGCTTGTCTTTGATGTAATGTATTGACCCTTATATTGAAAAGGGTTTTTGTTTGGCCGCGGCCCATGTCTTGAAGACAGCGGCCGGCTGGGCCACTAGTTATAAATTATCCTTTCTTCCTGCCATCTTTTGTGAAGATGGCGGCTGGATGGAGCCACTTTGACATTGCTATGACCCTGATATCTCATTACACTCTGAAAGTTTAAATCACATATTTTTTGTTTGTCCTTTATATAACACTATTAGAAATAAATATTTGAAACACTCTGATAACAATCATATTATTTCATTGTTGAAATCATATAAACTAATGGATATTAAAAACATTTATTTTTTTGTAACCAACTGTTTAAGATTTAGATCTTTACTTGGCTAAATATTTCTGTTTTAACTAAGTTTGATTTTGATTTATTTCCTAAATTTCACACAAATGCAATGTAATAAATGCAATGTATGGGGCTAAAAATAGTGTTTGTACCTGGTTCTTTATTTTCTACAATTTGTATTGTTTCTTTCTTTTATTTTGATATTAGCGAAAATTTAAAAGAAAAAGAAAAAAGAAAAAGTTCTATCAGTGTAAAAGAAGTGTCAAACCAATCTCTCTGTAATGTTTACAATTGTAAAAAAACAGTTAAATAAATGAAATATAAATGAATATAAATCAAAAGTAGTGAGTGATATCACTATGTAAAAGAAAAGGACAGATCAACTATTTAGTAAATGCAGTTGTCAAATTAACTTAGTAAAAATCAATAAATTAACAAATTTTGAAAAGTAAATTAACTGTTTTTGAAAAAAATTAAAAAGGATTCTATCGAAACCGGCTGTTTTATTATTTTTTTGCTTCAACTAAAACAATACTTTTCTGCAACCTTGTAATAATGTGGCAATTATTCAAAGTGATTTGAGCTACATACAAATTTTCTTTTGATTAATAATTTAATAGTACCCCAAAAATTTTTGGAGTAGGTCACATTCTAACTAGGCAAATAGAACTAGGATAGCAGACGTTAAACCCTAAAATACCCTCTCTTTGCCAATGACAACAAGATGATGTCGAAACATTTGGATGTACAGTGGAATTGTAAGAGAATCTGCAGGATTTATATTTATACAGTGTAGGGAAACAAAAATTTTGTAAAGAATTGCCTTAAAAATATTCATGCCCAAATTTTACGTGATTAAAAGTTTAATAACAGATATGTGAGAGTGCCTAGAGGAGGGGATATGAAGGATGCAGCGTACTAGATTGGGCAATATAGAATTTATAAATTAATAAATATATAATACATAAATATATAAATATATAAATTTATAATTAATAAATATATAATTTCTCTTGAAATATATAAATCCTCTCGTTTTATTTAAAAACATATTTGGAATATATTTATACATTTTTTTTTCAGAAATAATTTACAATAATCGGATTGACCTGTTGACCTGTTTACCTTGAGCGTATTTTCTCTTTCTTTATTTGGTCGTTAAGTGATCATTCAAGTGGGAGGGGTGTTTGCTACACTGATTTTCTTTTTCTAACTGCACTTACACTATATAAATCTAGGTCATTAATTTGAAAAATTTTTTGTTCTTGGAAGTCTGTTAGATTTCAAGATGTTTGGCAATTAAATCGTACTGTCTACAATCTACCATGTGGTCATGTTCACGCACCTCCCGCATCCTAGGAAACAATAAGAAAAACGTACTGCCTAACCTTATGTGTAAAGTTAACAGCAATTTCATATGTAGGGTAGGGATTAGCTCAGTGGTAGCGCGCTGGACGAGTAACGCGAAAATCCCGGGTCCGACCTTCCCCCTTCCTTTCATGCTGCCCTCAGATTTTCTCTTCTTAGGAGCTTCTACAAAAAATTCAAAATTAGAGCACACTCCGGCCACCGTACCTAGCGCATAGCGCCAAAACCGGTGCCTATGGTCACTTAGCTTTGCCTGCATAGAAGACAAGTTTCCATCCCTGCCACGTGGAGGGGACCTCTACATATCCTTCTAGTCCGCCGCATTACCGCTACTTCACGAGCAAATTCAACAAGTCTATAAAATTTTTAGCACATTTCATCAACTCTTTATAATCTCCCAGCCAGTTCTCTCCCCTCCTTTTCAGCTTGAATTCCATATGGATTCTTGCCTTGTCGAGGAGAGGACGTCAGAAGAGAACGTGATGCACTGTGTCCCGTTCACCGCATTCGGAGTTCGGGGAATCTTTCAAACCCAGCTCAGGAGCTTACAATTGAATTCCCCGTGGCCCGTGAAATATTGCGTTACGGTTTGGGATAGCGCCAGCCATCGAATCGACGGTCTGTGATGCAAATTCGGGAAGAACTCATGTGCGATTCTCTCCGTCTCTGCCTCATCCGCGTCTTTGCCACTTCCCAATCTCGTACTCTCGGATCTTTTCCTTGCAAGAGCAGGAGGCGTCTGACTGAACAGTTCCTCACCATCAAGGACAATCATAACCCCTTTTTTATACTTATAGGTAAGAGCTCTCATCTCTCTAGGAGATCAAGCGACACCAGCGTCCACCGGTAAGGAGACCGTATATGATGTCGCATAGGCCCTTGTTACGGAGCACAAAATGGCTCTTTGCATTCGTAATAGAGTGCCGCTGTACGACCGCATATCAAGCTTGTCAGCCGAACAAGCAGCTGCGTACGCTGCGACATTCTCTTTTACCCCCCTGTAAATGGTTAAGGCCAGCCAGACTTCAGCCCCCATTCACCACGGCTACTCTTTTTATTCCCTGGTACAAGTTGAGACATCTGGAGGTAACTCACTGAATATGGGGCTTAAATGAAAGCTTCCAATCCAGTAGCACGCCCAGGTACTCAAACTGGGTCACATGGACTATTCTGTGATCGTCCACCGTAAACAGAGAGGACCACTGGGTTGAAGTTTGGCTTTCATTAGCATCACTTTAGACTTCTCGAAAGAAATCTGCAGCTTCTCTCTCTGAACCAATTTTTTATTCGGGTCACCACAGCACTAGCACGCTCTTCTAACTCCCGACAAGAATCACCATGGACAACTATAGCAAGGTCATCAGCGTATGCAACCGAATCACAACAATCCATGTTCTCAATATGCTCTAACAATTCGTTCGTAACCAGGTTCCATAGGAACGGGCCCACCACCGAGCCCTGCGGGCAACCTTTAGTTATTGGCTTTGAAATCTCGCCGGCTTGAGTCACTAGCACCGCCACTCGTTGGATGAGGTAGCTTTGAATCAATTTCAGAAGATTTGGTGGATAATTCTTCTTCTGAGAGACTCCAACTCAGTCGGCCACCTAACATTATCAAAGGCCCCAGCTATGTCCAGGAATACTGTGAGGACTTATTTGTGACCACTACCACGCACCAATTCCATTGGAATTGGATGGATATCTTCGATATCGCATCTGTTGTTGATCTACCCGGTACAAAACCATATTGACTGGGACTGAAACTGATGAAACTTTTCGATCTCATTATAATCAGTTTCTCTAGCAGTTTCCCAAAAACGGGCACGAGTTGTATCAATCGATACGACTTTGCATCATCGATGGGCTTGTTTCCACCTTTATACAATGCTTTGGCAAGCCTGTTTTCCATTGACTGGGAAAATATCCCAGTCTCAGACATCCATTGAAAAGGTCAAGCAGGTACTGGCTTAAAACGTCCTCATTTTTCCGGACAATTTCTCCATTTATCATATCCATCCTGGAGCCTTCTTATTCTTGATTTCGCCAATAACAAACTTAACATCATAAATATCAAACTCAGTTATAGACTCATCCAGAACGGGTGAATCATAGGCTGCTTTGCTACGACTTTTTTGCAAATGAGTGTCGTCCAGAGGGTTATCCTCAGGGAGGAGTACTTTCAGTAAGTGCTGAGTTGACTCTCTCCAGGACTCAGCACCCGATGCTCCGTCTGTGTTTAGACTAGCTAGTATCAGGTAACAACGCCACCTGTTGGGTGAGGTAGCTTTGAATCTTTGAATCAATTTCAGAAGATTTGGTGGACAATCTCTTCTTCTGAGAGACTCCAACACAGTCGGCCACCGAACATTATCAAAGGCCCCAGCTATGTTTATCATCTTACTTGACTGCCTTTGTACACAATATCCCTTTGGATCTCTATTACCTCCTGATTCCAGGAACTCCCACCAGCTTGAGACCTTTCTTACTCTCCTAGTAAAATCAAGTATTGCGATCGTGCTAGATTTTCGAAGTGAGCTTTCACCCGAAATACAAGTTTCAGGGGTCCCCTGAATACCAAAAAAATGTTTTTAGTAATTGGTCTGTGTGTGATGTATATTAACAGAATATCTAAAAAACGAAAAGTTGCAAGAAGCTCAAACTTGATATTCCGCTCAGGCACTGCCACCGCATCAAACACGATTAGGCACTGCCACCGCATCAAACACGATTAGGCACTGCCACCGCATCAAACACGATTAGGCACTTCCACCGCATCAAACACGAAGATTTCGGCCACAATCCGGTCAACCAGAAGTGCGTCTTTACTGAATGGAATTTCCCCCAGTTTTTCGTGATTTGGTCGAAAAACAATTCCTGCGAATTTCTGTAAACTTCGTCTACTATTTACACACATAAAAATACCTCACTTTTATTTATATATATATATTTCTCATAATTATGTAATTCCGATGGAAAAAAAAATTGCCACGGTCGCAGTACTTTCTCTTACAGGAGAAGATACTTATGCGGAGAAGAGAAAATGCTAATATTTTTGGGAAAATTAATCATGCAAACGTGAAGCGCATTCCAGCCAGACGGGCTGAACGGAAAGTTGGCAGAAAACAGCACCCACGGCAGTTATTAAATAATTAACAATGGCTTTTGTATAAAAAATCCCAGAAAAATTTGCCTTTTTGATAATTCTCAGTGACCATTGTTTTCTCTACTAATTCTCCAAGCATGTAATTTAATATGTTTTCATGACGTAATAATATTTTTCTATAATGGGCTTTGATTAGCATTTCATGATCTGATGTTGTAGACAGTAAAGAGTGTTGTGGGAGAAGAAGGAGCCAGGCGATTGGTCCTATCGCCTTGGCGGGCCAACTACACGCAATCAATAAAAAGAAATTAAATTGAAAAGCAATATTGCTCAGAGCTGGTGGTCAAACAGCGGCGTGTGTGTGTGTGTGTATGTGTGCCTCGGTGGGAGGTTATGTCGTTGTTCCTAAATTGACCATTGACCCTATTGCTTTGTTCTTTCCTGTATGTGTGTGTGTGTTCAGCTGCCTAGGCTCCAGGAATATTCTCTTACGTTTTTTTATCTATTACTAAAGTGTCCTTTAGACATCCTAGGGTAAAAAAACAAAAACAAACTAGAATCTAATGGAAGTAAAAAATGAAATATTTCTTAGTACTCCTATAAATGCGAAAATAAAATTGATGACCCATAAAAATGAAATTAAGGCTTTGGTCTGTTCCTAAAATTAGAGTAAGAGGAAGTTTGCGTTGTAGAAATTGAATTTTCACCGGAAATAGACATTTTGCGGCCTTTCGAAGTTTGAAGAAAAATATATTTAACGATTGAACTTTGTTTAATGAGTGTGATTGTGTGGGTTTATGTAAACAAAAATTCTTATTTCTTAAAAATGCAATAATCGCAGGAATCTCAAACTCATATTCCATTTCTATCATTGAATTTCTTATAAAGGTTTTGGGCCGATAAAACTTACAATAGGAAATGCCGGGAATTTAGGTTTCTTTGCAATTTTTGGCGATAATCTTCTGATAAAAAATTCACTGATATTCATTAAACTTGGTAAATAGAGGATCAATGTATACATGCAGGATGCCAAGTTAAATATGCACCAATCACATGAATTGGACTGTACGCCAGAGAGAGAAAAAAAATCCAAATGTTACCCTACTAACTTTTTCAAGGATCCTCTAAATATCTGATAAATTATGTTTTTGTTAAGCTACAAAATAAGAATGTAGAGAAATTCTCTGCCTTCTGGTTGCTATATTATTGCCCATTGTTATTGAGCTTATCGACAAATAAGGCAAATTATATTCACATTAGTTGTTCGAAATGGGAACCTTCATTTAATAGTTTTGAAATGGGCAACGCCATTTTTGTCCAGCTTTCATCGACTGCACTCATTACAGAATCAGGATTTTTTGCAGGCTTCAAAAATTTTTGGCAACAAGTTCTTCTATAGCGGTGGCAGAGTTTAAGTGGCCATATACTTTACTTCTTACGTATCCTCAGAGATTGTAATACAGAGGCGTCAGGAGCGAGCGGGCCATTTCATTATCCTACATTACGACCGTGCGTGCCAATTCATTTACACCGGAAAGTCTTACTATCTTCACATTATGGACCTGGACATTCATATTGCTGAAAGTGCATAATTTACCGGCCTGCTAGAGGGAAGAACTTCACTAATGAAATGAAGTTACCTCAAGCGGAAATGCGATTTTACTGAATGTTTTTTTTCCAGTTTTTCCAGTTTTTCTCAAAAACGGCTCCAACGATTTATTTAAACTTCTTTCCATAAATACCTATTACTGTTATTTGTAAAAATTTTCAAGATAGTTTTAGGAAATAGTAGCGTCATGCTTTCCTCTAAATCTAAAGAACCATTCATTATAATATATAGTTGTTAGAAGTATTGACAGAATTAGAAAATTTGAAGATAATCGGTTAGCCAAAAGTGCGATTTTACAGACTAGGATTTTCAGTTTTTTGAAATTTTCTTGAAAACGGTTACAACGATTTCCTTTAAACTTGGAACGCTTGCTGCTTAAATAGAAACGTCACTTTTATTTAAAACATTTTTCTGGAAAAAACTGATTTTAGATGGGTATTGGGAGGGGGGATCTGTCAGTTAGTTTAAATTTAAATTTTAACAAGCTTTGTTGGTTTTGATTTAAGCGCTCCGTACAAAGCCGCTCAGGTGTACAACTAAAATCCCCACCATCATTTTTATACCCATCCCAGCTAAACATTGTAGCAAGTTTATAGAAAATTTCTTGATTAAATTGTATTAATTAGTGTAAGAGAAAGTCGTGTGAGTGTTTCACACCAGATTTTTTTTTTTATATAGGGACCTCAAAAAAGGTATTTTCGGCGCAAAAACTTAATTTTGAAAACTTGATACGATCAAAGTACTTACTCTTATCGCAGTGAGAGGAAGTAAAATGATCTTCTTGTGGGGAAAAAATATATCATAAAATCATTTATAGGTGGGAAACTTGGCTGCTTCATTTTTTATTTTTATTATTATTTTATTACTAGAAAATTTTCCAACGAAGTAATTTTTATGGTGGCTGCAGTATGTGGTAGTACGGGCAGCAAGAGTCCAAATATAATCTGTTAATCACACTTAGTACTAAGTTTAATGGTCAAAGGCTCGTTGAAGAGGTAAATTAATGATGTTTTCTGTTTAGGTATGGGGATAAAGTGGACTTTATCTTCTCATTTTGTTGTTCAGTGAGAGTGAGTTGTACGGTTAGAGTGAGTTAGTGAGTTAGTGGGTAATCGGGGGAGTGGGGGAGGTACATGGGAGTTTATGATATTTGGTTGGTGTTTGGTGTTGGGTTGGCTACACCAAGTGTGAATTATTATGGGTATAGTTTGCTCATTTAAGGTGAGTTTAGAGTGTGGAAAGCCGCCCGTCGTAGTTGTGCTGTCATTACTGATATGAGCATGTGCTGGTAAGTTAATGTGAGTAAATATATATACATATGTGCACATACACACATATATCTATATCTATATGTGTGTATGTGTGTGTGTGTATATGTTTGCTGCCGTTTAATGTGAGCATATAAATTTAAAGGCAAGATACTGCTAGTTTTATGTGGAATCCTTGAGAGGCCGTATCGGAGGTAGAGAGCGCTCTACTTAGCCCTGCTGGAACAAAGTGCGGAAAGTAAGAGACTCTGTTCTGGCTGTTGGTCGAGGTGAGGTTAGAATGCACACAGGTACTAACATGTTCAGGCGCACACCTCCTACCATCTAACTTCCACAGTTTCTCTCCACCTGGAACATCGACCACCATTCTTCTTCTACTGGTTATCATCCCTTTCATATTCTCCTCGAGGGAGCGCTGCTTCTCCATGACCTTCTCCAGCTGATAGAGCCCCACCATATTATACCCACTCACTCACTCACTATTCCCACTCTCTCGCTCTCGATGGGTACGTAGTTCTCTTTTCCCGCTTAGTCACTCTATCCCTCTCTCTCTTTAATTCACGTGGCAATCACCTCATGAGGCGCGTTCTACACGTGCGTCTACACAACTAATTACTCCATGTTAATGGAATATTTAACTTTATCTCGTATACATATACATTCGCGCTACGGCGAGAGAGAAAGAGAGGGCCAAGCGGCAATGTAGTATTCACTAGCCTCTGCAGATCACAAACACACTAATACTACCGGAAGAAGGGCGAATAGAACAACAACTCTTGAATTATATACTTCCTCACTTCGCTTTACCTTACTCCATTTTATCCCGTACTTCTACCCACTATGCCAGAACCATATTCCATTGGTGCTGGCTTATTTAATTTTTAATATATCTTCATTGTTTGTTTGCTGTTTTTTGTTTTTGTTTTTGAGTTCTTTGTTCTTTAGCAATATTTGTTTGCAAAACTAGTAAGTCCAAGTTTTTTAAAAGTAAGATGCTGGTGGAAACACTCATAGCATTATTACAATCTTAATTGACATATTTTCTCCTAACTTAAAATTTATATCAACTTTTAGACGGCGTTATATTCAGTTCAAATGGAGGCTAACTGGATATTTTACACGGAAAACACTCAATCAAAACAGAAGATAGCTACACCTAACTTCCTCTCCATCTTACAATGAATGACTTAGGTATTTCTCATGCAAGTTAGGGAGTGGTAATCTTTCAATAATTATTATTATTTTTTTTTTAACAACTAACACTCAGATTCTTACTAGGTTTAGGCTAGTAATTAAGACAGCTACTACCTAGAAGACAACTACTACCTATTGTAATACAGGCGAAACATCGGTTTTACCCGATCACTGATATACCTCAGAAACTGCGAAAGCCTATATGATTCCTGTTACTTTTTTTTGGATACAGTAATCTTACTCGTTGCTCAATTACGAAATTTTAGCCGCATGCAATATTTACTCTTAAGGGAAATGTTAAAAGTTTTCAGTTGTAACCAATACACTCCTTTTCAAAACAACACTTGGTTCACTCGGATCAGATAGTTAGTCTCTGAGATAATATGATCTTGTTTATGAATCCATGTCAAAACCGTAAATTGATATATCGTGGGTTGCCTTTGAGCGTGCGTAGTCCACCACAATTGTCCGAGCGGTACTGGCATCAACTTTTGTAATTCCTCTTTAAAACGAAACCACTATGTCCATTTGCCGTCAAGTTTGAAATTACTTCCACATATATATAGATATATATTATAGAAACGAAGCTAACTCTTAGTTTTTACCTAAATTTGATTGCAGTTGTATTTAACATTATAGTGGAATTTGCGGAGCTCAGTTTGGCAATCATAAAGTCACCAGTGGATAATAAAGAAAACAATTCACTTTTATTTGCACGATTTCACCGACAGTAAAATTTGGAATTTTATCTTCAATTTTCTCTAGTTTTTTAACCACTTACGTTTGGTGAATATATATTTACAAGGAAAAGCGTGGAATATAAATACATTGTACAAATACATATTATATATACGAAACACACACAACTGTATAACCTGTTTCTTTGCTTAGTTATGGATAAAAATATAATAAAAAGAAATAAAATAATAAAAATGGAACCAAAATGGGAAAAAATAAAAGAATTTAAGACTCTATGAATTGTACAATGTTTGAATAGAATATCTACGGCCCCTCTCTTTAGGTTTGCTACTGTGTTTGATTTGTGTGCGTGTTCATATGTGTGTGTATGTTTAATATATATAATCTGGGGCTGGGGGTGTACGTATGTATAGTTACTGTAGGTTCCCTTATCTGTACTGTATGGTTACTGTATCTTGCCTTAAGATTGTACTTTTCAGCACCACTCCGCACTTCTTACTATGTATGTGACTCAGTATGTGTATGTGGGTGGTGTAAGAGAGATACGTATATAGTCTATGTGTATATGTGTCTCAACAGGTTTGATGATCCATACACACACACACACACACATACACATACATACACACTCAGCTATGCTACTTATTTCTCACCGCATATATGTATTTTTAGTATTATGCTTAAAGCTGTATGCCGCTCGGTCAATATAACATGGCTGTTCTGCTAGCACGGGAGTTATGGCGGTCCGGATTACCTTGTAATACAACAATACCTAGGACTGCAAGGGCCCTTCATTATTCCATGCTCTTTCTTCACCACCACAAAAAACTGAATGTAATATTTTACTATAATATTTTATTACAACCCATTATTATGGCTTATATATATATATTCTACTTTATATTATTATCTGTCATATATTATTATTCTTTTATTTCTCTCAGGGCTTCTTCGTTTTTTTTTATTTTATTTTAGAAAGGGAAGTAAAAAGTATAAAAAGATCTTTGTGATTCTCTAATATCATTGTTGGAAAAATTTTATTAATACTTATGTTTCTAAATTGCATATAAGACATAAAGAGTTTTCTTTTCTGCAGAAGCTTAGGATACATTTTGGTATCCGAAATTAAAAATTTACGCATTCTGTTTTCTTATCATCTAAGGGTGATAAGGAACGTTTCTTTTTTTCTAAATTCTCAGTGTTTGGAGACTGGGTACTGGACTTCTTGCTTATTTGCTGCTTTTGGGCAGACATGCTGTATTAGGTCGCACATGTGTCCATAACTGGTGTCTTCCATTCTTATAGGTAGTAGTCACTGGCCCCATTTTTACATAATATAGTTGACGTTCATCGTATCCGGTCAATAATCTATTGAGATATTGAAGAGGTAATTTAATTAGGATATGATACCGGACGATACGAATGCGGTTCCATTGTTTTCTACTCGCTTGCTTGGGAGTGTGTTGAGTCTTTATTGTTTTTCCTTTTCTCAGATTGTAACAATGCTTTAATTCTTTATCAGTGCAGTTCAAACTGTGAATAGCTTGTTAAGATAGTTAGTTAAGACTTCCCGTGCCTATAGATAGACATCTATAAAATCTGAAGAATTATTACGATCGCGGCACAAATACGAAATTGATTTTTCACCGGAAATACATGTTTTAGATTTCCTGAGTGCGAAACACACACACAGACACACACATACACACACACAGACACACACAGAGACACAGACACACACACAGACACACATATGCAGGTGTTACTACTTAAAATTAAAGTTAGCGTTTACATCCTGGATTTGCAACAAATCAGAGGCCTGAGCAGCAATACCAAAAGCTAGGCGAAAAAATTTTACAGACAATAGATTATAGAAGACCTGCACAATCAGAGATCCGAGGAAGATCGTTTATACTCCGTGGCCGGGCATCGTGTCTGTTTCTTTCCTAATCCCAAACTAATTTTGCCTGGTGGACTCAAAGTTCCATTGATAGGGAGGGGTGGTTCTTTTCTTGAATCCTTGGAAGCATCATCTGCACCCTCACACTATCACAACTATTTTTTTTTGAGAGAAAGTGAAAAACCCATCAATTTTCCACCACGCGAATTTAGTCTTTTGGTCTTCAACCGTGGACTGGAGTTAATTATGAGTATTTCTTATTTTTCTGTCTTCTTCCTAACCTTGTTGTTCCATCTAAGGCATGATAACCATTGGACTCTGGCACTTTACTCATTGATAGGACAGTGCTTATGTAAGAGTGTATTCGGGGGGGGGGGGGGGTTGCAAATAGACCTTTGTGGTGCATTTACTTCCTTTCGGTGGCCCCGGAATCTAGAATAGAATAAATTGAATATGGCACTTCCGGTTGACGGATTTTGCCCGAAATCTAGTTCCACAGTCTCAGTACTGCAATTTTGCCTTTGATCTTTCTGCAATTTTGTTTTGTTTAGGCTAGTTGTTTAGGTTGTTGTTTTTTTATTAGGCTATTCTCTATTTTTTTCTCTTTTCCCCCTTCAATTTAATTCAGTCGTGAATCTTTTAGTTTTGTCGGCGCTCAAAAGATAGCGTTGGTTATACACGTCTCATGTTTACTTGCTACATTCGGACTAGCGTAAATGTTTCCTTTTTCAAGTACTGCACAACCTCTTGTCTCTTTCATACCATGGTAACACTTCTCTCGCCAAAACTGTATTGTACAATACTTGTATGAAATATTGAGCAATATTCA
The DNA here is from genome assembly GCA_011037195.1 of Triatoma infestans. Taxonomy (NCBI): domain Eukaryota; kingdom Metazoa; phylum Arthropoda; class Insecta; order Hemiptera; family Reduviidae; genus Triatoma; species Triatoma infestans. The sequence goes on from JAAEAF010000203.1 coordinate 316,694, forward strand.
CTCCGCAATATTGAAGCAGTTGCTTTAAACTTGATTTACCCACTTCAATGCATCTTATCACCTTCTGGTGAGATTTTATTTGTTCCCCCTTCATTTCCATGTTCATTTGTATATTTTCTGTACTCATTTTTTTATTTTCTATTATTAAACTGTCCATTACTCCTGCGTTCTGCACCTACCTAATCGCAAAGTCTTTCTTTTATTTCGAGTGTCTGAATTATCTTCAGCTTTAAATCATAATCTTCTTAATAACCTTCATACCTTTATAACATATCCTAACATAGAAAAATATTTTTCATGATCAAAATACATTTCAAATATTTTTCATGATCTCTATATCCTTTTACAGCAGGAAGAGAAAGTAATTATTTCAAAATGGTGCCTATCAAGGGTTCTTCAAGTCAGCAGACAAAAATTGGTAAGTTTTATGTTGCAAATGGCTTTTATTATGGATAAGTTGTAATATTCGAAGATGGTAATGTTTGGTTGTAGATGGAATATAATTTATGGTAAAACCAGAAGGTTGAAGCGGGTGGACGGTTGAAGGATGGAGGCATAGGGTGTTTTGGTGCTGTTATATAAGAGGGCTTGGACTATGGACTGTTGTGGATAGGGAACTTGTACTAGGGTCAAACTATGGGATATCTTCCTTAGAGGCTGGACTCTGGGATGAATATTATTATTATTATTCAAGAAGGTTATACTCGTTGACTGGTTACTCCAAGCTTTCTACTCTGCTGCTATACTGTTGCTATTGGTTAGTTGAACTATACAGAGATACAGATATATATATACAAAGAGTCTTCTAAGGTCCTAGGCCTCTTCTTGTTGTGCAATAAAGGAGAGAAAGAGAGAGAGACGAGTTAAGATTGTGTTTGGTTGTGTAGAGTATTTTTGGAGGTGGTGGTGGCGGCTGTTGGATGGAAGAGGATGAACTTAGCTTTGGTGGTGTATTTGGTCCCTCGTCTTCCCCAAGGGGGTATTAAAGTAAGATCGTGAGCTGCATCTGTACTATGAAGGCCTCTTGCTCCAGTTTTCCTCCAGCACTGTATCTCTCACACCCACTCCCCTATATATCTTTACGCAGAGATCCTCTCCTACTTCTATACACTTGAGTTTTCTTCAACACATCTCCACAAACTGTACTACATTAAACCATTCTACCGCACGTCGCTTCTCCTCGCTTTTCTATCTGCCCCAACCAAAAAAACATCGCCTAGTAGGATGACGTTATGGCTGCGTACTAATATCGCTATGCTTTTTCTCTCTAGTTTTTCCCTAACTCTTTTCCTTTAACCATTTTTCTTTTTTCTTTTCCATCAACATAACCTTCTTTACATAATATCGCCAGGTATAACATTGAGAGGTGGAAGTATTAACAGTTTAGTAGGAGGCTACGTGCCGGCCAATTTTGGGTTCTTACCTGGAATGCCTCACTGACTTCTTGTTACATTACATAAATTCCATCGTGCTATATGGTATTCCTTACAACCATCTATTCTATTTTACTGCGTTATGTACTAATACATGTAGTGTATATTTCTTTATGCCTTAAACATGACCACCCCCTGTTGCTGACCACTGGCAGGAAGAATTGCGAACGTGTCAAATTTTCGAAATTGAGTTTTCACAAAAATATATATCTTTGATTTTATTGCTGGAGGTTCTGGGGGGTTGCAAGCCTATGCTACGCTGAATGCCACTGGATGAAATTTAGGTATTTTCAACTCTGTATATATTAAGATCCATTAAAGGCATTGCTGGAATTCCAAATTTGAAGAAAATCAGTTAATTGGAAGTGTGATTTTGTAAAGTAGGTTTTCTGAGTTTAGGAAAGGGGTCTTTCATGCGGTACTATCGATTATGCTAGCTTTATCTTTCTGGAAAAATTGATGGCTAGGATATTCTGGTTATCTGTGATGTTAGATTTACAATTCTACATCTAAACAAAATTAATTAGAAATAATTAGCCTGCCAAAATTCCGAGATTCAAGAAAATGAGTAAACAAGAAGTGCGTTTTCACTGAACAGTTTTTCAGTTTTCGCGATTTTGTCCATAAAAAAAAAACCAACGGATTTCATTAACTTTGTTATACGACCAGAATATAGAGATGTATGGCTGTTGGTTGAAACTTTTTTCGATAAATTAATTTAAAGAAGTTTTCGGGTGGGAGGTGGGAGAAGCTTATGGTTTTCTCAAAACAGTCATTTTTTTAAGTTTACATTCACCCATTGATATAAAAGTGAAGAGAAACATTTATTAAAAAAGTTGTATCATTTTTGAGGGTGACTAAACAGGTACCTAGCTCTAACAGTAGATTGACTCTAATTTAATCTCTTGTAAAGGATGGAAAAGGATATCTGCCATGTAAACAACGGCAATCCCCCCAATGGTTATTAAAGAACATCCTAACTAAAACTGCAATAGTTACATATCGTAACCCCTTTATATGATCTAAGCACATTTATTTAACACAAATATTGAATAAGAACTTTTCACCATAAGAGAGTCGGTATGTGCCAAATGTAAAATGTTTGAAATAAAGTGATACTTTCTATAAGTGCAGAAAGCATTTTAAGTTCAAAGAAAATCGTCGAAGCTGTTTTCGAGAAAAATTCAAAAACCTAGCTCTGTAGGTTAATTAACGACGCACTTCCGATTGATGTGATAAAAACTTGAGTTGTATCACTCATAAAGTTCTGAGAAAAATCTGAAAATTATAAAGAGAAATTTTTACCTTCATGTCAAATTTACTAAATTGAGTGTGTACGTGTGTGTGTGTGTGTATGTGTGTGTGTGTTTTGTGCGTGAGCGCAGTTCACATAGTTATAATTGACTAAGTTCCTTCAATCTTATAATTCTTATCAAATCTTTAGTTATAGTCAATGTTATATCAATAAGAGAATCCAAACTTACTTAACAACTCTTTAAGGCAAGCACAGTCTCATCCCAGTCCTAAACCCGTTGGAGCCATTTTTGAGAAAATCGCAAGAACTATAAAATTGTTCTTTACTAAATTAGAGACAGTAAAAAAACAAGTATAAAATTAATGCAAGTATTGCGGTTTTAGTTAGTATGTTCTTTAATAAACTATTTGGGGGACTGCCGTTGTTTACCTGGCAGGTATCGTTTCCTGTCCTCTACAAAGGTTAAATTAGGGTCCATCTTTATTGTTAGAGCTTAGTTCCTGTACAGTCCCCCTCAAAAGTGATACAACAATTAAAAATTGTGTTTGAAAAAAATTTGTCAATTACAATTTTGAAAAAACTGCGGTAAGAGAAAGTTGTTTGACTTGTTTAGTATGTGTTTCTTTTCGGAATGCATTATACGAACAGTTATTGTCTGTTTGTTTGTAAGTTCTTAGAATATTTATATGAAGAAGTTAAGGGGAGGGGGGATAATGTTTGTTTTGTCAAGGTGAATATTGTTTACATTACGTATATTTAGTCATATGTAGTAAAGCTAGCAGCTTTGTGTTTCAAGTTTTGTTTGTGAATTTTATTGTTTGTAGTTGGGCGTTTTGTTTTTGCATTTTGTTTTAGAAATTTTCACTATAAACGCTAACAACATTCACAGTGACACTGAATAAAATACGGCTTAGAAAATGAAAAGAGTGAGAGGAAGTGAGAAAGCAAAAGAGAGAGAGACTGTATATTATTGTTGCACAAAATGTGGTGAAGAAAATAGCGCAGGCGTGCCAACTGAATGAAACCAGTGTAGCCAACCTCCTAAAGCTTTATCAATTGTACAAAAGTTTCTATCCAAACAGATTGCCACTGACCCTATGTGTGGGGATCAGGGTCGGCTGGGGACCTTGCTAACAACAACAGTATTTCTACTGTCTGTGTATGTGTGTGTGTGTGTGTGTGTGTGTGTGTGTGTGTGTGGGGTATTTCCTCTTGCTGTGTTACTGCTACTGGTGGGCTGTTGATGTTGTTGTTGTTGCGTTACGTACAACCCATAGCACATGAGATATTCATGGACCTTTGTGTGTGTGTACCTTCTATCTCCCAACTATGCATTCATATATATAAATATCTCTTCCTTACTTTTCTCAAACATTAGCCGCTCTTGTTTGCGTAAATGTGTGTGAGCGCTTACCCGTAAATACTACAGTCACTGTTCTCTTTTAGTTTTATTCTCTTTCATTTTGTATTATGTAAAGAACTACAACTGCGGAAGTTGCAGTGATCTAGTAACGCTCCGTATGGTGGCATTGTCCACCGGTTCTTCTATTTCCATTTCCGTTGTAAGTTTTAAAAATTGTAAAAAAAATAAAAGTTATTTCCGCCATTTATCTTTTTCGCAAGGACTTTAAAGTTTGTTATTACTTTTTCTTACTCCTCAAATTTTCGATATCAAGTTTTCACCGGATATACACGTTTTGAGGTCCCCCGATCCGAAAAAGTGGTTTTTAAGAATTGGTGTGTGTGTATGCGCGCGTGTGTGTGTGTCTGAGTGTGTGCAGGTCACCATTACTCAAAAACAGAATATCCTAGAAATTTAAACTTTATCTACGATAATTCGTTTTTCTGATTTAAACCTTCTATTCAAGTTTAATTGCTACCGTTGGTTTTGAAAACAAAGTTTTGATCAAAATCGATCAACCGGAAGTAACCGGAAGAACTGAATTTTTTTTCTACTTTTTCTATTTTTCTCGAAATGTCTCCAACAATTTTCTTTAAACCTAGTATATAAACTACACATATAATCATTTACTTGTATTTGTAACATTTCTTTGGAAAAATTCATTTAAAGCGGTTTTGGGAGGGTGGAGGTTTATATTTTCTTATAAAGTGCTATTTTATCTATTATAAAATTCTACCATCTGTATAATATTAGCTGGAATTAAATATATTTGTAAAAGGATCCGAAGAGAGGGATCTAAAGCAGAGAGAGAGATACGAAAATGCACAATCTCACTCACTAGTTTAGGGCAGATTAGAGTGGGAGAATCTGTTTAAATACAGCTCGTTAGCCATACGGAGAGTCTTTCATAGTTTTTCAACAGTCTGGCAATAGTTCATACAGCAGTTACAGCGCATCAACAACCTTTCTCTTTACTCACTCTAAATCTCTCACTACCATTTTATGTATTCGTGTAAAGTCCAGGCAGTTTGTGTTACTTTCGTTATTATACAGTGCACAGCATTAATTCCAGTTTATTTATCTTTCTAACCTGATTCTCTGCTTCACATTCCCATTATAAGATTGCCAAAATTCTGAGTTTTAAGAAAATCGGTTGACCGGAAGTGCGTTTTTGCCGAACCGTTTTTAAGTTATCAACAATTTTCTTTAAACTGGCTGATTCAACTACACCTATAAAGAGCTACAAGTTTTATTTGTAACATTTCTCTGAGAAAGTTTAATTAAGAGGGCTTTTAGGGGAAGAATGGGGTTATGATTTCTTTTTTAAAGTGCTATATTAGTTTATTATATACAATCTATCACCTAGATAGTATTACTGAAATATAATTAACTGTGTTGCGAAAATTCAGAGAAAATGAAAAGAGAAGGCAAGTGCGGTTTTACTGAAATTATTTCCGTTTTCTAAGATTTCATTCATAAAACCAGTGACGGATAACGTTAAATTCGTTGCACTAACTATGAATTCAGAGGCCTATCACTGCCATTAGGCACTTTTTTCCGGGAAAATTCATTTTAAGACTTTTTGGATGGACGGAGAGTTGGATGGTTTCATCAAAAAAGGATGTTATTAAGTTTAGAATTTCCAATTAATATAAAATTGAAGACAAGTAAACATTTAGTCAAAAATTATCAGTTTGGAGAAAATGATGTTTCTCACTTAAATTTGTGTAAACTGCAGTAAAAGAAAGTATTGTGTGAGTATCACACTAAATTTTGTTTTGTACCGAAACCTTCGTGTTATGAGGATGGTATCTAAACGTAATTTCTTTCTGTGTTATCTGTGATCATTTTTGAGGTATTTTATTTATCCACTCGCAAACGTACAGATAAAACGCGCTCACATTCACTAATTGCCGAAAAAGTTTATTTCATATTGAAAGGAGATCTCAAAACAAGTGTTTCCTATTAGTACTTGATTTAGACAATTCCGCTTTACGTGCTTTTTGAAGTTATAATTATAAATTTCTATTAATTTCCTCGAGGTTATCGTCTGGCCGAAGAGACAGAATGTTTGTGCTTTTGCCATTACAACCAAATACAACATCTATTTAATCCTTAAAAGTAAAACAGAGGAAGCTGAGATGTATGAAACAATTGGAGCTAACACAACCACAGACAATATGGCGTTCACAAATTGGCAAACACCTTCCACACATTCATACATATTTATGATTTAGCACAGGACTATATTAAAGTGTGTACACAATTGCAGAAACAATCACTTTACATCTTCTAGGTGGGTATGTATGACTCGATATCAACTCTCATCCAATCTAAACTAGCTTATCTGCAGCTATTTCATCAGATCCCCTCCCCCGGATAACCAGAACAATGCTGCATAAAGAATCCAACCAGAAAGGCGGAGGAACGGTATGTTATATATATATATAAAATATATTTCGCAGCGTGTAAAAAGGTCAGGTTGTTCTCATTAGAGCAACGCGCGCCCTTTATACGCAGTAATAACCTAGGAAAGGCATATACCTTGCCTTTAATTTCCTTTAGTAAACTTTCTTTATATTTATTAAAATTAAAAACACCCATAATAGATAAATAACAATTTTTCTTTTATAAAAAAGTATGTACATAAGTACTGTTTATTACAATGTTTACAAGGAAAATAGAGAACATTATGAATTTTCCTCTAGTTTGTTTAACAGAAATGAAAATTATTATTAAAAAAACCGTCAAAGTAAAAGCCAAGATTTTCCATAGCTTTTCACTTATCACACTTTGTGAGAAAAGTATCTGAATTATATTTTCGAGGATTTGGTAGCTTTTACTGTATTAAAGAATTGAAAAAATATTTTTTTGCGAGTACGGTGGAAATAAGTCCAAAACAGACTCATTCTGCCAGAAATTCTGTCTTACAAGTGACCAATACTACTTGGATTTCGGTCTTAAAAGTAAAAAATATGGTGTGTGAAACACTCACACAACTTTCTCTTACTGCAGTTAACAAAATTGTAATTGACACACTTTATAGTTAGTATACCAAATTTTAAGGATTTCGTCGGGATTTTTATGGAGAAAATCGCGAAAACTAAAAAAAAAACAGTAAAAACGCACTTCCGGTTTACTAATTTTCTTCATACTCGGAGTTTTGGCAATCTATTTATTTCTAATAAATATTGTTTAGATCGTTATTGATTTGTGTAATAGATAGCACTTTCGAGGAAAGAATAACCCCATCTCTCCCCCAAAAGTCCCCTTAAATGCCTCTATCTGGAGAAATGTTTCAAATAAAAGTTGTAGCTCTTTATATGTGTTGTTCACATAATAGTTTAAAGAAAATTGTTGGAGCCTTTTTAGCAAAAATAGTAAAAAACTGATAAATACTTTCCTGTAAAAACGCATTCTCCATTTTCATCCGATTTTCTTCAAACACGGAATTTCAACAACATATTTAATTCTAATTAATATTATTTAGATGATAGAATTGTGTAATAAATTGAAATACCACTTTAGAGGAAAACCTAACCCCAACCCACCACCCCAAAAGTACTCTTAAATGAATTTTCTTGGAAAAATGTTTCAAATAAAAGTTGTAGCTCTTTGTACGTGTAGTTAATATACTAAGTTTAAAGAAAATCGCGAAAAATTTAATAATCAAAAAACTATTTAGTAATATAGTACTTTTGATTGATGCATTTTGAACAAAACTTTCGAGTCAAATACGGTGATTGCAGCTTTAAATAGAATATCAAATTTGGGCTTCCTGAACTTTACTATTTTTAGATATTTTGTCCAAACTGACACACACACACACACACACATACATACACAGATCATTTGCTACAAACATTTTGTTTCCGTACTCAGGTAAGACCAAATTCGAAAATTTTACAAGTTCGCACTACTTCCTCCCACCAAAACTAAAAACTATTTTGATCCCCGAAGGGTGTTAATAATGTTTTGAAATTCGTAAAGGTTTCTATTTGATAAATCTGACACATAACAATGACATATTACATTGTTTTTGCTTAATTGAATCAATAGAACTATGAATAACAAATCGAATTTTGTAACAGTGCCAATAGGTAACAATAGATTTAGTGATGGCCATTGTTTACCTGTAAGTTTAGTCAAATTACCACCTAGTCACAATATTTGTTCTGTTAACAAGCAAAATGCTCATTGACCTAAGTAATTGTGTATAAAATGCCAATCGATGATTATTATCTTTGCAAATCCGTTTTGACTTCTTTCCAAATAGTTGAGAATTTTTTCCCCCCCAGAAAGTGATAATCTATATATTGGTGTATCTACCACAAATCCGAAAATGGACCATTAACTGATTGGCTAAAGATTTTGGATAGAAATCGTGTAAGAGAAAAAAAAGGAAGCAATTCAAGTAAAGTTATTTTCTTGTAAAGGGGGAAGCTTATCAGATTGAAGAATACAAAGATGGTACAAAGGTAATAACATTGAGAAAGATTGGATCATAAGATAAACAGAGAGAACAAGTCAAGTTTGGCCGTTTACTCACTCTCCCCCCCCCAATCTTCTCAGGTACAATTGATGAAAATTTGCACCAATTGATAAGAAAATATTTGTATTTTATCAGTTTATTGAATTTATTATGTTACGAAATTATTAAATTATCAGCTGTTATGATTAAACTAGCCATTGTCCATGGTTGTATTCATTTTTCCTGCTTCAGAGGAAGTAGATGTTCGTATCAAATTTTTACGTGAAATACATATTTTTAGGTTTCAAGTATATGTTGTGGTTGGTGTGTCATCAGCAATAACCAAAAAAAAGAAAAGGCGGAAAACTTTTTTCAAACTTGATTTTTGGTTTGAATTCTACTTGGGGAACTGACAATAAGGTATTGGTAAAAATTGGACAACCGGAAATACCATTTCTTATTGTATGGATTTTTTTTTTACTTCTTGCGATTTTTCTCCAGGAACGGCTCCAACCATTTTTCTTTAAATTTTGTACTTCAATTAGTCACTTAAAGAGCTATTACTTTTATCTGAAACATTTTTCTGGAAAAATTCACTTTAGAGGTGGTTTTCGGGAGGGTTGGTATTATGTGGTTTGAACATTTTTTTCTCAGGGAGAATGGATTCTTGGCGGGACTCTGAAAATACGGGAATCACCTGACGTTTGCTAATAATACTGTAGCGGTTCCATTGGATGGACAGAGAAAAATGAAGAACAGAAGATGTATACTGACTGAACACTGTTATATTAACTAAGAAACAGCGTACTGCAAACACTTTTGAAAGAACTAATAAAGAAAAGGGTAGAATGCGTAAAAAATGACAGCCGGAAGTGGCAGAGTGTTGGTGATGTTTTCTTGGTCTGTGTGTACAAGTATGAATGAATTGTAGACTGATTGTTTGAGTCTAGCTAGCCCTATATATATGCTTGTAGAAAAATTCCCGTACTTCTACTTCCAGAACTCTTTCGATTGAGAATATTAGACTCCCCTAGCTGAGATGCGTTAAGTCTCGTGTGTCGTGGCAAATGACGTAGCATTTGGGCAGAGGCCCACATGATTTTTTTTCTTGCAAGATATGCTGCCAATCAATTCGTTACAAATATGTTCTCCGTATTTACTTATTTATCCACTTTATCTACGTACACAGAGCTCTGGACATAGCAGCTCCTTTATGATCAGTTTTCTTTATGAAAGAGTTAAAATAATAATTAAAGATCTTTACAAGTTCCAAATTTAAAGAAAATGTTTAAAAGGGATGTTGAAAATCTGAAAAATAAAATTGAACTAATACAAATCACATCCAACTTTTTCTTACTGCGATTCTGATTAACAAATTTTCTTAAAACACGGAATACGTCCTAAATTTATGGTTACCCTAACTCCCACCAGGCGATGGAACCGTATAATACAAACTGACGTGGCGTTGTCTAGGGAAGAAATTTATCTTGCATTCCTCCCAGAACCTGCCTTATTATTTGTTTGATAAGAGAGATAAGGGCCACTTTTACACCTCCAGTTTCAAACTTGCCCACACCAAATATATTAAAAATGCAGTAACATTTCATTTCTGACCAAGTATGAGGTGGTCACAATAGCGAAAATATCAAGTCTTTGGACTGGCTAAGACTTTAAGAGAAATAAAAAACTCTTTTATTTTTTTACAATTTAGTTCGATAAAGAGGTCGGTCGCTGAACTGTGCGCTCTAATCTAAAAACATCTTTTATATCTCTTCCTTTTTACTCGTGAGACGGTTTTAATGTTGAAGTAGCGCCGGCTATAAATTTTGTTCAATTTCTAAATATAATCATTAATATTAAACTGTAATAAACAAAATAAAGCTGAGTATCTCATTAGTTTTCATGAAAACCTTTTTATTGAACAAGATTTAAAAAGGGACAATAAAAATGAAGTGGGAAACTTAAAAAAAAAAACAAACCGAGCACTGTATGTAAATCAGCCACCGCAATATCATTGTGATACTGGGGTTAGGTGTAGATGTGGCACTATTACCACAGCCATTGAAGGGTGGTTTACAGATAGCCTCCTCTCTGTTAATACAACACTTCATCTAAAAAAAAAGGAACAAAAAACACACACACACCCACACAAGCCACTTCAACCCCATCCAATCGCCATTTTAACTGATAACCATCTATTTACTATTGTGAATTGCTTGTTGAGAATCCGGGTTGTTCCAATTGCAATTGTGGATTCCTTACACGATATTACACAGATCTAAAATACACACACACACACACAAAAGAAGGCAATGATTTATTCGTGTGAACATTGCAGCAGCGTGCGTGCGCTGCGGAAAGGGATTGTGGTGATAAAATGGATTTGGAGGTGTGTATGTGTATGTGTATATATATATATACACATATGTGACTAGTGTAAGGACGTAGTATAGTCTGCTTTAACGGGTTTCTAAAGGATATGGTCTATTGTCTGTACCATTAGAGGCTACCAACTAAAACAGTCAGAGAGAGACCCCGGGCGATAGGGGGGTGGTCTTCTCTAAGACAAATGACATGGAACTTATTGCCTATATAAAGGGGCGGATTGTTTGTGAATGCCCGCCGGCAGGTACCTTCAGCCCAAGGGAAGTAATCGTGACATTCGGGAAGATTTCGATCGCACTGTTTGCTATTGCTGTACTCACATACCCAATTCTCATTATGATTTAACAGTTCCAGCATCCACATTTAATATTCCCTATTGATCTATGTCTTTTAGTACTTATTTTTTCTTCTTACGTAAATTTTTTATTTATTGAATTTTTACTTACGCTTTCTGCTTTAAGAGCAGGTGCTGCGGTTGATTTTATAAAGTTCTGAAAGGTTTGTTTCATAATGCCGGGGGAGTGGGAGACTGTTGCTTAATAAAGAACTTCATCCGTCTTTGCCGGGTGATCTGTACAGTGTGAAAAGTGATTCGGTAGTATTTGAGATGTTCCAAATTAGTTTGGGGGCGAAAAAGGGGCATATCAGCAACCTTTTGTCCCCAGATCTTTTGCCATTTTGGTTCCCCTAAAAACCTGCATCCAAACCAGAATGTTCTGGCTTGCTAGCTTCATTACTCTATACTAGATGGAAGCCACTAAAAAAATGAATGAATAAAAATGTGTGAAAATTGAATCTTTTGCTGCGCTCGAGCGTCACGGTTTCATTTCCGCTGCACAATAAATTATAATTTCTCATGTTTGCGGATTTTTAATGCGTATAAATATTTTTATAATTTTTTTGTTTTTGTTTTCTTTCTTTTTATTTTTTTTTTAATTAGTAGCAAACTACGCGTTTAGAATAATTCATTAAGACGGTTTTTCTTTGTTATTATTTCGAGTTAAATGTGAACTTTAAGGTAAGAAATATTAACAAACTTTTTTCTTTCTTTTGGTGTTTTAATTCTAAATTACTGCAGCATCCGGAGTTGTGGTAGAAAGAGTTAGAATGTATAATTGGGATAAAAGATAGCACTATACTCTTCTAGGTTTGTGTGTGCGTAACTTGTGCTTTGAGGCGTGCATGCGCGCTGGACAATGTGTGTGTGTGTTTGGTTGAAGCTTCTCTTGTCATAGTTTTTACTTTCTGCAGTAACGCAATTACATTATTAATTTTAATGGCACTGTTTTCTCTCGTTCACACGAACACACACTCTCGATACTGCATTCTGGTGACCTCTCTTGACACCAACACTAACTTCTTGGCAATTATAATGGGAAACTGGGCGGTAGATCCTTATTCAAATCCCTGCTGACTGACTTAAAAAAAAAACTGGATTTTTAAATATTTAGTTTTATCAATTAATTTAGAGACGTGTGCGAGAGCGACTGAGTTATTGTTTACGTTGATGTCGCATACTATGGGATGTCGCATACTATGGGATGTCGCATACTACGGGATGTCGCATACTATGGGATGTCGCATACTATGGGATGTCGCATACTATGGGATGTCGCATACTATGGGATGTCGCATACTATGGGATAAAAACGATTTTCACTTAGATATAAGAAAAGTCTAGTTGCAAAAAGTCACACTACTTCTTACCGCACTTAATTATAATTGTGAAAATTGTCTTTATGTTTTCAGGTTTCCCATGACATTGTCACATTCTGCTCCCCTCAGCCATATTTCCCTATCCATCCAATCATTTTTCCTGAGACCCCTCGTTACCATATCCTCTATTACACCATCTATCCGCTTACTTCTGGGACGACCTTTCCATATCCTCCTTCGAGTACATACGCAAAGAGCGTCTTTGACCACCAATGACCATATAATGTGGTCATACCATTTTAGTTTCATTGTACTGAGATCATGTAGGTTAGGTATTTAACAATGCGGCAGTCCTTTACCTTATTTTTTCCATCGTTCGATACATCATGTTCAAGATAGGAAACGCCACAGTTTCGTCTCCAGAAATCCATCTCGACGGATAGTAACTGCTTCTTCTTTCTTTCTTCTATTTCCCAAGTTTTGAAGCCGTAAAATTACACACTCTTTACTAAGGCATGGTAAGCTTTATCTTTTTGCCATGCTCAGTTCTTTCGCCCTTAATAGGTTATCCAGTGCACCAATCATTACCTTGCTGCTTTTAGTTTGAGAGCACTATCACTCTTTGAGTTAGTAGGCCGCCTAGGTACTTAAATCCAGAGCCCGCTTTGATGAAACCTACCTTTATTTCCAGGTTTTCTATTGGAGCACATACAAGAGCTACACATAAAAAGAGCTACTATGTTTATTTAAAGTATTTTTTGGTATAATTCATTTTTGGAGGAGGTTGACGTTAGGCTTTCTTCCATTGTTAGTAAAATTCCATTTCCGTATATTATTTGATCCTCTTAACTCATAATAATACGAATTAAATGTATTGCCATAATTTCAGTTGGAAGGAAATAAGAAAATTTTTAATTTTTGGATTAATAGATTATTGCGGGTTTTCGGGAACTGGAAGGTCACGCTCCTTCAGTTGACATTTTTAGTTTGGATTCTTCCAGCTACATATATAACATTGAAGTCAGTCAAAATTTAATAACAGTTGCAAATTTGGGGGAAATTTGTGAATAATAACTATTTAAATTGCAGAAAGAGAAAGTCGCGTGAATATTTCACACAAGATTTTGCGTTTATCAGACATTTTACGTCACTTGCGCACAACCAATACAATTCTGACAAAATTTCGCATTATTTTTTCATATTTCACGAACCCCAAAACATAGTGAGAAATCAATCTTGCAAAATAAAATTCCGAAATTACAGCAGTAAGAGCTAGAAAAAAGGATGCTCTCTCGGTTATTTATACGTACATATATAGGGACAGAGAAACACAAGCACAACGACACTAGCACACTCTAGTTTTGGGAAAACTAATCATCATTTAATGTTACCACCACCAACATCACTACATGTTCCCCCACTTTGACCTATCATACATCAAGCCACTGTATCAGAATATGTACGCCATCTAACTATCTCAACTACATCAATAATCTAAATCCATAGTGCTGTAATCACCCAGATGTAATGTGATTTGTTTGAAACTAATATGTTTATGCCAGTGGTTAATGTAGTGTAACTGGTGCCCGCACAATCACTATCCAATTTCCAAACAGTTTCTGGAACACCTGTGTGTGTGTGTGTGTGGGTGGGGTGGACAGAGTTTAATAATACTTACCCTCTACTAAATTCCATTCAAAATCAATCATTTGCCAAATAACCTAACTATAAAGTGCTTCATGCAAACTACGAGTATATGGCAATTTAATTATATCGATTATTAGATTAGAAAAGTGTAAATTGTGTCATATATTTTTGTAATAAAAACACGTGCTTTAATAATTTAGTTTTCAGCAAAAAGTGTAAAAGTCTTTTGAGCAAGGGAAAAATGTTTTAGAAATTTGTCTGGTGGTGTACAGTGCAAGTGCACTGGCACTGGTGTACAGTGCAAGTGTCGGATGAGGATGGTTGATGATGGTGAAATGAGAGCACACAGTTTACTATGGCACTTTACTCACAATTATAATTAAACAATTCACTTAGTTAAAAGAAAAGAGTTGATAGAGGGTAGAGTGACTGAGGCTATGAGTGATGATAGTTGGAAACGTGATGAGAGTAGAATGGTAAAATTGGCTGTAGTGAGGCGAAGAGTGATATGGCTAGTCAACTCTTGCTTGTTCTATCAGTAGATTAATTAGCTCGGTGAACCTTTCACGGTTGAAGTTTATTTGGCGACTAACTTGTATTCTTCAAAGTTGATCTTATGACTGCTTAGCGCCTCAGATGGTCTGCTTTTATTAAATTTCTCTGACCGCCGGAGAAAGCTTGGCTCTCAAGGTTGAAGTCTATTTACCAAATATGGTAGTGGGGGCGGGAGAGGGTGTAATGCATAGTTGAGATCTTGGAGGATGAGTGGTGGTGTCTTGATGCGGTTGCTCATGGAACTGTTGAGTCCAGCTTTTGTATGGCGAATTTTATTGGCATAGACGTTTGTTTACTTTATATTAACAGCGCAATCAGCCAATATGATTGAAGGAGTCAGTATATGAAGAATAATATTAAAACAATATGAAATGAATACCCGCAGAACAATATGAAAAACCATCAGCTTATCCATAACGAATAAAATATTTCCTGATGTACCTACGCGAAGGTCCCGAGTTCGAGTCCAGTGAACTTAGTTTTTCTCCTCGGCTCACTGACCAATGATAATGTACTATTGATTATAACTAGAAAACACTGTCCGGAGGCTAGCAGTGCACTGAGAAGGCTCAAGACGCCAATGACAATAGATGTTGGCGCGCCTTAAATTAAAAAAAAAAATAGCTATGCAATGGACACGTGAAAATAAAAATCACCAGGAACAAAATCATTACGTTTCTTGACATGACGCAGAGATATTTTACAAAAAGGAACAACGAAGGATAATGATCCGCGCAATCGGCGAGATAATACAGGAAGCGGGATAAATACAGGCTTCCTCTTACATTACTCTCTCTCCAAAATTAATCAAAAAGAGCATAATATGACGGATAAAATTCAGATATTTTTTCCTGGCGGACCCAACCGCAGATTCAGATATCTTTTGAAGAGTTTGTGAGACAAATTGCCTTGGCAAAGGTTTTAGCATTCACCGTTTACTAATAACCTATTCACCTTATGACAGATTTACTAGGATGACGAAATTAGATTCAGAAAGTTTGATTGGCGAATAGGATTTCTGTTGAAGAGCTTTGACTGTTTCAAAAAGTTATTGTTCACTTTGGATTCCATCAATAATAGTTAGATCGCGTCTTGTACCGGCTATTTGCGAACTAGAGCAGGTTCATTATTGTTTTTTATTTTTTTTTCTAGGTAGTACCTAGATCCTGAGGACTTTTAGTCAGTGCAGAATTGTTTCCGTTTCCCTTCTCAGACGAAATGACGTCACAATCCGACATCTATCGGAAGTGCCACGTCGCACTTAACAGAAAGATTTTTCTTTTCTGTTTATCGCGTTTTTTCATGGAAAATTGTTCCAACTATTATTCTTTAAACTACAAAATAGAGATTTATAACTTTTATTTCAAAAACGTTTGTCTGGAAAAGTTGATTTTAAGTGTTAACTGGAGAAGAACGCTTCAGACTTCTGGCTAGACTTCTTGACAACGCTCTGATCTCTTCTGATCAAGAGACAACCTTATATCTCATTCTTCGCTCCTATTTGGATTGAGTTCTCCAGTTTTAACACTATAAAGCGTTTAGCCTCAATGGAATTCAATCAAACTTTTCAGACAAAAATTCTACATTTCATCCCCGTCACTCCCTTTTTTTTACACCTCCAACCACGCTATTCTCAACGACTTGAAGATCCCATTTGTCAATGGCCTTGCGAAATCCCGATAACAACAATTCACATTCCTCTACCTCCCCATTCAAATCCTTCGTTCAAGCCCTATAATCAAAACTCACTCCTAGGAAATCCCACCAAACATGGCTGAAGCAACCTGCTAGATATCTAATGGCAATCATCACTTTAAAGATATTTCATAATACGGTTTTCTTTGTATCAGATTTATTTTATTTCATTTAAATATGCAGTTGTAAATGTTAGAAATAAATAAACAGATGATAGTTTTGGCATTATTGCTTCCCCATGAAGTGCTATTTCATAAATCACATGATTTCACAATATATTTTAAGAACATTAATAAATTGTCAGATAAAAACTTGATGTATATAAAGGATATTATCAACAGAAATTTGAGAAATAAAAATTAATTTCTTCTCATCTAATTGGATTAGCCAAGAAAGGTGCTTAATTGATAAAAAAAGAAGAACCGATAATAAATTATAGTTTGTATTAAGGATTGGGTTTACCAATTAATCTGTAAACTGAAGAGTTCTTCTAGATGTGGGCGGAGCTACAGAGGAATGGGAAGATGTGAAGTGCTAACAATCTATTGAAGTAAACATGGTTAAGCACATTAAAATGTTTTTGAAAGATGTTAAAGTTCATACTTTGTATAACAAGATTATCACCAATTATCCGCTTGATTTACTGGTGCTGGGGAGCCGGCGGATTGCTTCTCTCTTCCAGCTTCGTCTCTCGCCAGCATCATTACAACGCCATCATCGCCAGGTAACTGCAACACCTGTTTTGTCTCTTCACTAACACCCTCTCAATTTCTACCCACACTATTTTTATGTTTACCATAATTCAGTATTTTCTTTTAACTTTTAAATTCTCTTATAGAGTTGTGCGATCGTGTCAATTATCGTATATATTCTGTTTATATATTTCGATCAGGTATATTGGGTTTTTACCTGAAAGTACACGTTTTAAGATCCTCTGAGTACGAAAACGTTTTTTCAGAAATTGGAGTGTGTGGTGTGTGGGTTTCTAGGTGGGCAATGCATAACTCAAAAATGGAAAACCATAGAAACTTCAAACTTGATATTTCTGATCTTTCGTTGTATGCTCGACAAATAGGATTTTGCTCGAATATGGTCGACCGGAAGTACCAGAACTTGTGAGTGGATACTTTTTTGTGATTTTCTCGAAAACGGGTCCAACGGTTTACTTTAAACTTGATATATCAACTATATGTATAAAGAGCTACAACTTTTATTTGTAACTTTTATCCAGGAAACTTATTTTGGGGGAATTAGGGGGGGGGGGAAGAAGCTAGATTTCTTCTAAAGTGTTATTTCCATATATTATAAGATCTTATCATTTACAATATAATATGTTGGATGTTAATGTCCGCCATGTTTGTAACTGTATTTTTTCAAAGTCCACTTTTGTAATACCGCCTGCTGGCGTTTATATGAACTAGCAAAGCGATCAGTTTTGTTTTTCATGAATAGTGTGGTGAAGGTCGACAACAGATTAATGTACAACGTATATTCAGTTACTATTTTTTTTTCTTTGGGCGCATTAACTTCTAAGTTATTAGGACCTAAGGCACTGGTGTTATCAGAGACATTTTCCGAGGTAGCCTGCTTCATTTTGTGGTCATCGACCGGTTTCGGGCGTTCGCCTATGTTCAGGATACGTTTTGTCAGACAGTGTGATAACACAGACTTGCACAGAGCAAATTCAGAATATATACACTGTCCTGAAGATGGGCGAAACGCCCGAAACCGGTTGATGACCACAAAATGAAGCAGGCTACCACGGAAAATATCTCTGATGCTTTCCAAGCTCTGCGGAACCAACCACCACAACAAACACTGGTGGTATCTTCAATGTAACCACATTTTTTAAATCATTATGTCCTACTGCAAGTTGTGTGTGATGTTAAGACCAACTGAGATTTAGTAAAAGTTCCAACTTGAATAAAATATGTCATTTACTGTTGGACGAATTGGTGTGAGGAAAGTTATGTGAGCGTTTTGCACCAGATTTTATTTTATTTTATTTTTTTAATAGCAAAATAAAAAGGAATTTATGATATTTAACTGAGTGCCGAGAGCAGTCATCTTCTGGGAAACATCTCAGAGAGGAAAATAATAGGAATAAAATACAATGAATAGTGATTGGTATGAGCAGTAGTCAATTTAATAAAACAGCGTTGCCTAGCAATCCAAGAAACTAGAAAATCTCCTAGGATACAACAGCAACCAACTGGCTATCAGAATAAATTTATCTCTAGATAAATTACTAAAAGGAAAAACACATAATTAAAAATAAAAGAGTTAAGAATTTTCCAGAATTTGGAAAAAATCATTTTTGCGCGCCATTTTGGAAATTACGGAGAGTAAAAAGAGAGGTTTCCACTTGATTTTCTATTTTCAGTCCAGGGTATTTCCATTTTCCAGGTTGCCCGCCAGGATATTTTCCTTTATGATAGATAAACTTCGCCCCTGGCTATTTTTGCTCTCGGAAACTTCTGGAATAGCAATATCGACTTCATCACTTCAACTGCCAAATACATATTTTATCCCATTTATATATACAGTGCAGTCTGGATTATCCGTCACGTTCGGGACCAGACGGTTGTCGGATAACAGAATAGACGTCAACAGAAAACAAGGTTGGAGAATTTATATTTTATTAGTTTTTTAAAAACATTCCACTCTGCTTTTTATACGGGGTTGTGACCGTCACGGAAACCGAGCCAGCATTAAAAAGTTTTTTTTTTGTATTTTTTTAATTTAATTTTTTTGTTTTTTTTTATTTGTTGCATGTTTTTTCTAATCTTTGATTTTATTCTTGTCAGGGTTTGAAGAAACTCATCATTGTTGACTGTTTTTTAGAATTCCTCACTTTCTTGGCTGCAAGAACTTGCAGTTTCCTTAAAAGTAAATTGATGTACTATCGCACTCTTCTTGGTGTTCGTACCATTCAATAAATTTGGAAATCGAAATTTCGGCTTCGGTGTTAGTAATTTTTGAAATTTGAATTTCATCTTCTTCATTGTCGCTATTATTTTCATCAGTTGGATGCAAATTTGCAATTATTTCGTCATCACTCAAAATAGATTTTGGAAAATCCAGAAATTATATTGCGCCCGCGCCGTGTACAATGAAGAGTATATAATATGTACATAATGTGTGGGCACAAACACCATGACGGATAATTGGAGGTGACGGATAAAAGAGTGACGGATAATCGAGACTGCACTGTATATATATAAAAGTGAGGCAATAAATAAATAAATAAAATGAAGGAAAATAAATTTCTTTCTTTCAATGGTATAATGATAAAAAGATATAATTTAGTGAATTCATCGCTAGAATAGAAAGAGTTTTATCTATTTATTAATAAAGTGATTGATTCCTTGATCAATAGTAAACCTTTGATTAAAAGAAAAATCTGGTATGAAACGTATACATACAAAACTTTCTCTTACTCCAAGTAACGCAATTTAATTGAGAATTTTTTTTTAAAATTGCAACGTTACAATTTTTAGTTGAACTAGGCATAAAAATGGCTGTGGGGATTTTAATTGTATACCAGAAAGAGGCCCTATGTGGAGCACTCTGTGTTAAAACTAAGAAAACTAGTGCAAATTCAATTTTAAACTCACTGACAGATTTACAGTACACCTTTAAATTCAATTTTTTCAGGAAAACGTTCCAAATAAAAATGATACGTTTCTATTTATGTAGCAAGCATTCCAAGTTTAAAGAAAATCGTTGTAACTATTTTCGAGATAATTCCAAAAAAACTCGAAAACCGATTCTGTAAAATCACACTTCCGGTAAACCAATTTTCTTCAAATTTGGAATTCTATCAATGCTTCTAATGTGTATTAATATTTTGTAGGTGGTTAACACCATATATTATACTGAAGTAGTACTTTAAAGGAAAGCATAACGCTACTTCAGTATTGTTACCCCAGAACCGCCCTCCAAAAATCAATTTTCCCGGAAAATGTTTCAAATAAAAGTGATAGTATATGTGCATGCAGATAGTATACGAAGTTTAAAGAAAAAATCGTGCAGTTTTTGTGATATCACGAAAAACTAAAAAAAAAACCTCAGTAAAATCGCACTTCCGGTTGATGGATTTTGTCGGGGATCTTCATGTCTGATGCGGTAGTAGTACCTAAACAAAATACCAAGTAGAGCTTCCTGCAACTATTCCTATCTGTGACATTCTGTTAACACACACATACATACAGACCATTTACTAAAAACATTTTGTTTCGCATGCAGGCGATCCCAAAATATTTATATCCGGTAAAAACTCAATTTCGATAATCTGGCACGATCTCAATACTTCCTCTTACTAGGAATAAGAGTAAGTAGATATTTAATGAACCCAAGTGTTAAACAAAAGTTTCATTGACATTAGCTGGCCTATCGTGTGATTACAGTAGGAAAATTGGGTATAAGAAACGTATAGGAAGGAATGGATGTTTTCTTTACGGCAGTGACTGCGAAAATGACAAAAGTTTTTACAACACTTCTTTCATCCCCTCCATCATCATTGTGACACTGTCCCGTACCATCATCGTTCACAACATTCTCTTGTTCACATTCTTGTGTTAAATAAAGTTAACAAAGTGGAATAAAAATAAAAAGTAAATTGTTGTTGACAACATCCCACTATCATCATTATTCTATGTTCTACTAACGTAAGTAGCATAGTGGGAGGTTATATATAGGTTAGTTTTAGTGTTATATATTCGCGTGCAGAAACATCACGTCGCCTCGGATATGTATATGGTGCTGGTATAGTTATATAGGAAGGGAAAAGATCCACTGAGAGAGGGTGGGCCCCCAGAGTGGCGGGCCCAGGACGGGTGGGGAGAACTCTTGCTGTAGTAGTGTCTACTGCCTCCAGTGTCGTCTATTGCCTCTCACCGCTTTATCTCTCTCTCTCTCTCTCTCTCTCTCTGTACTCGTTATGATAGTATACTCCAGGGAGCTGTGAAAAGTACGCAGTGTGCTCTTCTTTAATGCATGGAATGTACGAGTACCACCTCCACCACCCTGAACGAGGGCGGTAGCCAACCAGCAATAGCGAGCTTACGTGCTGCAAAGCTTGTATTTGGGAGTATGAAGCCGGCGGAAAGTCGCGCGCAATGGTCGGGGGGCAGCCGTTGTTGTTGTTAGAGGCAGAGCCGAGAGAGAGTGAGGCGGCTTTACGATACATATACATTTATAATGAGCCAAAACCCAGAGAGAGACAGAGCCTAACCCACCAACTAACCTAAACCGACGGCCCCAATCTCTTCTCTCTCCCTCTCTTTGCATTCCTTAGTTGTTCTAAAACCTAGCCTGTTTACCCATTCTCCCATCTAAGCGTGGTTATATCTGCTCTATATATATACATGTAACCGGTGAGGACATATCCTAGTTTCTAAATAATGTTGAGGTGATACAAGTTGAAGGTGGTTAAAGATGGAAACCAGGGGAATTTACGGAACCCCTAACCAGAATACTCGTTGCCTAGAGGTCTTTCAATGCTGTTTTATATAAACTAACTCTTGTAAATTCAACACCACGCTTTGTTAGTCCTGATCGGAAATACTTCTTCGCAATTTTAAATTTATTTTTTTTGCTTCTGCAGTACTTATGTTTTTTTCTTAGTATTTATTTTTTATTGGAAAGTAACGGTTTGTTATTAAAGAAAGAAATTTATATTAAATACATTTGTTTAATTTTAAGCATTAATTGTTGTTAACCAACCTCTACCAGGATTTCAATTAAATTTGATGATCTTAATTTATGAACCTGATTAAAACCTTGAAAAGTGTATGCATTGTAAATTTGTTAATCCTCTTTTGTAAACGAATAAACATTATTCAATTGATCCCCTTTTAACATTACAATTAGTTACTTGTTAGAGATAACATTTTTGTCAAAATAAAACCCCCATTACTGGGCAAACTGCCATGAAATATACCGTGTTTCATATCTCTTTCTTGTTATATTCTGAATATAAATAATTTTATCAGGTAAAACCCAGGGTTTTCATAAAAATATAAAACAATAAAGTAAATAGAAGTAAAATTTATTTTTGTTTTGTTCCAATAAAATCGCAATAAATTCCTAATGCTATTAACAAAAACAATGTTTTCTTTATGCTATTACTAGCAAAGTGTTGGTCACAGAAATTACTGCGATAGGATCAAATTTTCTATAACGAATTTCCACCGGAAATATGTTTTGAGGTCCTCAGGGTACGGAAAAAATATTTTTAACCAATGTGTGTGTTTGTGTGAGAACAGAATATCTCAAAAATGAAAAAAAATCGCAGGCCATCCAACTACCATCGCATTTAACACAAAGGTTTCGGACAAAATCTATCAACTGGAAGTGCGACTTTACTGGGAAAATGGGGGTTCTTGGGGAATTATACTCTTTAGCTTTTCTTCTTTAAAATACCACTTAAGTACAATATATGGTTCTGCCAACTTTTAATTATATTCATCCCCAGCAGCCCCACGGCCCATGAAAGGCCAAGGTTTGCTAGACGGCGATTTTTATTCGGAGGGGGGAGCATGCCGCGGATTCGTTATCGTTTAGTTCTGACCTTCACCGGGTCAACAGTGACTCAGCTCTTAATATATATTAGAAGCATTGCTAGAATTCCAAATTAAAAAAACAACAAAAAAAAAACAGTTAACCGGAAGTGCGTGTTTACAGTGGAGGTTATTATTGGGTTTGGCCCGCTGAGGTATAGAATTATAAAACCTGCCATTTTTTTTTTTTTTATGGCCAGCCCAACTCAAAGTGCGAACAATGGAATTTTAAAGTAAATTTGTTAATTAAATTATATCAAATGGAGGAGTGAGAGAAAGTCGTGTGAGTGTTTCACTCCAGACTTTTTTTTATTGATTTTTTTAATTATGCCAATTCAGTTATTAATTGTTCTGCATAAAAATAATTAATTGATTATTATTAATTAATCGATTGTGTTTTAGCCTTCTTTTCATTTATCGATTATTTATCAATTAATTCCTATTTAATTACGGTTTTTTAGGTTTAAATCTCTTAAAAAAAACATTATATAAATTGGTCGAATTTGTTGAATTGGTAATAGAAAAGTGTTTTAAATAAATAAATGAATAGCCAGTCAGTGGTATTGAGCGTTGGAACCATTCAGCTACTTCACATTCTCCATCTCGTGTATCGTATATCTTACTTAACCGGAGATTAAATGGAAAAACATTTTAGATTGTTATTGTGCTTGTGTGTGTGTATGTATGACAGTGTGTAAGAGAGTGATAGTGGGAAAAGTTGGAAATTCAATATTTCTGAAGTGGGAAAGGCATTTGAAGAATAGGCTGGGGCTCAGGTGAATTACTTGACTATATACCCATCTAGCCCAGGGTTTTCTGTGTGTCTGTGTGTTGGCGAGTGTTTCTCTGTGTAGGGAGCGTATCAGTCAGACATTGACTGAATAGTGGAAAACTAGAACTTGGGAAGTGAAAACTGCCGTTGTTGTACACCTCCACTGATACTCCGTCTTCCCGCCTGGTCGGGCTCTTCCTTCCAGAGGTAATACGAACTTAGATAAATTGAGCAATTGCTGGTGCTCTGTCGCACTCTCTCTCTTGAACCCCCTCACAGCAGACTTTATTTCTGCTTCCTCTTCACATTCTCCTCCAACAATCCAACATCATTCTACACTACCACCTCTATCCAGTACTCTAGCGCCACCCTATCTCGAATATATATATATATACCCTTACCAGTTTCGACGTCACAGTTACGTCCACTCAACCATCTTATCCTTTTTGCAAAATTTATCACTTTTTGGTTGAGTAGAACCACCAGGTGGGGATAGTTTCTTATTTTCCCACAAGGATTCCCAAGATCTCAAGCATACTCTCTCACTCTCCTGCACTTTCTCTGTTCTCTAACGATGTACTTTCGCTCTCTTCTCTTATTCACTGTTTCCTTTACTCCCCACTATTCTTCTTCCTTTGTTTCTTTTTTTACTTCCTTTCTATATTTCTCCAACTTTTAATCTCGTCTCTATGTTCAACACCTAATTTTGGTATTTTATCCGCCGTATCATGCATATTTATGTTCTTCCTGACCGGTTTCGGATTTTCATCCATCGTCAGAGCAAATTAACCAAGTTCGTGTAGAGAGTTCACTTCAACGTAATGTTTCTGTTACTTGTTACTCACACTTGTTGGTTGTATATAATTATGTGGGGAGGTTATAAGGTTATGTTACTATGTGTATGTGATTAATGGGCAAAATGGAATTATTGTAAGTTATGATTAGACAGAAAAATAGTGTATAATAAATTTGTTTACTGTTTTGCAGAATACTCCTTAACTAAATTTTTTTAATAGTGTTGTAAAGTATGCTCAGTGTCTTATCAAGTTATTTTTATTAGGGGGGGGGGCGATAAGTTATTTCAGGAATGTACTGTAGTTAATAGGAATAGATCAGGTTTGAAGAAAGGCGATACAAAGTTTATGGACAGTCAAAAGCTTGTACAAGTAATACATAAATGTGAAATATAAGCAGGGTTAATACAAGATATTATGTAAGTAAATTGATATGTAAGAAGGTTGGCAGCAAACGGCAAATTGGAGAAGAGTTAAAATAAATATTAGAGGAAATCAAATGTATTCGTTTTTATTTATCATGCTTGTTTTTAAATGATATTAATTTATGTTTAAATTATAGTAAGAATATGTTTAGAGAGAGATAAGGTGACATTTGTTAAGAATAGGGCACGGTAGGAGAATTTAAAAGCATCATGCAAATAATCTGTATTTTAATCAGGGAAATAAGAAAATTTGGTTCCACAGGTTCCACAGGGAAAATTTAATAAGAGGTTCATGCATCATGCAATTTTTTTATTTTTATAATGTGTGGGTGGGTATGTGTATATGTATACATATATACACACATGCATATATATATATATATATACATATATATATATAACATACACATATGCATAGATATGTGTTGTATATTAGTTGTTGGTATGCTTGTAATATTGTTAGATGTGGGGAATGACCTTAAAGAGTGTGTCTGAATTATAGTTTATTTGGTCATTCATTATGTTTTTGTGGATAGTCTTGTGTTTGTATATTTCTATTTTTTCTAGAATGTCCATTCGTCTTCCTTTTATGCCTCGGTGTAATAGGACCATTGTTTTGTCTATACTTTGTGGTTCGTGGTTGTTCTTTGTAAGGTGGTTAGCTTCTTAGTGAAGTCGGTTTTGTTGTATTTGTATGAGCGTAGGTGTTCTTTATACCTGTCTTTGAGACGTCTCCCGGTCTGGCCTATGTACGTGCAATTGCATTCGGGGCAAGAGAGTTTGTAAATCCCACTTTTGTCATATAGGTTGGTTGTTTCAGTATGTGTGCATAAATTGATTAAAAGTTTATTGTTTGTTCTGAATGCTGTTCTCAAGCTAGTTTTTTGAAAAAGTTTGTCAGTTTGTAGACCTCGTTCCCTATGTATGTGAAAATGGCGGAACAAGTTGGGTGTGGTGGGGTTTTCGTCTTGGTTGCGGTTCAGTTTGCTTTTTCTTAATAATTTGTTGACAACGCTAGCTGGATATCCGTTTTTTGTGGCTATGTAGTATATGGTGTGGAGTTCTTGTTTGTAGTTGGTCGCTGTAAGTGGAATAGTTTTAGCCGGTTAGTTAGGTGTCTCAGGGCTGCTAGTTTGTGTTGAGTAGGATGATAAATAAAAACGCATACATGTGATTTCCTCTATTATTGATTTTAATATAATTTCCAATTTGCCGTTTGCGCCAACCTTCTTACATATCAATTACTTACATAATTTCTTATATTCACCCTGCTTGACTGATTAAACTTTATCTATTCCTATTAGTACAGTATACTCCTGAAATAACACCCCCCCCCTAATAAAAATAACTTGATAAGACACTGAGCATACTTTACAACACTTAAAAATTTAGTTATGGAGTATTCTGCAAAACATAAACAAATTTATTATACACTATTTTTCTATTGTCTAATCATAACTTACAATAATTCCATTTTGCCATTAATCACATACACATAGTAACATAACCTTATAACTTCCCAGTGTGAGTAACAAGTAACAGAAACATTACGTTGAAGTGAACTCTCTACACGAACTTGGTTAATGTGCTCTGACGATGGATGAAAATCCGAAACCGGTCAGGAAGAACATAAATATGCATGCTACGACGGATAAAATAGCAGATGTTATCCAGCATTGCGGATCCATCCACATATTCAACCTATTTTTTTGTTACTTTCCTTTACAGAGATCAAACTTCCCTTGCGATCTGGCCAAATTGGCCAACTTTGGAAAGTGAGTTTCCAACGGATATTCCGCATGTTTGGAGTATTCATTAATGTGAAAAACATGTATCTAGCAATTAGACAATGTGTATATGTGATTTTTTAGTAAACAATATAATTCAAACATGAAAAAGCCATATTACATTTTGGTATCATGTATTTCACAAGGGAAATTCAGTTTCAAAAATTTGACACAATATATTTATAGAATTTGACAATTTAAAAAATGAATAATCTGATTGAGGAATTTTGACCAGTAACTTCAGGTATAGAAATCCATTGTATGTTGTGCCCAAATGGAATTTCTAGTTGGCGCTTCTTGCAAATTTGTAGTTTTTGAGCTGAACATACCCTTTGTAAAAAAAAAAACCCTTTTCCTTACTTCCTCTAAAAATGTATTTCCGATGAAAAATCAATTTCGAAAATCTCTTCGCGATCCACTTCCGCTTACCAACCAATATGAGGAAGTAAAAATTAAACATCAATAAATAAGTTGGCGTCAGTTTATTAAGTATAAAGCTTTTGTAATTGTTTTAGATTGCGTGCAAACAAAATAATTAACCACTCAGGTCATTTCCTTATGCAAGCCGCAGATTTAGTATTAAAAAATTAAAGTAATTATAGAATATTGTATATGATTTGTGAATGTTTTAAGAGATTAATAATAATAATAAAATAACTTTCAAATGCAAATACTTTCATTTATATAAAATATGTGGTATGAAACACTCACACGAGTTTCTGTTAGTGCTGTTAATACAACTAATTATATATAAAATGACAAACCTCTAAACTTCAAATTTTGCTCAGGTGAGTTGGGGTCAACTGCCTAGCTAGTCAGGTAATAACAGCGATTACATTGCAGTGTAGAAGAAGGCGCCAATAACAAAGAAACAACCTCGTATAATACTTCAAATTTTACGTCACAATTTCCGCAGTTCTATCTAAAATCAAATTTTTAGGAAAAATATTTTAAATAAAAGTACTTAATATACTTCTAACTATACAGTTAACCTAAGTTTAAAGTAAAGTAATACGTTACTTATTCTATAAAGTAGTACTTCCGGTTAAACGATGTACTTCAAATTTGGAATCCACCAATAATTCTAATGTACAGGGTGGTCCATATGTCTTGTTACCCCCCCACTTTTTTTATTATTTTATAATATAATGCAATACAATCATATAAATAATGTGGTACTATGGTTTCAACTATGTTTACGCATGTTTACGCATCCAGAAGGTCAGTATGACCACCATTATTTTCGTGGCACAAAATGATGCGGCGCCATGACCTATGTGATATTTTACGCAGCATGTCGTCTACGCATGTCATTATCACTGAGCTGGTTGACGGTTGTTGGTTTAAAGGCTTTCAATCCCAGATCCTTCTTCATGTGTCGTAACATTGTTGTTTTCGGGATTCCTAGCTCAGAAGACCGTTTGCGCAGTGACTTTTGTGGTGACCGAAGCACAGAGGCCTCCACTCCTGCACATGTGTCCTGTCGTTTGGATGGTGGTCCAGGTCTCGGTTTGTCTTTAATAGATCCCAACAAAAACAGTTTCTTCTCCGTTAGCGTCTCCGGGGTAACAAGACATATGGATCACCCTGTACATATATTAATATTATTATGTAAATTGTATAACCATAAATTGTACTGAAGTGGTACTTAAGAAAAACGTTTTACACTACAGATGCCGCACAACGTCTCAAAAATGACAAAGACAAGTATTTATATATTGTAGTATACCAAGTTTAAAGAAAATCTTAGGAGGAGCCATTTCCCAGAAAGTCGTGAAAAACTGAAAAAAATAAAAATCATTTAGTAAAGTTGCACTTCTGGTAAGTGGATTTCGTCAGAAACCTTGGTGGTTTCTTTGTCACATTTGGTAGTTTACGTAAACGGAATTCCGAGTTTTTGAACATCCAATGATTTGACTAAATCTGCATCTATAATGTGCATTAAAATATACAAAATTTATATCTAAACTTACGAAATGGTTTTCAAGAGCTAACATAATATTATTTCTAGAATTATATTGTAAAGAAGAATACAATCGTCTACAATCGCTGTTTAGTGCGAAAAGGAAAGAGAAAATCAATGTTATGTTTCTTTGATATAGTTTCCTTTTTTGTCTTATTCAAGAAGAAGGTATAAATGGTTATACTCTTGAGAGATTTGTCTGTGTGTGTGTGTTTGGGGGGGCAGGTTAGTCGGTAATGGGTCGTGGAGGTGGATTTTTTTTTGTTTTTTCTGGGGGGCGACAATATCTTGTTATTAAGATTCTGATAGTGACATGTGTGTGTGTGTGTGTGTGTGTGTGTGTGTGTGTAGAGTGTATGATTGGCAGGCATGGAGGGTGTATGTTGCTATATTGTGTGCTCGTGTGTGCGATGGAAGCGGAAGAGAAATAAGAGAATAAGAAGTTCTACTATTTCTCACTCAAGAACTCACTTAGATTTGTCAATATCATCACCATCATCAACGTTCCTATCTCCAGATAACGCAAACACACAAACACACACACACACACACACACCACACTAGTAGTGAGAAAGTATAGTGTTACCATGAATTCTCACTTTCACATCTTCAAAAACTCTTATTTTATCCACTTCACCCAAAGTTTTCAGAGATCACTTACCTCTTGAAACACATATCCTTTTTTAACGCATCACTTCCTCTAACTTTCCACAGTCTCCTATTTATATAACCCCTCCCATTCTCTGCTAGACTATTTGCTACACCCACACCTCTTTCACGACTTACATATAATTGCTCCACAAAGACAGCTAAAAGTTAAGCTGGCAGGTTGGTAGAAAATCTTTAAGCAGCTTATATTCATTGTGAACTCCTATATACAGAAAAGTGGTTTATAGAAATTATATCTTGTTTGCGTACATAATATATGAACTGCATAACCCAAAAAATGAAATATGCAAACTTGATAATTCGTTTATTTATCATCAAAAGATCTGGCGCCAAGTCTCCATAGAAACTTCAGGAAAAAAAAAGAAAAAGGTGTTTCCTTTAAGAAATTGCTATTTTTTTAACCATTGGTTTGGGGGTGGGGGTTATGCAATTTGATCTTGAAATATCTAATAATATAATACAAATAATGTTTTAATTTCTCTGATAAAAAATATGGAGGGAAAACCATTTATTATTATTTGCCTGTGGGGAGGGACTAAACCCTACGCTATCCAAAGCCCCACTGGGCCCGTATAGCTAACCCAAGAAAAACAACAACAAACTGGTTCTAGAACAAATATCCAGACCCGGGTCTAATCCATCTAAGATCCACCGCAGTCTGAACAAATCGGACAGTAACCTTAAGGGGAAATAGCCTAAGCTTTTCCACAGATATCCTGTTCCTACCAAAGGCCCTGAACCTAATTTCCTCACAACCCAGACAATCTGTCATAAGATGGATGGGTGTTTGCTACTCTGTCTGACAGACTCTATAAAATGGATCCGGCATAAGTCCCACAGTGCCCTGAAGACACAGTAACGTCTCACTAATAGCCCTGTCCGGACCCCCGATGAGCATTTTGAACAGTCGACAACGTACTGTGCTCATCCATGAGGATGAATGCTGTGATGTTGTCCATGACTGGAAGCCCGACAGATATGTGCCAGACGACACGCCAACAGTAGGCTCGGGACCAATGAAAGGGAGAGAGGCGCCTAATTTAGCAAACGTATCCAACTCCTCATTCCCAAAAATTCCCACATGCCCTGGTACCCAGACTAGTAGCATATCCTTCAGAGAAGAAAGCTCTCCCAGTCTTTTAGAACATTCTAACAACAACCTGGAAGTGAAGACATGAACTCAGCGCCTTCAGCGCAGCTTGGCTGTCCGTGCAGATACAAACAGGAAATGTTAGTGTTAGTGTAAGTACCCTCTCATCCAAGGTACAACAAAGAATAGCTTAAATCTCAGTCTGGAAAACTGTGGTCCATTCACCAAGAGATACTGCCAAATGATCTCCGGTCTCAAAATAGACTGCAGCTCCAGACCTACCATCCATTCTGGGGCCGTCCGTGTAACACCGGAGGACTGTGCATACATATATTACATCATTCAGGGAAGCGCGAGTGAGCTAGCAATTACATCACCGTGAATTTTCAGAAGTACAATGAAATAATGCTGTGCGAGAATTCCCAAAAAGAATATTTGTTTTCTTACTTTTTTATTTTATTTTCAAATTACAGAAGTTTCTAATTCATAAAATTATTACTCAGGGAGGAGATATTTAAAGCATCTTGATCAATAGAAGAGTTTCAAGATTTGAGGGGAGGGGCGTTTTTTACTTTATTTTGAGAGATAAATATTAGAGAATTGAAACATAATAAGATTAGCGTTTGCATTGAATGAATGAAATTATTTTTAAAAAAATTGAAGGAAGTATATAAAAAATATAAGAAACGAAAGAAACAGTGTACATACGCACACACACACACACACACACACACACACACACACACACACTAGGCAGGCGGGAGAGTTGTCAGATAAGAGAAGGGCCTCTAGAATGGCCTCGGTTCTAATTTGCCAGATACTAAAGCTGTTGTGCTGTGTGTTAAGTGGGTGTTGGATGCAAGA
Organism: Triatoma infestans; assembly: GCA_011037195.1. NCBI lineage: Eukaryota > Metazoa > Arthropoda > Insecta > Hemiptera > Reduviidae > Triatoma > Triatoma infestans. The sequence continues at coordinate 348,120 of JAAEAF010000203.1, forward strand.
AACTAGTAGAAGAGTGGTACTTGTGACGTCTTTCAGGTTAACGATAGCGAACTGAAGTGACTAACTTCAACCAGAAGCACAGAGAAGTACCAGCCCCTTGCTCTTCTGCTTACAGTAATAGTACTCCGGCCACTTTTCTTCCTTAAAATATAAATTTCACTAACCTTAACAAACTTCTCATTGTACTTCAAGAAAGTTATGAGTAACTTTATGTTCATAAACAAAAAAAAAAAATAAACAAAAAGAAAATTAATAAAGCTCTTGAATTAATAAATTGTTAAAAGACTGTTGAACTGGAAGCGTTAATCCATAATATTGGAAATGAGTAGCCGACCGCGCATTTGTTATAGCTCTGTGCATCTTTTCTTGGTCCTATTTCAGATGTCCGATTGATATTTAGTGGTGTTTTTGTAGGGTGAATATGAAATGTAAAACTAAACACTGAGTTTTGACTTCACTGAATTACACTGACTAAACACTGAGTAATGTTCCAATAAACAGAGTACAGCCAGGACTTTACAGAACTGTATGCAGAAAAAATGAGATTGCGTACAGAATGGCAATTTGAGTGAATGGTGATGATGTTTTCTTTATATTGTATGTGCTAGGCTGTATCATAGACTTTCTTATGGTTGAGCGCCGTTTGTGTTTATATGTGATACTTATTTCTACTTTATTTGTTTGTCTGTGGGGAGGGTCCAAACTATACACTATCCACAGCCTCACTGGGCCCATATAGCTTCCCCAAGAAAATCAACAACAAACCGGGTCTAGAACAAATATCCAGACCCGGGTCTAATCCATCTAAGATCCACCGCAGTGGACAATAACCTTAAGAGGAAGCTCTTCTACAGACATCCTGCTCCGACGAAAGGTCCTGAACCTAATCTCCTCACAACCCAGACAATCTGTCATATGATGGATGGGTGTTTCCTCCTCTCTCTTACAGACTCTACAAAATGGATCCGGCATGAGCCCCATTATGTAGAGATGTCTCCTTAAACCACAATGTCCAGTGAGGGATCCAACCAGATGCCTGAGAGAGCTCCGAGTAAGACACAGCAATGTCTCACTAATAGCCCTGTCCGGATCTCCGATGAGCATTTTGGACTGCCAACAACCAACTGAGCCCATCCATAATGCTGTGAAGCTGTCCATGATTGGAAGCCTGACAGACATGTGCCAGAAGGCACGCGAACAGCAGGGTCGGGGCCAATGAAAGGGAGAGAGGCGCCTAATTTGGCAACCTATGCACCTCCTCATACCCAAAAATTCCCATGCGACCCAACTAGAAGCACATCCTTCAGAGAAGAAATCTCTTCCAATCTTTTAGAACGTTCTAACACCAACCTGGAAGTGAAGACATGAACTCACCGCGCCTTCAGCGCAGTTTGGCTCTCCGAGCAGATACAAACACCTTGATCCGTATATGTGATACTTAACTTCCCCCAATTCTCCTTCCTATTTTCCTAGGGTTTTAGGTAGGCGGATCTCGATCTCTCCCAGGGTTACCATTTGAATCGCCTGTGGTAAGGAGATAAGTCACACCTCAAATGACGTCCTGATTGATGTAGCTGTGGACGGTTCCTGATGATTTTGCTGCAGACAAGACACGCACCCGCTTTAGCATATTTTTGCTCAGGATAATGCAGCCTTCAGATCTTTTCCAGTCGTAGCTGTGGGAATATTCTCCACAGCAATACTTTCTTATCTTCCTCCTGATTTCTGGATAGGTTAGACGCTTAACCCTGAAAAAGTTTCCGGTACCATGAAGGGAGTTACTGCGCCTCTATTTGCCAGAGCATTTCATCATCTTCTTCGCCAAACTGTTCTAGCTCCCAGAAAAGTAAGACTCTATTGTTTCAGCTCGTTTTACGTTGAGTAAAATATCATGTTTGAGGAAAATTTCTTAATTATAATTGTAGTAATTGCAGAAAAAGTGTGAATTTGATGAAATTACTTGATAATAATCCTCACGTCATTTAATTAGAGTTAGTCAGTGTGGTGGAGATATTTCAACAGTTTCCAAATTATAAATTACTTTCTATGTTTAGTAAATTATGGAGACTTAGTGTATATGTATTCGTCCGCTATAAAGCAAATAATTGTGTGTGTGTGTGTGTGTGTGTGTGTGTGTATGTATGTATGTATGTATGTTTTTATGTATGTGAAATGCGATCAACGACGAGGTTCCGAGAGTAGTATGGTTTTTGTCAACCATTTTCAATGAACACCAAAGCAAACCAGAGTGGGGAATAGTTTTTAGGTTTGTGTGTGTTTTATACTCTTGTGTAAGTGTTAGGGCTATAAATCTCTGACTCCAAAAACTATACAGTTGTGTCACTATGTAAATATATGTACAGTATATATATATACATACTTGTATTTATAAACATATATCTTACAACCACTCACTATCCCCACCACTTTCCCATTCTGTTTTAAGCTACTACATTAAACGTGGTGGGAAATAGCACGGTGGGGACGAATGGATGTATTATTAATAATAATAATGAGTGTTTATTTTAAAATGGCAACTTGCTTTTCAATAAAAACAGCCGTTACATATAATAACCGGCCCAGCAGAACTAAAGTAGTTTAATTTCATTATTTGAAAATAATAATGTATAATAAAAATAATAAAAAGCTTCTATGAGTATAGACTTGTTGAAATAGTAAACCATTAGTTTAATGATGGCGTAGTTATAATAGTTTATATTCAGTACGTAATAGCTCTATGCATTAGTTTGGCCGGTATAATAACTAATTTGGTATTTCAATTTTCAATTATAATTAATTGTGTATACTGCAGTAACAAAAGGTCGGGAGATTGTTTCAAACTAGATTTGTTTTTTACTTTCCTTTAAAAAAGAGGGGCTATTGCGATTCTAGATTTGAGTTTCCATTGAAAATACAGTAAATTTTACGATTAAAACGCGCTTCACGATAATGCGAATTCGTACAACGCGATAAAAAAATTGGAATACCTACTCAGAGAACGCGGTAAAGTGTCCCATGTAACGCGCACCATAAATTTAATATTTTAATATTGTTTTCACCTTTTTGTTAAGTAACGCAATATGCCTGCACTTAACTGATCTCTATGTACGTAGATCTATGTATCATAGAGATCAGTTTAAAAAAAATTCGTTTAAGCCGCTTTCTTCAAAATCGCAAAACTGAAAAAAAAAAAAATTCAGTAAAGTCGCTCTTCGGGTTGATGGATTTTGACTAAAAACTTGTCATTTGCGGTGGTTGGACCTGAATATCAACTTTGAGCTTTCTGGGATTTTTCATTCTTGAGATATTTTGTCTCTCTCTCTCGCTCTCTCTCTCTCTCTCTCTCATACACACACACACACACACACACAACATAAAACATAACCCCATCCTTCCCCCAAAAGACGCCTTGAAAAGAATTTTCTCGGAGAAATGTTTCAAATAAAAGTTTTAACATTTTTATGTGTTTAATGGTATAACAAGTTCAAAGAAAATCGTTGGAGCGTTTTCAAGAAAATTGCAAAAACTGAGAATTCTATACAGTAAAATTATACTTCCGATTGAGGGATTTTGTCAGTTACATAACTTCCTGTCGGAGATTTCATAGTATATTCAAAATGAATGTCTAGTTTGACCTTTTTTGCGATTTTCTGTTTTGTACTATCCTCTGTTCACATACACAATCTACAAACCATTTTTTCTTATCAATGGTATAAATATTTCCGGTGAAACTCGGTATAAAATTTGACACGATCGCAATACTTCCTGTTACAGCAGTACGAGGAAGTGATACGAAGACATAGTTGTTTTCCCACAAATCTATCGGAAATCAGTTGAGAATGGCAATAGCATGACCTCGTAAAAAAAATCGATATGTTAAAGGTGGAGAAATATCGAAAAAGGTAAGAAAGAAAGTGGCTAAGTTTTGTGTTGGTAAACGAAAAGAAAGGGAATCTGCCATGTAACACGGTGGAAATAGTGGCCCCTGGAGTGTAACTTGTGCACCAATCTTCTACTACCAATCTCTACTGTAGCTTTGCTGTATCTATCTGTCGGTTTGTGTGTGTGTCTGTCACCGTGGAGTAGTTGTTTCACACCTTCTCCTAACATTCTTCTTCACTTCCGCACGTCCCCGTTACAATGTATCTTCAAACACCAATCCTTTCAGCTACATTTAACTATTCACCATTTTTCTCTCCTATGTGTGAAAGTGCCCAATTTATTCAATGTAGCAACTATCGTTCAGCAGTCACGCTAACCTTATTTGTACTTTTTCTTCAATTATAACAGGAAGATCATATTTTCGGGTCAGAGTTTCCATATTTCGGGTCAGAGTGGGCAACATTTTTTGTATGCGAAAAAATAGAAATAAATCAATTTTTCCTTTTCCTGAATAAGGAAAGAGATAAACGGTGGTTAGAGATTGGACCTCACAAGTTGGTCTAGTTGTTTTAGCGCACTCGCCTTGTGTACCTTTCAGTGTTGTTTCAGTCTTACCTCGTGTAAGAGTTCAGTGTCTGATTCCCGTGAAGCTACAGTTGGTAACGCAACTAGGTAGCGAAGGTCGGAACTAAACGGCGGTAAGAATCGCGGCATACTTACCACATGCTTTCCAATAAAAACCGCCGCTGGCGATCCTTGGCTCTTCATGCACTGTTGCGCCATAGGTGTTTAAATGTCTCACATTTTAGTCCCATGTTTTCGATATAATCCTCTAATACACTTAAACACTAATCTCCGGGAAAATGTACCAAATAAACCTGATAGGTATTTATGTATGTAGATAGTATATGAATTGTAAATAAAATCATTGGAGCCGCTTGAGAAAATCCTGAAAAACTGATAGAAAAATTTGGTATAGTCGTAGCCCCCGGGTGATGGCCCCGGTGTCCGTGGGACAGACAACACTGCCCATACCGGATATGAGCTGTAAAGGCTTTAGGAACAGAAAATCTAAGGGAGCACTGCTGGACTCGTACCCGCGGACCAGAATTCAAGCAATGCATTATATAGGTTTGAGAAAAGTTCCATAGAGAGCTAGACTTCTAATAAACTCCATTTTGGAAGAACAACGTTCGGACGATACGATTCTGGGATGACAAGGATTCTGGAGGGTTTAGACATACGATTAGACAGCGGAGACCGGCAGTGCATTGAGAAGGCTACGGGCGCCAATGACCTTAGATGTTGACGCGCCTTAAATAAAAAGAGAAAGTTGTGTGAATGTTTCACCCCAGATTTTCTTTCCCCACTCACAGTCTGGCTTGAAATGTGGGAAAGAATACGGTTTGTTATAACAAGTACGATATTTTCATGTTTTTAGGTTGTCCATTATGATTATTGGTGTGTTTTGGATCATAGTGGCATGGCTTTCATGAGTGAAATCGTTGGTGAGAGAGATAGAGCGAGAGGTAGAGGTTATTGATATATAATATAATTATATATATTGAAGGGTGGATTTTATATTACCTACAACACATGTGTGGCCCTTACTAGCGGCCATGTGCCCTTATACTAAAATATCATCTGTATTGAAAGATAAGATAGTAAGAGCTCTCTCTCTCTTCTCTCTTCTCTCTCTCTCTCTTCTCTCTCTCTCTCTCTCTCTCTATATATATATTTATATATATATATCTATATTATATATATTGTTATTTGTGTAATAATATTTGGTTTATTGAAACAGCGAGCGTGAGTGGTGGATTCCTAATCTCTCAGATGTCATAATTTGGTCCGTCGTGTCCCTATTGAACATGTCATGATTTATATTTATTGTACAAATGAATTATGCACAATATAATAAATTGATTATGTAATAAGACTTCCATGAATGGGCAAGAAATAAGCCGTCCAAATACCCAGATCTGGGTCTTTAGTGGAAGGATACAGGAATCGATGGCAAAACCATTGTGATCTGCTAGTACTTTTAAGTCTTTTTTGGAATGTCTTAGATTAAAGATGGCGACCCATAAGTCACGATAGGGATTTGAAATTGTTATAAGTTTTGATTGTGAGAATCCCTCAGAATCAAGTTCGTCTCTAGACTGAATTCGTCCTGATTATTTCTTACATGAAAATGTCGCCATTACACTCTTTGAGACATAATATTTTTGTTTTTAAAATAAAATGGACCGAGTTTTGCTCGATGTTTTATTGTTAGTCCATGGTTGTGTTCCCAAACATATCTTTATAAAATCTGAAAGAAAAAAGGCCCAGAAAAATTATCAAAATAAATATTAAAACAATTTCTAAACCCTTCGTTTGCAATGGGGACCACTCCATAAATCGTTATACATTATATATGTATCGTAAATATAAACGATTAAGTTCGCATACGAAATTATAACTGTGAAAGTGATAACTTATATAATTTTTACTTTCTCTCACTAATAATAGCAAGAGGAAGTATTGCGATCATGCCTGTGGAATGTCTGTCTCCCGTTGCTGTATTTACGTAGTTTCTCCCACTCTAGTCCGAGAGAGTGGTCCTGTCATTTTTGCTCTCTTTCTCTGCTACGGATCCTCTCTTTGGATCCTATTACAGTGCCAGTTTTTCAAATTGAGTTTTCACAGGAAATGCACGTTTTGAGGCCTCCTGAGTCCGAAAAAGTGGTTTTAGAAAATGGTGTGTATGTGTGTGAAAAGAATATCTCAAAAACGAAATGTTGCAGGAAGCTCAAACTTGGTATTCCATTTAGGCGCTACCACCGCAATAGACTCAAAGATTTCGAGCAAAATCCATCGAAAATCCAAAATCCATCAACTGAATGATTTTTGCCGGTTTTGGGATTTTCTCAAAAACGGCTCCAACGATTTTGTTCAAGCTTTTCATATCTACCAAACATACAAAGAGCTACAATTTTTATTTGAAATATTTCTCTGGGAAAATTCATTCAAGGTTTACTTTTGTTGGAGAGGTGGGGTTACGGTTTTCTCTAAAGTGCTATTTCAGTTATTACACAATTCTATCATCTAAATCGTACTAATTAGAATTAAATATGTCAAAATCCCGGATGGCCGAAATTGCGCTTTACTGAAAGGAGTTTTTAGTTTTCTCTATTTTCTCTAAAACAGCTCCAACGATATTGTATAAAGATTTATGTATCAACCAGACTTATAAAGAGCTACAACTTTTTTTTGAAACATTTCTCCCGGAAAATTCATTTAAGGGGACTTTTGGGGGAGCTATGTTTAGCTCTAAAGTGCTATGTTAGTGTGCTCTACAATTCTGTCATCTAAATAATATTAATTAGAATTATATAGGTTGCCAAAATTCCCAGTTTGAAGAAAATCGGTTGAGCGGAAGTGCGACTTTACTAAATAGGTTTTTCCGTTTTTTGTCAGATCTTGTCCCCATAAAAATGCCGACGGTTATAAGTGTGAAGAAAGTTTGCCATTTGGCAGCAAGAGAAAGTCGTGTGAGTGTTTTGATTAAGATGAACTTGATTTTGATTGAATAGCCACAGCTGTTGCGTAGATTTCCATCTTTACAGTAGGTACTCTTTCAATACTTTGCGGACTGCGCTACATAAAATTAAGGTCAATAGATATAATGAATAGCTACATACTCCAGATCTAAGAAAAGTTTTTTAACTGAAAATTATAAATTCCTTGAAGAAATTTTTGTTGATGTTAAACATGAATTCTATTTTGACCCATTAGTAAATACAAAATGGCGGACTTACAGTATCTTGCTTTTTCAAATCTTTTGCCTTCTTTTTCTTTATGTTCACGTTATTCTTTATAGCTCACGTTATTTATACAAAGCAATAAATATATGTTAGAAATAACTGTTTTATAAAATTAAGGTGAGCTATATGGAAAAATTCAAAATTTTATTCCATTGTTGAAACAGAAAGCAAATGAGAATTAGGATGAAATACACGAACTGTGCAAGTTCGCCATTTTGTATTTGGCCGCTCATACTAATGGACAACAATAAAACTGTTGTTAAAATTCTCCAATGGATTCATAACATTCAGTCGAAAAACTTTAGTTAGCCCTGGAGTTTTTAGCTATTCATTATCATAATTTTATGTATGTGGTGTAGTCCACAAAGAAGTGTAGGAGTACCAAGTATAAAGATGGGATTCTATGCATGAGCTAATCCAATCATAACTAATTTCTCGCAGCAACATGAAAAACGGAATCGAACTAATTATTAGTGCAATTAAACAAATAAATTATAATAAGAAGAATCGTTATATATTCGAAAATCTAGAGACTATGCAACTATGTAAATTGGAGTAAGAGAAAGTCGTGTGAGTGTTTCACATCAGGATTTTAATAAAGAAGAAGTGGTGTGAGTGATTCACAAACGATATTTTTTCAACTGCGTTGCATTCTTGACAGTTTTTCAAAGTACACATTCATATTTTGTTGAGGTCTCTTGAGTACAAATATGTGTTAAGATTTTTGTTTGTTTTTACCGTCCGCCCCATTCGGTCGTTGGCAACTTTCACTTGCGATTTCCAGCAGCCCAATAAAAAAATAGCAATTTCATATAAGGATTATGTGGAAGAAGTTCTTCATGTAGATCCGGGGCATGTACGAGTATATAGTTGTGCACTTTCCATACATTATCCATTGTGTATAGTTGTGCTCTATCCGTAACTCACCATTACAAAGAATGCAGTTGTTATTGGTTACAAGCCAAGTTTGAAGGTAAGGTATTAATTATGATTATGTAAAAGCAGGTGATGTCAGTGTTTCACACCAGAATTTGTTTGTTTGTTTGTATTATCGATGTTTTGTGCACTAAAATGGTATTTTCCTTTGTGATGTTAATTTAATAATTACATATTCTCTGCGACATGTTTATATGTATGTGAATAATTTACTCATTTCCATTGTAATAAAATCAAACATGTTTTATATCCACTGTGATTTTGAAAATGAAAAGATAATAATAATGTTAGGCCGGAAAATCCTGGTTGAAATATTTAGACATAAAGAAACTGAAAATCATACACACTGTTTTCCCTTCTCGTCACTTTTTTGCATATATTTAGCAATAATAATAATCTGCTGTGGGTAAGACTAGAGGTAGGGATTTACTAGAATTGGGTTTAAGTCATAAACATTGGCCAATTTATTGGAATATTTTAAAATGTGCAGCAGCTTGGATGGGGGCCTTTTCCCCCGTAAAACATTCTGTGTTGTGAGATGCTTTTTTTCCCACAGCCAGTTGTAATTTCTCTTGCATGTTGCGGTCCGCCAAATGATCGCGCCTTCTACCAAATGTTACCCGTTTGCTGTTGGAAATAAAAAATAAAATAAAATATCCTGCCTACGTACAACAATTGAATCACATTTCCGGTCCTGCGTTCCGATATAACAGATGTCCACCTCCACATTACACAAATATCGCGGATGTCTCTCTCTCTCTCTCCTGCCCACACACGCACGCGCGCCCCATTTTTTATCTCCTGCTGATAGTTTCCCATAGGATTTTCCCATACAATCCCCAAATGCACAGTGAAAATAAAACTATGCGCCTTTCCCTCTATCATCCACATTTCCACTATACCATCACACCATTCAGTAAAATCGGATATTCTGTTGTGCACGTTCCGGTGGTGATAATGAAAATACAGAGCATATTCCTCCCGCTTCTGCACTCTCTCATACCCACTAAAACTAGTAAAATAAAAAAATAAAGTAAAACCCACACTGATCGTTAAAACGGTATAACATTTCCCTCCTCTACTACGTTGCCCTATTTTCCTGTTGCAGCTATATAACGATACCGATGACAATTGCATGCATGTAATGTTTATTCGTGATTAATATAGGTTATAGATCAACATATACATACATATATCCGCTTATACCGTGGACAAAAACCACTTCCGGTTATGATTTTTGTGCATTACAAACATATAACTAAATTTTCATAAAACATACAAATAATTTTATATATTATTTCTTTTTACACTATTAACCTTTCATTGCATTATTTCTTTCTTCCTCTTCAAAGGCGCCAAAATGCAACTCCTGGATCTTTGCCACTTTCGAAATTTAAGCCCATCTTCTTCAATGCCATCGATCCTCGAAGTTTTTTGGGTATTCCATAACTTAATTCGCGCAATATGGCCTTCCTTACCGGATATGCTAATTATTAAGGAAATATTCTAAGGAATAAATCTTCCAATTGTCCTCTGCCGCAAATGCTGACCAGCACTTAAAGACCCGAATATTTTCGGGCACTTAAAGACGAAGGGATTTTCATTTAAATATTAGAAGATTGCACTCATCATTTTAAGAAATATGTGAAGTTCACATTCTTAGTTTAAAGAAAATCGTTGGAACCGTTTTACAGAAAATAGCAGAAAACTGAAATTGACTTTTCAGTAAAAACGCACTTCTGGTCATCCGCTTTTCTTCAAACTCGGGATTTCAACAACATATTTAATTTTATAATATCACATATATGATAGAGTTTTGTAAATTACTGAAATAGAACTTTAGAAGAAAACCTAACCCCAACCCTCGCACGAAAGTCCCCTTGAATGAATTTTCCCAGACAGATGTTTCAAAGAAACGTAGTAGCTCTTGATATGAGTAGTTGATACACCAAGTTTAAAGAAAATCGTAGCCATTTTTGAGAAAATCGCAACAAAGTGAAAAAAAAATTTAGAAACGTGGTACTTCCGGTTGAGGAAATTTGACAGATAACTCACTAACAGAACCCATGGTGATTCCCTCTTGGAATATCAAGTTCAAATTTCTGCGATTTTTCGTTTTTGAGGTAGCTGTTCACACACACACACATTTCTTTTATTTTCCTCTTTTTTAACAGCCATCTCAAGTAAAATTTGTTTTATAAGATCGACAATGTGATAATATATTCTGTAAATAAAATACATGTAGTACCTATACTTATTTGTATGGAGCATGTAGAAATAAACTGCCTGGTGTTAGGGATACTCCCATCAGAAAAAAACACATACCACAGATCATTTGTGAAAACCACTACCTTGTATTCAAGGGAACTTTAACTGTGTATTTCCGGTTAAAACTCGATATCGAAATTTACAATACTTCCTTTTACTACGTGTAAGAGAAAGTATAAAGTATCGATACCTATATATATATTTATTTATTTCATTTCCATACTTTGATGTTATAGGTGTTATAAATTAAATTAATACCATCATCAATTCAATATTAATTTCATATTTAGTATAATACTTCAGTTTCCCCAATTGTAATTTGCATTAAACAAATAAACAATCTAATGGTGTTGTTGCTGCTTGTGAGTAGAAAAATATTTGCCGCAGGCCAGCCGCCTATTTATCCTATTTATGCTATACATCAGCCTATCATTCTGCCTCCATGTTATTTAAGACGGCATACATTTATACTACATCTGTAATCTCATGTAATTTATTCTATATTAATTAGAATTATTGTAATTTTTTGCTTTCTCTTACTATTTGTCACCGGAAATACACGTTTTGAGCTCATCTGAGTCCGAAAAATAGTTTTTAGAAAAGGGTGCGCGCGCGTGCCCTTCAATAGAATGACCCAGCATCTTGCGTATGCGGATGGTGTTTTGCTCACAGGACGTACAATAGGATCGTTAGCTGGTATGCTCCAAGAATTTGAGGGTTCAGCAAAGAAACTTGGTTTGTCGATGAATGAAAAAAAAACAATGTACATGAAAACTACGAGGAACCAAACAACAAATCCAGCAACTGTACAAATGTTTGGGCACATCTTTCCGGGAACTGACGCATTTAAATATTTGGGAGCAGTCGTGACACAAAAAAATGAAATTGAAGATGAAATAAAATCTAGGATTGCGGCAAGCAACAGATGTTTATTTGCACTGTCTAAAGCGCTCCACTTTAAGATGTTGTCACGGGATGCCAAAATAGTGCTATATAAGACAATCATAAAGTCTGTAGTCACATACGCGGGTGGGACCCTGGGTCTTGACCAAAACTTCGGAGAATATACTAGGGGTTTGGGGAGCAAGGTACTGAGAAAGCTGTTTGGCGCCAAGATGGTGGATGGTCAGTGGCGCACTAGAACGAATGTAGAATTGTACCAGATCTACAAAAATGAGAATATAGTGGCCAGTGCAAAACAGGCTCGTTTGAGGTGGTTGGGGCACGTTGAGAGGATGGAGGAAGAGCGGCTTCCGAAAAGACTCCTATATGGGAATCCAGGAGGAGCAGTAAGAAAGGTAGGCCTCGTTAGAGGTGGATCGACGATGTCCAGGAAGACCTCACGGAATTGAGTGTAAGAAGATGGAGAAGAGTGGCAATGGACAGAGACGAGTGGAAGAAAGTTGTTGATGAGGCCTTGGTCCATTTTGGACTGTAGTGCCAGTGTAGTAGTAGTAGTAGTATTCAGAGTTTAATGGTGTACTTTCATTGGTGCACTTTCATAATTAGAGTTTCTAACGTAGTTTTAGGTTCACGATTAAAATTCTGGTAACGACTTATGATTCAAGCCTCAGCATTAGCGAATAAGACTCTTTTCTAATTTATGAAGTCCCGTATATTAATTAATAGAAGGCAGCCTTCATTTTGTCATCTGAACGACTTCAGTTGGGTAACTGGATGTTTCACCAATTAAGAAAGAAGAAAATAAATATAGATATTGAAAGATAGACGTACGTATGATACATGTAAGTACCGATTTATAATTAAATACCGAACGGCAGGATCTCAGGATTAAATAGATGTTGTTAAGTGGAACCTTAAGATTAAGATTAAACCATGGGGTTTGGTCACGATTCCAGCCACTGCAGCCTGTTGATTAATTTTGTAGTAGTTGTACTGCAGTATGGCAGGTTAAGAGGGAGGGTGGAGGGTAGTGTGAGTGAATCACATAAGATACTTTTTTTTTATTAAGAAAAACGTAGAGGTAATTTCCCCACCCCCAACAAAAAGAGGTATATTAAAAAAGAAAGAAGCAAATTGTTTTTCCATTATTCAATTTAGTTATGGAAAATATAATGAGAGCACGTTATGTGCATAATTTACCATTTTCATATGTAAACCTACCCATTATAAACTTTATTTAATATTGCAAATATTGATGAAATTTGGAATGTAATATTAGGCAACAAAATGGAGATTGTATTTGTTATATATTAGGCTCTTACTTAATATTAGGCTTAGTTTAGAAAAACATGTTACAAATAAAAGTGATAGGTTTTTATTTGTGCAGTTAACATTCAAAGCTCAGAGATATTATCCGCGATAGTCTGTTTCATTTTTGAGGCTTCATCGACCGCTTTTGCTCATCATCTGGATGCCTTGATATAATAGTGTGATAACCCAGACTTGCTCAGCGCAAAATCAGGTTATACACAGTTTTGGAAAGGCTTTTGTTAAGACCTAACTTAGTTAAGAAGAGGTTCTCTGTATCTACGGCCACATGTTGATCCCAGTTTTAAAAGGCATTCTATTAAGGTTCCTTTAAAAAAGAGAAATACCAATAAATCGAGGTGTGCAGCATAAATTACGTTTTGGAATAAATTTACATTACCAGATAATTGTGCTATCTTATTTTTTAATTGCCATTCCTGGAGTACACAGCTCATTTGTTGACTACAATGGAATTATGGATAATAAAAAAAAGTAAACAATCGTATTTTTAAGACTGGTTGTGTTCTAAAATCCTTTCTCTGATGCTTTCCAGCTCTGCGAATCCAAACACAACAGCTTTAAAGTAAAGCTTATAGTCGTTTTCTAGAACATTCGAAGTGGTACTTCCGGTTAATAGATCTACTTCAAATTCGGAATACCACTAATGATTCTAATTTATATCAATATTGTACAGATGCTTAGAACCTACGCTGTACGCAAGTGCTACTGGACAGCGCCTCACAGTCCAGCGTCCTCTTGTTTCGCGATCCCAGTCGGAGCCATCTTCTCCTTTCTTTACGGCTTGCTTCTAACTTTCCATTTTCCACCTTCCGTTAGTAGACCGCTTTTCTCTTCTTAGCCAGAAGATCAATAGGAATTACTCCAGCGATCACCTATACAATAGGTGCATTATATTTTATTCGTATATTATATTACATATCATATATCTTACCGTATCACGATTTTCTGCCTTATCCTCAATAATTCTTTTTGTTATAATAAAGAAAATCAATTGCTATAAAACTAATTAAAATTTTTCATATTATATTATTCTCTTCACACACAAATAGATAAGCTGCTAAAATCTTTGTTTTGTTGTTTTTCTATATTCAGTAAATCTCAAACGATGCAATTTTGTTGAAAACTCAGATTCAAAACTCAGATTGTAATATTCAGCAATAATTAGAGAGTAAAAATTTCAGAATTGAGAGAAATATGAATTTTAGAAAAGTCCGTATTATTTCTTGTAAACTTTCATAACTTTTGATTAAACAAAAGAAATGTAAGCTTTAAAGTAACGGATAGTAAAGTTTTTTTTTAATGGGTTTTACATCAAATCTAAGCGATTAGGTGGTTTGTTAGAGATAAGATCACATTAATTCTGTGTTTCCTATCAAATGCCTATCAGCCACCAAAGAACATACTACAAGAAGACTAGTCTAGATAAAGCCACCAAGTTTCCAGGACGTAATTCCTCTTAGATTTATCCGAATCTAATGCTTGAATAAACAGGCCTTAAACTTGTTGTACTCTCCAACATCAATCTTCCGTCTCGGTGGGAGTTTCTTCTACTAGTTCAAAAATCTTTACAAAAAAATTAAATGGACGTGAAGGCCTGTAATGTTGAGATATCTTCTGAATCAATGTCCTAAGAGAAGACAGTGTTGGTTCCAGCAGCGACTCTGAAATTAGCTATTCGTTGATAGCAAACTTAGCCAGCCTCCTTATTTAATTAAGTTGCCCATATGGCTTGGTTTCCAGGTTAGGACATAGTTCGGTACTTAAAATTTAGCGAAAATAAAAATCTGGTGTGGGGAACATTCACATAACCTTCTCTTGCTGCAGTAAATTAATTATCATTGACAACATTTTCAGGGGGAGAAGTTGCTTTTCAACAGGATGCATGTAGTGAATCAGATTAACTAAGTCTAGCAGTCAGTTTCTCAATCCTTTCTCGGGAGCCTCCCTAAAATCAGATTTTTTCGAGAAAAAAAAGGCTCAAATAAAACCTACAATTGAGGCATATGAAGTTTCAAGTAACCAAAATAACTGCGGACAGGGCTATAGCGAGACGTTGCTGTGTCTTTCACGGAGCTCTCTCAGGCATCTGGTTGAATTCCTTACTGGACATTATGGTTTAAGGAGACATCTCTACGTAATGGGCTCATGCCGGATCCATTTAGTTTAGAGTCTCTGAGACAGAGGAGGAAACACCTATTCATCTTATGACAGATTGTCTGGGTTTTGAGGTGATTAGATTCAGGACCTTTGGTCGGCACAGGATGTCTGTGGAAGGGCTATTTCCCCTTAAGGTTCCTGAGCGATTTGTTTGGACTACGGTGAATCTTAGATGGATTAGACCCGGGTCTGGTTTTTTTCTTGGGGTAGCTATATGGACCCAGTGGGGCTTTGGATAGCGTAGGGTTTGATCCCTCCCCTCAGACAAATAATAATAATAATAACCAAAAGAAAATCGAAGGCGCTGTTTTCTAGAAATTCCCGCAATACTCAGAAACCTATGTTGTAAAGTCGCACACTTCCGTTAATCGATTTTCTTCAAACTTGGAACTGTAACATCAATACCATGTATATCTTCGGCAACTCTCATTTCTCACTCAGTTTCAGTAATAATAGCGCACAGAAAACTCTAAACCCATCCCTTTTCCTTAGAAAAAATATGATTAAAAAAATAGAAAATAAATCGCAAAAAATTACATTCACTGCTTCGTATCATTCTTCCTCCAGTCTACTACAGTTTGATTCCTATCCCTCCCACTAACTCGTTCACGGGCAAAAGGACCGGAACCGTCTCACAGATACCCGACTGAAAAGAATTGAACTCGATTATTGAAAAGATTATTGGACAAGAGATCTAAACTGTCGCTAGACAACAGAAGACCTGATATGTACCTCGGCCTGATATTAAATAGTACGTACAGCATTGCGCTATAGAGTTCAACAAAACGTTCCAATTTATGGACTTTAAACCAAAAATCCTTTGAACTATCGTTTTAGTATCCTTTTCTATGTCTACAATACAACTTTCCATGAAGATCTTGAAATTCTTTTGGTCAATCTAGTCGCCCTGGAACCCGATATTCCCATTCTAATGCTTTAGTCTGTCAACTGCCATCCCGCAGCATTTATCTGAGAATGCTATGCGCGAGTGGGTGCACGTTTATGTGAAGTGCAATGTTATCTTGTTACCAATAGCGTAAGAAACGTTAACATCCGCAAAAAAAATTATACAGGTGACAAGAACCTTTATAATTCTATGGAACGGGAAGGAGGAAGGCTTACAATTGCAGGTCAACCTTAAGAACCTTTCACAAATAAATTTTTCATGGAAAGAGTTTCTTTCCAGTGGAAGTGCCACTGCCGCCTTTATGTTCATAGGCGAAGTTTAAATAAAATCTTGGGAGATATTTTGGAGAAAACTACGAAAAATTGAGTTTGCACTTCAGCTTAGCGCTCAAAACTTTAAATGCTTGTAAGTTTATGCTTTTTACTTTCAAAGCATTGTACGCTTGAAAGTTTATCTTTCCTTAGGCGGATAAGTTCTGTATTAGTACATATTACAAAGGTTGTTCGTGCGTTTATAAGCAAGCATACATCTTTATAGGTTATATATTTATGTAATATTCATGTATGTTAATTGGACATTAAGATGGTTATATTGGATATCTCTGGGATAAGATGGGTAAACAGGAGTAGTACCAAGGTGACGTCTATTTCAGCCGCCATCTTGCCGAGCTTGCTTAGTTTTGGATTTGTTAAAGAAGAGTGGGGAACGAGAGAGAGAGTTCTAGTGTGTGAGAGAGCATGAGTGCTTCAGTAAATTATGTAAGATGTGGCTGAAGAGTACCAAGTTGGTGCCAGCTGACATAGTAGAGCAATATGACGAAATTCGCCGAACTTAGACGAAATATTTCTCTCGTATTTACTGTTCTGGTGTTGTATCTGTATGTGTGTGTGTATGTGTGTCAGCGGATATGCGTGTATATGTAAATTGTGCTTTAAGCTATAACAACTACTATAACCTACCTCCAAACTAACTAATGATTTATACATCATCGTTAAGGCACTATCTGGTCTGCCTTTGCCCCATAATAATACAACATATCTTGGTACGCTCAACCTTCTACGTGACGATATGATAACATATTCTCACTAGCGCTCCAATATACATTTACTTAAGCATATATATGTATAATAGAATGGTTAAATCAAAATATAATTTTATTACTTAATCATTTGTATTAACCACAAAATTAATCTTGGCGGTTACTATATATAGCGGATGTTATTTATGCGGATTATGTTTAGAATATCGCAAAAAGATCTAGTGTGAAACACTCACACTTATGTATCAGAATTATTACTAAATATTAGTTTCCCGCATTGAAATGACATTATAAAGGAAAGCCTGAAAGAACCACTCCAAAAAGTGGATTTTTCCGGAAAAATATTTCGCATATTTCGGGTTTCTGTGTGTGTGTGTGTGTGTGTGTGTGTGTGTGTAGTCAAGAAAACCAGTTTGAGACAAAAATTTTTGTATAGTAGTTTTGGAGAAGATCAGGCGAGCCTTCTTTAAAATCCATTTCTGGTAAACCGATTTTCTTCAAATATGGTATTGGTATAACAAATTCAATTCTCATCTGTATTATTTAGGCAGTAAAATTGTACAGCATTCTGGAAAGCAGGGTAGAGCAAAGCCCTGAGGAATCCCTCGTCAGGATATACCCTCCCAAAAAACTCAGTTTTCCTAGAATAATGTTTCGAATGTGGTATTCAACCGGAATATCAATATTGAGTTTCCTGTAAGTTTTGGTTTTTTTAAATATTTTAATATTTTGTTCACACATAGATTCGCTAAAAGCATTTGATTTTGAAGAAAATTTGGCACGACCGCAATAGTTGCTCTTACTGCAGGAAGGGAAAGTAAAAAAAAAGAAGAAAACTATCGATTTTTCACGACAAGGTCTAACGTTGAAAATGTGTTTCATGTTTATGGCTATTGAGTAATATAACTTTGCGCTCTAATCTGAAAACATCCCCTTTTTATAGATTCTTACCCCTACCATGCTTCCCCGTCTATCCCGTCTCTTCCTTTTCCAAACCTCTTCTCAAACCAATTTTTCTGATATGACGGTTTTAGTATGGTAATTCCATGTGCCAATTTTACTAAGTAAGCCCTCCTGGAATAAACATTTTCAATGTAAAATTTAAGTATACTCGTGTTTTAAATTTAATCAACAACCTCCCTCAATAAAACTGAAGCTGTTCAATTTTACATTACTGATGAAATGCACGGCCTTCCTTAAATATTTAGTGAACATCCAAGTTTGAAGACTATTTTTTTCGTTTAGTTGTAATAATTGAAGTAAAGTTTCCTTGTTTTGTAAAGCTTTCTTTTATCTGTGCGAATGTACACGTGTGACATGATCACCACACATGACTTACGCATTTCTCTTTTCCAATTCTATGTATCATCAGTTTTGCACCCCGCCACTCCACCGCTCGCTCTTTCCACAATTTTGATCAATGTAATGGATTGTTACGCTAGATTTACTCGAGCTAAAGAAATCTTCACAAATGGTAAAGATTTTTTTGGCTAGTGTATTTCCCTTCGGTTACATCATCAACCGCTCCTCTTAGCTAGATGATGTAATGTGGAGGGAGAAGGATGCTTTCACAGCCACTTCCCTTCCTTCCCACCATTATTGGCTCTACATCCAGCCGTATCAGCTTAATGAAGTATCACATTTTGAGGGTTACCACTTTTTTCTATGATATCCGGTGGCACAAATTCGCTTTTCGTATCATTTTATTCCAGAGTTGTGGAACGCTTTTTTTTCTTTTTTTTTGCTTATGAGTTTAATTTTTCTTTTGTTGACTGATGTTTGTCTTTTCTTCTTTTTTTCGGTGTTTTATATTTTTACTTTTTTTCCCTGCTGGTAGTGATTGCGATCATGTCAAATTTTTGATATCGAGATTGTACCGGAAATATATGTTTTTAGGTTTCCTGTGACCGTAGTTTTTAGAAAAGTAGTTTTTAGAGTGTGATCTGTGTGTGTGTGATCAGTAAAACTCAGAAATGGATAATCGCAAAAAGTTCAACCTCAATATTTAGTGTATAGAGTGCTAACATGGGGTCCGATATTAAAGTCGACTCTTGCCTGAATCGATTTTTTTGTTTTTTTTAATAATTTTCCCGAAAGCGGCTCTCATAATTTGCTTGAAATGATAAACTAATTACATAGCTAATGATGTTTATAACTTTTATTTATATAACGTTTTTCAGGGGAAATTCATTTTGCGAGCGTTTCAGGGGCGAAGTGCTGTTTTAGTTTGTTATATGACCCTATCATTTATATAATGTTAATTTGAATTAAATTTGTTGCCAAAATTCCAAGTTTGAAGAAAATCGTTTGACCGGAAGTGCGACTTTACTGATCAGATTTATTTTCAGTTCTCTACTTTTTGTTCATAAACACGCCGACGAGTTTCATTAAAAATGGTACACTAACTACACAGACAGAGAGACTTATCACTTTTGTTTGACACTTTTTTCTAACAAAGTAAATTTAAAGGGGCTTTCGGTGGAAGGGAAGGTAACGGTTTCCTCAAAGAAGTCGTATTTATAAAGCTTTAGATTCTACAATTAATGTAAATTGAAGGCAACTAAATAACTAGTGAGAATTATATGTTTGAAGGAGAATTAGTCCATTATAACTATGTAAATTGCAGTAAGTTTCTCACCAATTATTTTATTAAGTTTTTTGGATTCAAATGTTTTAGTTTTAGGATTTTATTGCAATTAAGCGCAATTTTTCCAAGTTTATTACTATTTTCTCTTTCTTCTGCAATGTCAGTTTTCGAATTTGATTTTCATGGTTAAGTTCATGTTTTGATGTCCGCTTAAGCACGAAAAGCATTTGCTTTTAGACCTTGGTTTGTGTGTGTGTTTTGTTTGTCAGAGAAAGAGTGTGTCTGTGAGAGAGACAGAATTATCTCTAAGTGTGATGAGACCTTGTTTGATTGTGTGTGCCTGTCCGCCTGCATGGTATTGTCTGAATAAGACTTTAACATGGCGACTGATAATAATGATAATTCGTAGTAGGCGATCTAGTCGAGAAATTCCGATTACAAATTTCTCGTAATTGCTGGATATTCCATTTTTCAAATAGCTATGAGCGTATTCGTGGACTTAAGTAACTATGTTGGCTTCTGGGAAGAGAATAAAAAAAGAAAATCAAAGATGGCGAACAGAAAATTTATTAATACAAGAAATAGTAAACAATTTCCTATGACGACATGGTTATGCCGACAAAGTTGTTATTTTCTCTTACTGTTCGGTAGGTAAGATGTTCACATCTCGTTTCAGTCAAACCTTGGACGTATGGTTCTCCAAATTTTACAAGTTTTATGTCAGAACTAGTTTCATGGGAAATACAATTTAAATCGTGAGTTTGTTTGCTTTTATTATTTTTATATAATTTCTTTTGGTGATTACTTTGCATTATTATTCTTGCGACTTTTGAATAATATAATTAAATCAAATTGGCTTCTGATAACTGAATCCTGAAAATTGCTGGCAGAATAATAGCGTTAAGCTTTCCTCTAAAGTAACATTTCAGTAAAAATTATGTTTCTGCAATATCTATAATATTATTATCATTAGACATTGCTAGAATTACAAATTTGAAGAAAATCTGTTAAATAGAAGTGTCATATTGTAAAATAGGGTTTTTGGGAGTTTTCTCGAAAACTACTATGACGATTTCCTTTAAACTTGGAATACTAATTGCTCAGATAAAAATAGATTATTTTTAGGTAGTTCTGATGTATCTGAGACGTCAAATTTCAAATGTTATGTTTACTCGATATTATTGATGCTCCTTACAATGTAATCATTCTCTATCTGCCGCAGCTGGTAGATTGGCCCTTGTCACTCCCACCGCCTCAAGTATATTTATATTAAGACGATGAGCAACATTTGAGTATGGCCATAGAGGCTCCTTGCAGTGTATCACTTTCTATCTGCCTCGGTTGGTAGGTTGGTCCGTCCAGTTTGGTTATAACATCGTTGCGATGTATTAAAATACAACTTCTATCAGTGTCATTATTAATAATACGATCATTATCATTAAGGTTATTAGTACTATTATTATTATTATTATTATGATAATTGAACGAACCGGAGTTATTGTTGATGGCAACATCTAACGAGGTACCGGACATATCCGCAGCATTCAGGCTATTCGTACTGACCTTCTCGTTATAGCGGAAGGGGCACATTGAACTCTGCAATGCAAGCACCCGGGAAGTTAGTCATGCCCTGCTGTGATGCGGTAAGATGACAGTCTCGTTTTCAGTTAGGTTGGGCGCTGAAAGTTTTTTTTTTTATCCTTTTCTAATGATCCTCTTAACCGCCCATACAGTAGAAAAGTTGTGTGTCGATTTGCTGCATATCGGCTCCCCTTCGGGTTAGCTTATCCGCTTGCTCATTACTGTCCAGACCGTAGTGATTTGGATCCAATTATAGCAGAACCCGATTCTTCTTTCCATTAAGCTATTTATTAACCTTCAAGCTTCTACGACGACAGCTTGTCTAACATCAGTAGCTGACAGACAGACATTAGCTGACGCACATAGTTGATATTTACAGACTGGGACATCACTGGGACCGTAAACATCCCAAAGACTGGCAAGTTCAGTAATCTTCTATTGAACCTAATATTAAACGGCGGTCTATTGATGTAATTTGATGTAAAAAAAAAAAAAAAATCCGTTTATATCATTTTCTGTGAAATATATATATATATTTTCAAATTTGTTACAGCTCTGACAGAAGGCCCTAAATTTGCCGAGCCAATACCGAACGTGACAGTAGCGTTGGGCAGAGATGCCTCTCTACCTTGTGTCGTGGACAATCTTGGCAATTATAAGGTAAAATGATCATCTTATTAAAGTAATTATGGTAAACATTTATTATATGAAACATGTGCGAGGATTGATAAATCGATAACATGGCGATGGCTTTTAAAAAACTACAATTCTAAGAGGTGTACCAAATAGTTGGTTGGCATTTTTCTTTCTGTTCATACCCAAATTGTTTGAGTAAATTTTAATCATCAGTTCTGTAAATAAAGTCCCAGTAAAAAAAGAGAAACTTACTAAATTAGACAGATGAAAAACCAAAAATTTCTCTTTCAGTTGATGATTACTTTTTAATCAAATTATTATTATTTCATAGAGGAATTTTCCAAATTAGTTTTTCCTACGAATTAGATTCTTCTAGTGAATTATTTCACAGAAATTTATTTTTGAATTATTACAATATTGAATTTACATATTACTATTACACTTTACTCCTATGTAATACGAATTTATACAACGCAACATAAAAATTAATACTCTCACTCAGAGAACGTCCGTATAATGCGTACTTTAATTTATTATTAATTAATGTGATGGTAGCAGAATTTGATGGATCAAATGCACCTAATAATAATATTAGGTCAAACACGAACTTGTACTAAACTCACAATTTATATTTGAATTGATTAAGGAGAGAAGAGTGAACGAGCAAGAGTTATGATGATAGTTGGTAGCTTGATGAATGTAGGAATGGTTTCGGCTGTTGTGAGGCTACAAAAATGAGGTTAGACAGTCATTCCGTTTTCTTTTAAATTCCCGTTAAGCGCTCTGTTGACTGATAAACTTTCATAAAATGTGTTATAAAAGTTTTTAATTTTTCTATAAAAGCTGTACATTTTCTTCTCAACATTTAGGTATTCTTTTAATTCCGCTTTGCATGGCTAAAACAACTAATAGATTTTATAATTAAGTAATGTTCTCTGATTTGTTTTTTAGTTTCTCTTACTATATCGGCCTATATCGAGCTAATAAGAGTAAATATTGCGATCGTGCCAGATTTTCAGAAATTCAGATTTCACCGGATATAAATGTTTTGGGGGTCCCTTGAATACGAAAAAAATGTTTTTTGCGAATTGTCTCTCTCTCTCTCTCTATATATATATATCTGTGTGTGGTGTGTATGTGTGTGTGTCTATGTCTGTGTGAGTGAGTGAACAAAATATTTCAAAATCAAAAAATGCAGTAAGCTCAAACTACCTGTTAGGGTATTAGCGTATTAGGAATTTATCTGAAGGAATCAACATTGTACATCATCTGACAATGTATCTGCTGGTGACAATTACCAACAACAGTTGATAGTTTAGACATCCTGTTGAATGGGCTTATTGAAGTTGTGGCTTTAATTCACTTAGTTGCCATCATTGAATGCTGCTAAGAATTAAGTAGCAGGAAGAAGTTAAGGAGATAAGGATATTCTCCTAATCAAGCTATACTAAAGGCTTTAAGTTAGCCGTGCTAGAGCTCTAAATCTGGGAATGAATTAGGAGAAGCCTTCATGACCCGCTCTGAGGAGCAGAGTAAAGCTCTTCTGGGTATCTGGATCCGCGCATATAGAGCACAATGATAGGGCGGACGAGTTGGCTAAGGGGGGTTACTCATGACCAAACGTAGTCCGGAATTAGCAACAGCCGTCTCAAAGCAATTTTGCGGTAAAGGGAATGGGATAAGAGTAGATAAGATTGACGGGTTCTAGGCCACTTTTTTTGCACAAGATGGCGGCCGTCCCCCTCTCCCACCTCTCACCAAAGTCACATTACCCCTCTCCCACCAAATGACCCCACTCCCCTCCCCCAACCTATTCCCAACTTTTCCCCCACCCCCTCCCCTCCCTTTTCCTGTAGGCGAAGAAATAATAAAAATTAATTTTTTTTTTGCTGAGGTCAGCAAAAGCGATCTCACAACCTTCGTCATCCAAGTCCATCACTTACACCACTCAGCTATAGTGGTAACTTGGCAATAGTAGTTTTCTTTAGATCCTTATACCTCACCCACATACTTCTCCCTCATCTCTCTCATATCCTTTCTCTCTCTCTCACTCTCTCTCTCTATAGATATATAAAATATATACACAGAGACTTAAGAGAGGCTCTGCCCCACGTACCCCAGGCCAGGGTTCATTAACCTGTATTTTTCCATTCGTACAAAAGTTTATTAACCTCTATGTATGCAAAATGTTTGCAATATAATATATTTACTTATTTTTTTTTTTTTTAGACGGATACTTATGTAAGTTTTTTGGTAAACAATAAACTAAAACTTAATCTATGGTTCCTTCTTATCTATTTTTATCGATCACATGTATATTGACATTTAATACAGTATACATGATTTATGAGTCACTTACCTGTGTAAGGTTTTTGGTAAGCAATTACAATGTAAATCTCCATTTTCCTTTCTTTTTTTTTTTTTTATCGATCATTATATATTTATAGAATCCAATATATCGGTTATTTTATTTTTTTTTTTGGCACAGTTTAAAGTTGTTGGACCTGTTATCGACGAAATAGTTAATAATATGTTTTATCGAACTAATTGTTTATGCAATTAAAGAAAGGAGAAAAAGCTAGTGATTTAATAACTGGTGTATCTCAATTTACATACCAAATTCCGCAAATTTAATCACTAGACAGATACTTCGTTTTTTTTGGTAAACAGATGAGTTTTTTTTTTTTTTAGTAAACAATAAACTAAAACTTAATCTATGGTTCCTTCTTATCTACTTTTATCGATCAAGTATATTGACATTTAATACAGTATATTGATTTATGAGTCACTTACCTGTGTAAGGTTTTTGGTAAGCAATTACAATTTAATTTCCATTTTCCTTCTTTAAGAAAAATCTATTTAGCCTATTGTACAAAACACAACGAGGACAGCCGAACTACAGAGCCGATAATAACCGAACAGTCCTTATTTTTTTTTTAAAAAAAAAAACATTACACAATCATTTGTAATTAAGTTGTTCAAGTTTTCTAATAATAACCACAGTCCAAATCGTTCGTTAGTAGGTTTTACTTTTCTTCCATAGAGCTGAGAAACACTTAACACTTTGTGCGAGCCCATGTTGTCTCTGCCGATGACCGAATAACACTTAATTACAAAGGACTCCACTATGAGTTAAATCTCCACTTTCCTTTTTAAGATAATTTTTTGTTTTGTTTATCGATCAACTATATTTATAGAATCTAATATATCGTTTTCTTTTTGGTACTGCTTAAAGTCGTTGGATCTGTTATCGAACGCAATGTACGACGAAATAGTTAATAATATGTTTTGTCGAACTAATTGTTTATGCAATTAAAGAAAGGGGGAAAAAAAAAAAAGCTAGTGTTTAACTGTTGTATCTCAATTTACGTATCAAATTCCACATATTTAATCACTTTTCTAATCTAAAACGTACTCAATTTACACACATATTTCCGTCAATTCTTGCAAAGAAGAGATGTAAGTTTTCGGTTAGAAATTTAGAAAGTGCCTATCTTACAAACTGACATGTAAGAAATAAAAGTAAGAATAGCGATTTATGCGTACATATTAAAACTAGTAATTTAAATGGAACTTATATATTTTTAAACACTTTTTATCAGAGCAAAAGTAATTTTCTCTAGAGATAACTACTGTAAGTTTGCAGTTAAAATTGTAACAGTCGAAAGTGCGTATCTTAGAGCTTAACATGTAAGAAATAAAAGCAAGAATTGCGGTATATACGCATTTATTAAAACTAGTAATTTAACTGGAATTTATATGTTATACATGTTTAAACACTTCTTATTTGAGCAAAAGTAATTTCTCTCTAGAGATAGTTTGCGGAGTTTCGCAGTAATATATTACTACAGTAGTATTTTTCTGTAGTCTTTTTACAGGAGTAAGTCTAATTTCACCACAGTGGAAAGCTGATCCTACACAGATAATGTAATTTCTAAAAAAAAAAAAAAAATTTCTATCGAATTAATTGTTTGTACAATTAAACAAATTACTTAAAGAAAGGAAAACTTAGTGGAACCAGTAGTCTTTTTATCTCAATTTAGGTGCAAAATTCCCCTACATTTTTGCAATCTAAGAAGCACTCAATTTACGTACTTACTCCCCCAAAATAGTGATCAGTTTCCAATTTAACTGGTAAATGAATTATTCTATATTTTTGTAATCAAATAAGTATTCAATTTACATATATAATTCCAATAGAGAATTTAATAAATTAATGGGATTTATACCATACCTAGATAGAAGTAACTTCCTTAGTGAGTAACAGATTGATATTCGCTCCTAGAGTTATGGATGTGCAAATGACGAATGATTAGACACAGTAGAGAATGTATTGTGTTAAATGTCTTTGGTCAGGTCACAATGTAAAATTACTGCACAAAGCAAAGTTGGACTACAATTAAATCTGTCGAATAACCAAGAAAAACAAAGATATACAAAAGAATATATTGCACTAAAACATTCGTAAGTTATCGTATTGTGAATTGGAATAACAGTTTTGCTAGTAATTTCCAAGTTCTTTCCTCAACCTTTCTAAATATGTAACAACTTCTTCTGCCATCTTACATTCTTAAACAGGCATAGGATATTATGCGCTAAAAAACATGTTAATTTTTAATAAAAGAATATTGGAACAAGTTAAACCATTATAAGTTTCTAATATGGGGAAATGATTGCATTATATCCAAATTCGAAATCTTCTGTTTTGGAGCCATTGTCTAATGTCTATTAGTCCAAGAAAAACACAGATATACAATAGAATATAAACATATATTGCACTAAAACATTCTTAAGTTATCGCATGGCAATTATTGTGGATTGCAATAACAGTTTTGCTAGTCATTTCCAAGTTCTTTCCTCAACCTTTCTAAACATGTAACAACTAAGAAATAAGTTTCTAATCTGGGGAAATTATATCCGAGTTCGAAATCTTCTGTTTTGTAGCCATTGTCTAATGTCTATTAGTCCAAGAAAAACACAGATATAAAATAGAATATAAACATATATTGCACTAAAACATTATTAAGTTATCGCATGGCAATTATTGTGGATTGTAATAACAGTTTTGCTAGTAATTTCCAAGTTCTTTCCTCAACCTTTTTTAAACATGTAACAACTAAGAAATAAGTTTCTAATCTGGGGAAATTATATCAAAGTCAAATCTTGTTTGTAACCATTGTCTACCGTCTATTAGTCCAAGGAAAACACAGATATACAATAGAATATAACACATATTGCACTAAAAACAGTCTTAAGTTATCGCATGGTAATTATTGTGGATTGGAATCAGCTTTCCTCAACCTTTTAAAACATGTAAACAACTTGTTCTACTGTCTTACATTCTTAAACAGGCATAGGAAATTATGCCCTAAACAATATGTTACTTTTTAATCGAAGAATATTGGAACAAGTTAAACCAATGTTTGCATAGTATAGGAAATGGGAAATGATTGCATTATATCCAAATTCGAAATCTTCTGTTTGGAATTTAGACATTTCTACCAACACTAACGTCTATTAGTCCAAGAACAACACAGATATACACAGAATATAATACAGTATATTGCCCTAAAACAGTCTTAATTTATCGCTTGGCAATTATTGTGGATTGCAATAACAGCTTTGCTAGTAATTTCTAAGTTCTTTCCTCAACCTTTCTAAACATGTATACCTACAACTTGTTCTACTGTCTTAAATTGTTAAACAGGCATACTGATATTATGCACTAAAAAATATGTTACTTTTTAATCGAAGAATATTGAAACAAGTTAAACCAATGTTTGCATAGTATAGGAAATGGGAAAATGATTGCGTTATATACAAAAATTCAAAAATCTTCTGTTTGTAGCTGTTGTCTAACGTCTAATAGTTAAAGCTGTTTAAAACAAACAAACAAAAAATACTGCAAACATACAAGTGTCTGGTCCCCAAACTTGTTGTAATTGGTACCGATTAGAAATATAAATATATTCTATAGTCATTTGGAAGAAATTAGTCAAAATATTCCCAAAAAAAAAAAAGAAAATCATTACTAGTTCTGTTTAATGTTTTAACTTGTTTTTATTAGACGGAAATTATAACACAGAAGTATTTTTGCTTAGTCAGATCACATTCCTACACCTTCTTACGAGCCCTGGCACATACACACACACACACACACATACGCGCGCGCGCGCACTACATGCTGTTAAGTGAATAATTGACAGAAATAAAAAAAATACATGTTTCTCTGTTTTTGCAATACAAAAGAAAGGAAATAATTGCAACCATTAAAAGTAAAAATTGATCACCGTTTGCTCTATTATTTTTCTCTCATAATACATAGATGTGTACGGTTCTATTATAAATAACACAAACATAATATTTTGTTTAATTACAAAATCCATACCTTATACTATAATCTTGGTAATAATATACATAATTTACACACACACAACACAAATCTTTTTATGTCTACTGGCCGAGTATGTTTTAACTTATCTAAATTGTCAAAATTTATAGTCAAAATCTAAAGCTAAGTCTTGCATTTCTCTTACTAACCAGCAATGTCTATTTCTATAAGGAACTAGTTTAAGGCCTACCAAAATTACTGCTTCTAACCGGTTGCACTCAGAAACTTTAACACGACCTCTTATTTCTTTCTCGTTCTCCTGTTGTGTTGAAAGCGGTACCTTGTATATTTTTCCTGTGCAAAATTCCATCTTCTCTTATTTGGCAAACGAGTGTCCATTGTAACTTGTTACACCAGTAAATGTTAAAAATGGTTTCTCTCGGTAGGTGAGGAAATTATAGCCAACCCATTTTTCGGTATTATAATGTAACCATTTTCTTTATTAGAATAGGCACTATTTTTTTTGTTTTTGTTTTTGTGGTACCCTTTTAGTTCTTGCACTCTTCTTTTTCTGCATATAAAACGTTCTTTTGTTGTTGTACGGTAAAAACCGTTGTGTGAAAGTTTTTGCAATGTGGTTTAATATTTTAAATTCTGTCAACTCGTTTTCCACCAGTGTTGTATTCCTCTTTCTTGTAGTTTTTTTTCTGTATAATAGCTATTTCCTTTCTTTTTTTTAAATCACCTAGTCTAAGTGGTCGTTTCTTTACCACATACAGGGGAGTCTATTTCTTTACTGTATTATGGCACATAGCCTACCGCTCTCTCCGTAAGGACATGGTACCAATCCTGTTCTTTTTTTTTTTTTTTCCCGGGGGGGGGATCTCTATGGTAGGTATAAAACAGTGTCCAGTGTTTTGAGAAAATACGCATTTAATGTAACATTTTTGCGCACAACTAAGTGTTTTCGGTTTCTTTGCCATATGGGACTACCATTGTAGAGGTGGGAGTTCTATTTCTTTTACTGTATATGGCAATAGCGTGCTGGTTATGTTAGCTCTCTTCCGTTAAGACATGAAAAAAAATTACATTATTGGTAGAGACCAATCCTGTCTTTTCGATATCTACACTTCCTGGTATGGTAGAAAAAAGTGTTCCAGTTTTTGAGAAAATACGTTTCCCCAAAGTTTTTAATGTAACATTTTTGCGCAATCTGTACAATATCTTTGTTTACACAATCTTCTACAATATAATATATAATTAATTGGTAGAGAGTTAAAACGAAATGTCGAAACAACATAATTTATCATTTTTTTTTTTTCTCTGTT